>JAJTUV010002263.1:0-369272 GCA_021653895.1 Mastomys natalensis | reverse complement strand
AAGGGGGGGGGTTTGGGGGGGAAAAAAACAAAAGAGGTGAGAATGGGAGGAAAAGAGAAAGATGAGACATTTTAAATAGTGCCGACATGCGGGCATATTAATTGGTTTGTGGTATGAGAACCTTGTAGCTACCACAGTTTGGGGTTACTTTTACATTCAAAACAGGGTTTTTATATTGACCCAACCATTTGATACTGATTGTCTAGGGATACTCTTTTTTATGCTAACTCGGGCTTTACTGAAAGATTAGGTGGCCCATTTTTATCGTCACTCCCACTGCTTCCTTCCTAACTCTAACCTGTGAATGTACTCTCGTTATAAGGGGGTTCCTTGGGGAGAACTTGAGACTTCCCATGTGGTAATTTAGTTCTAGATGAACTGCAAAACAGACGGCAAAGGTTGCCTCAGCTTTTAATGCTCTAATTTAATGACTTTTTGAGAAAAAAAATGACCATGGGATGGAATCAGGCTTAGAATCTGGTTCCCTAAACCCAGGTCAATTGCTTTTACTTTTACTTGATATTGCAAATTATTTCCTCTTAGTTTTTGTTTTGTTTTGTTTTCTGATTATGTCCTTTGTTTGTTTTTGTTTCTTTTCCTTTGTGACACGGAGATGAGCACACTCCAGGGGATGCTTATGCATGCTCCCCTCCTGACATAATGCTTGCTGTGCATTTAGAATCCCATGTAGTGCCAGACAGTCCTCTTCCCTGGACTTTCACTGCATTGTTCCAAAACCGATATTTTGCCAGAAGTCATCAGCTTAGACTTTTGCATTGGCGATTTGGCATTTGCACTTTCAAAATGAGAATAACTGTTAGCCAACCTCAGTATTTAGTAAGATGTTTTGCTTGAAACATCAGCTGGGATCATTTGAGATAGGACTATTACTGGTATGGTTGAAGATTATGTTTACCACCTTGGCCATAGAGCAACACAATGGCTCACAGATGGTAATACTAAGAGGTTTGAATTGGCAACATATTGATTCAACATAAGAATAATTAAATTAAGTGTGGAGATCATTTTTTATGCTCATCATATGTGTACAGATATTTCCCTTGATGGAAAACTATGAGGGTTTGGAGAAAAAAAAAAGATTTCTCTGAATCTGAAATGAAACTGAACTCAGAAGTGGTAAAGCAAGAAATTGGGGATTTTCACAAATGGATCTGAGGTTCTAGATGGAAAAAAACTGCTTTTAAAATAACTCTCTGAAAGCCATTTTCATGATCGACCCATGGTTCTTGTGGGAATATTTCTGTAGCTCTACTTTTGTGGCGGATCTGTGACAGAGCTACACACCAAAATTCACAATCTTAGTTTTATTGTTACTTACAAAATATTTAGAATTTAGTTTATAAGCCAATGGAGTATATGATCAAGCCTACCAAATTTCATCCTTTGCCTAACAATTACTTAATTGCTCTTGGGTTGCAGTTATATATCGTTCAGTGGTAGAACTGTCTTAGCTTAGCTCTACATTTGCAAAATGGCCTTCCTCCAAAATTATGTGTTAACAATAGTAGCGCTGTCTTGCGATTTCTGGAAAAAAAATTTTGAATATATATGAAAATAATTGTTGTATGAGACTCTTCATGACGACTCTATATCAAAATCACCAGAAATTTAATTTTGGTGTTTTTGAGACAAATTCTAAACATCATTCTTGAACTTAATTTTCAATGTATTCTTGCTGAAAACTGACAATTGGAATGCAGGTCAAGGGTAAACTACTTGCCAAGTGTACTTGAGATTCTGAGTTCAACTAACACTAAAAGAAAACTAACTAACTTAGAAATAATTAGTTTTACAAAGATCTTGTACAGTTATCTATATAGGTAACTAAATATCACGGAACCTTTTCCCTTGCTAATATTAATGCACTGTGTTATGTAAACTAGTGGATTTTAACACTGAGCTGCTTGGAAACTCATATGCATATGAGTTATCTGACCACAGAAGAGGTTTTAAAGACCATTTTGCTTCAGTGGGTTATTGCTGTTAGGTTACTAGAATGTCCAGTTTATACCAAATAAGCTAGAGAAACAGTTCATGTGGAGATTACACCTAGATATACAGCCATTATACTAGATTTCAAGGAACTATTACTGACTACGGAACAACATTTAGTTCTGTATAATCTTGCATCTCTGAAGGATAATGCCTCTTGTTTTGTAATTATTTGTATTTGCTCATTTTATTTTCTGCCATACTCTTAAAATAAAGCCAGACTCTTAGTTACTTATTGATTTATGTGATATTTTTTCTAATGGCATATCGATGGCAGTTCCCTGAAATGGTAAGCAGTAATTGTCATTATAAAATAGTGTCGTAAAAATACTGAGTTTTCACAGGCCCAGGTAACAACTACATTTCATTTATTTATTTAACATTTGGTGTTCTCAAGACAGGATTTCTCTGTGTAGTTCTGGCTGTCTTTGGAACTCACTCTGTACATCAGGCTGGCTTTGAACTTGGAGATCTCCCTGCCTCTGATACCTGAGGGCTGGAATTAAAGGCATATGCCATTACTACTACTACTTTTTATAGATTTTAGCAGCCTTACAAAGTTAGGTGATTTCATGATGATAATAGATAGGTAAGTAGATAGATAGATAGATAGATAGATAGATAGATAGACAGACAGACAGACAGGAAGGACAAAGAGGAAGGAGCAGGTGGCATTCTACCAGGGAATGAAAGAACATGGACAAAGAAGGCATAACATATCTTGGTTCTAGGCATTCCCACTTAAAACACTATAGATTTGATAAGCTACAGACCTTTATAGACACTGAGGCTTTTTTTTTTTTTTTTAGCAAAGGTTAACTTTCAAGCTAGGTGTGGTAGAACATACCTGTAAATGATAAGTAGAGGCTGAATATTAGCCCCGCCTCCAGTGTGAGTTCCAGAACAGCAAAGGCTACACAACTAGACACTATTATCCAAACCAACAGCAACAGCAACGAAAACAACCTTGCTGAGTTTCTCGACACTGACAGGGGCATTGCTTTCCTTTGCCTGCCAGTCTTCTCAATGAGAAGACGAGCGTAATAAGTGTGCAAGGGAGCCTCCCTGGGATGAGGAATGTGCCTCATGGCATTTGTATCACAGGACTGAGTCTCAGATTCATCACTTGGCATAAACCTTCCATATCAGTTACTGCAGTCTTTTAAGTAGTCACTCCAAATGATCTAGAAACACTTGAGCTTTTACCATAAATCAGGCCTGGAGATGACATTTTTCTGAAAATAGTAGAGAAACTATGATATAGCCATGCATGATAGCACACATCTTTAATCCCAGTACTTAGGAGGCTAAAGCAAAAATTGTGTCAGGAACTCAGAGACCACTTAGTGTACATACTGTGTACCAGGCAGTCCAGTGCTACACAGTAGACCTTTATCTCAAACATAAAAAAAAAAAAGGAAATCCATTCAAAAATAGGTGAGAAAGAAAATTATAATACATAATTTATGTGATAAAATGTTATGAAAATATATATCGGCAAGCTTATTATTCTATAAATGTATATATTGAAGATTTACTTTTAAATTATCTTCAGAATACTTATATCCCTTATGGAAAACACTGAAGTTAGTAATAGCAAATGTGATGAGAAATCCAGCTTCTGGGTTGAGAAACAAAGACTGTTAGCATGAGAAAATTTCTTCATTTATTATCTAAATAAGCAAGTGTAAGTATTGGGGGCCTGCAAGTATGTGCTTGTGTGTATGTTGTATCTTAATGCTTTTTGTAGATCTAAAATAGTGCTAATTCATTAAGTACTAGATACATGTACATATTGTGAATAATATAAAACCTTCACCTCTGCCATGTTTTACTTCTGATGTTCCATAATAAAATATAATAACATAGTACAACGTCTGCACAGTGATGTGATGACGTAATAGTATGGACCATCCTGAGTATAAGCGATAAGAGGTGCCCTGTTGTGTGGAAATTTTAAAATTGCTGGTAATTAGGCTGCTTAGAAGGCCGCTGGCTTTTTATTATAGCGCAGCAGTGGCAACTGAGAACAGCATTAGTGAGAAGGAGCCACTTCGTCCTCACCGTCCCTCCCTCCACTGGTCTCTCACTCATCCCCATCCCCAGCTCAAGGACATTTCTGAGATGAGAGTCTCAAGGCAGGACTCCTTTAAGAATGAGGAAAGTCTCCTAACTGTGGATAACTGTTTGCTGCTAAATAATGACTGGCCCTTTGATGTTAAAAAGCAGAGAATGCATCTTCTTTTTCTCCTTTCATAAGACAAAAAGAACTTCCTTTAAGCCTTACTTATTTCCTACTAATAATCATTTTGATTTTTGCCTCTTGGGTTTGGAGTGAGGGGGAATATCTTAAACAAGCAAATAAATGTGAGAGGCAAAAGCATTGCCATTTGGCTAAATATCAATCCGATATTCACTACTGAAAATCCATAATGGAAGACATCCGCATCACAGGAGTCATATCTCAGCTTTCAGAAGCGCTAACGCAATTGATAGCAAAAGCCAACATGATGCTTCTGTTTTTACAAACAGGCAGAGAGAGCTAGAGAGAGTCCAAAAGTCCAAGTTAGCCAGCTGATCGGTAACCATAGCACTCATGGTAGCCAGACTCCCAATTCTTCAGCATCACTGTGCTTTGCCTCCATTGAGGCACGGCATGCATTTAAGCCTTAAGAATCAGAAAAGGTGCTGATCTAGCTGTTTCCTGAGAGGCTCTGCCAGAGCCTGACAAATATAGAGGCGAATACTCGCAGCCAACCGTTGGACTGAGCATGGGGACCCGGATGAAAGAGGGAAAGAACTGAAGGAGCTGAAGAGGTTTGCAACCTCATAGGAAGAACAATATCAACCAACCAGGTCCCCCAGAGCTCCCAGGGACTAAACCACCAACCAAAGAGTACACATGGAGTGACCCATGGCTCCAACCGAATATGGGTTTGTTGGGCATCAATGGGAGGAGAGGCCCTTGGTCCTGTGAAGGCTCAATGCCCCAGTGTAGGGAATGCCAGGGGAGGCAGGAGTGGGTGGGTGGGTGGAGGAGCACACTCATAGAAGCAGGGGGAGGGGGAATGGGATAGGGGGTTTCCGGAGGGGAAATGGGGAAAGGGGATAACATTTGAAATGTAAATAAATAAAATATCCAATTATAAATAAATAAATAAATAAATAAATAAAATAAATAACAAAAAAGAAACAGAAAAGGAACCCTTGATCACTGAGCCCCACTAGTAAACTCAGACTTCTGGATCTTTTTTGTTTATTATTATTATTATTTTTAGATTTATTTGATTCCGTGTTTTGCTGGCGTATATATGCGCACCACCTGAATTCCCATGGGCAAGCATGTGGGTGCTAGGAACACAGATCCCATTGCAAGAACTAAACCTCTCTCCAGCCCTGTCCTTTGGATTTTACTGGCTCTGACCTTTTCAGAATGGCGCCTTAGTATCACCTGATTGTGGGATTTACCAGCAGACTATAGCTTATAGCTTACTAATTGCCCCACTGGTTGCTTGCTGCTAATATGGAAGTTTCATCTGTGTGTATTTAAGCTCTCCGGGTTTGTTTGTTTTATTATTTTATTTTGTTTTGTTTTTGCTTTTGTTGTTTTGTTTTTGTTTTTGTTTTTGTTTTGTTTTTGCTTAGCTGTTGGTGATTTGGCTCAGTTTTCTCACATGCCTGGAAATTTGTAATGCCTTTGGGAGTGTAGTAAGGAAAACATGAGGGATTTAGGGATTTAGAGAGGGCTTCACAGTTAATACAGATCACCATATTGTAGATGAGAATAGGGTTTGAAGATGTCATTAGATAGTGGTCTATATCCTTTTTCACTAATACTATGTGAATGCAATCTTTCTGGACTCTCACTAAAAGTCTAAATGTTTAGCTGGGTGGTGGTGGCACACATCTTTAGTTTCATCATTTGGGAGGCAGCTCGATCTCTATGAGTTCAACACTAGCCTGGTCTAGAGAGCCAGTTCCAGGAAAGCCAGCTAGACAGAGGGAAACCCTGTCTCTAAAACAATAAAACAAAACAAAACAGTCTAAATGTTTGCCAGGGTCTCCTTTGCCTTAGGGAAACTGTGACTTGTCTTTTAGCTTCCTACTGATTATCCAAAGCTCTTTTGGGGTTTTTTGCCGTCTCAGCAGACCTCTTAGAGTTCCCACTTGCCCTTCACCAGCATGGGATCTGGTGCACACTGGGATCCTAGGCACTGACTTCAAGTGGATTCTTTCTTCTCTGTGGTCAGGACTCTTTAGCTTTCTTTACTTTGGTAATTCTGAACTGAGATTTTGTTTATCCTCAGAGATTGAGGGATGGCTCTTGACTACAATTACTGTTAGGCCTCAGTGTTTTACTAGCAAATGGTGTTTACTAGCAAGTGTTGAACTAGCAAATGGGAGGAGAAACGGGCAGAATCTGCCCTTGTCTGGATCTTGGCCCCACCCACAAGCCCTGGCTGCCAATTTTATCTGTTTTAAAAGTTGTTTTTCTGCACAGATCAGTTTACTATAAGATGGCTGGTCTGATACCACTGTAGTCTGAACCACATGTGAACTTAAGAAAAACATTGTGTCTTAGGTATTACTAGTGGGTTTAAAATATGAAAGTAAAATATCACTAGAAAAAAATTCATCAGACAATTGCTTAAATTGATGTTAGTACTAAAATATATAAATATTGCTCCTCTGGGAAGTCATGAAATTTACATTCATTATAGTCTTATGTTGAATATTTTAACATTTGTGTAGATGAGAGCCAGTCTGCATTCTTTTCTTTCCTTCTATCTTTGTCTGTCTGTCTGTCTGTCTGTCTGTCTGTCTTTTCCTTTAAGTTACGGTCTTTCTATCTAGCCCTTGCTGGTCTGGAGCTTACTATGTAAACCAAGTTGGCCTCAGACTTACAGGGAATGCTCCTGCCTCTGCCATCTAAGTTCTGGAGTCAAAGGTGCACAGCTGCAAATACGTTTCTAACATTTTCTTACTGTAGGGCACACCAGGAACCATTATTTCCAAGGCTGTCTTAATGAAACTCTGTGAGTCAAAACTGCCTTTGATGTGGCCCTGCAGTTAAAATGCAACTGTTTAAAAGAGATATTTGAATTTCTGTTCCTCGCTTTTGGAATCTTAGAGAGCCGACCAAGTCCTTGAAACATACTGCAAATGTTTAAACTCTGAGAAACATCACAGAATTTGTGCCCTTCTAAATCTAAAGATTTATATGCATTCATTCACTCATTGAACATGTATGTGTATGTATGGGTGTCTATAGATGCATCGCTTTTGTGCGGAAGACTGCGGAGGTCAGAAGAGGGTGCTGGAGGCCCATGGACCTGGAGCTGCAGGTGGTTTTCAGCTGGCATATGTTTGCTGGGAACCAACCAAACCAAACCAGGAGCAGTAAGGGCAGTGAGTTCACATAACCACCAAGCCGTCTCTCCAGCCCCACACTTCTGTATCTAAAGGCTAAAGTATATATATTTTCAAGTAACACTATAAAATTAAACAACCATGTAAAATTTAGTAGTGAAGTTTCCTGACATATGTATAAATTTCACATTTAATTTGTTTTATGGTAACATGATTATAAAACATACATAATCCCATAATTTTTAAAAAGTGTGAAAATCAAAATTTATATACATAAGTGAAACAAAATACAAAAATCTTATAACATCATATTCATTATAGTTATTTTACAAAATATTTTACCTTTGGGAAATATGTATGAAAACTGCCATCTTGCCGGGCCTTGCATCACGCCTTTAATCCCAGCACTTGGGAGGCAGAGGCAGCGGATTTCTGAGTTCGAGGCCAGCCTGGTCTACAGAGTGAGTTCCAGGACAGCCAGGGCTGCACAGAGAAACCCTGTCTCGAAAAAAAAAAGAAAGAAAAAGAAAAAAAAAACTGCCATCTTAACTTTTTGGACTATATATGGATTAATTTTTTATTCACTTATCACAATGAAATTAAAACCTGTCCATTAAGAGCCAAGCACACACTCCTCTTTCCAGTCACACTTTTAAGTATTTATATCAGCTGCTAACATCCTGATTTTAAAAACTCTACAGCTCATTCCCAGAATTAAATATTGCTTTGTCTGCTGCCTTCCTACAATTTTGTAAAATAGACTAATTTTGATTTAGTGAGAAAAGTTTTAGGATTTAGTTACATAGTTTTAAGGAGGCATAATCCCTAGAGCTAAAAGCCACAGGTTTCCCTGGGCTTAGTGTCACATTAGTGCGTATGTCTACAGAGTTTAAGTTTTTAGAGAGGTGTCAAGAAATTGAGGGTCTTAACAATGTAACATTGCAGTAACTGGGACCCAAGGAGAGCACTCATCAGTGAGATGCCTTCAGCAATGTTAAAAGGTGGGGCCCTGCTCTTCCCCATTTTTTGGGTGCCAGGTTTGCAGACTTCTTTCCAATGAGTAGAACAGGGCACAAATGGGGAAACTTAGAGTATAAGGCATTTTGATGCAGTTAACTCTTGCATTGTACTCTGAAAGGATCCAGCAGCTACCTCATGGTGTCACTTAGCAGCTCACATAGTGTTCTATGGAACGAGGAACTGAGCTCACCCATCAGCTGCCATGAGAATCATCTTGGAAACAAGTTTTCCTTCCCACCAACTTCAGATGCCTACAGCCTGGAGCCAGAAGAGACGCTGAGTGGGGCCTACCAGCTATGCCCATAGAGTCTTTATTTACTGGTGCAAAAGATAAAGATGTTAATGTTTTAAGTTTAAGGATAATTTGTCTAGCAATAAGAGATAGTAATAAGGCGCATTTTTTCAAGGGTCTTGTCTTTCCAGGGAAGTGATATAATTCCTGAGAATTCTTGATTTTAATGATTTATTTTTATTACAATCATAGTCTATTCATACTGTAATGATTTTAACATACTTCATAACATGATATATTAATACAATAACTTTATAACTGTAAGCTACCTAATATGCCTTGCAAATAACAGAATTTTAAAAGATGAGCAAAATTTTAGTTAGCAGTTTGTTATACTTTATGTTATAAAGTACTCAATGCTATAAAAGTTTACCATCACATCACACCTAAATGCCATATAGCTCATTCTCATATATAGAGGCCATATATGAATATGTTATAGTATTATTGGTCCTTTGATGTATGTGCTTTGCAGAGCCAGATTCTCAATGAAGCTGAAAGTCACAGAAAGTACATTCCTCCTTTGGTATTCCACACAGTACAATATGTTCTGTCTCACTTTGTCATTTGTATTCATCTCTAAAGACTTCAGTTTTAAATAGTGGAGATTCTTTCAAGACATGTATTCAACAGTATGAATGTTACTTCAGTCAGGTATCAACTTGAGTCACGTGAATGTTGGATGTTGCATGGTCTGAACTGACTTATATGGCTTTCCCAACTGTTCGATATCTGACATAGGAATAAAAGTGTCATGAGTTTGTAAGCATAGCCCTGATAGTTTTGGCAGTGATCGTCTGTTGATTTATGTAGAATGACATCCCCACAGGTAAATTAGGGGAAGAAAATCAGCTTCGTATAATATTAACATATGTGTCTGGTGTCTGCCAAGAAGACACACATGCCACGCTAGATGTAAAACTATAATCTAGTCTGTTCAGGTGTCATCTTTTGAGAGGATTCACTTGAAATGATTTTAATTAAGAACCTGAGAAATAGAAACTCTACAGGAGTTTGTCCTCAGCCATCTGGGGTTTAGCTTAATACTTTTGTGGTTTATTTTGATGGAGTAGAATATGAAGCCTGTTCCTTAGGTGTTTTTATTTAATAAATGGCTCAGGAAAGAGTAGCAAGTCCCTAGAAATAAGGATTAGAGTAAAAGAATGATTTGTTTGCCCAAAAGGTATTAGAAATGAGCTGTTGCAAACTTGCCATTGTACCTTTTAGAAGGAACTTCTTGCTCATACACATGAACAATACTCTAATTCTGGGCAAGCTTACCTGATTGTGTGTCTTAGGTCCACGCCCTACCTTCATTATATATGGGGATGGTGCTGTGAACCTCAGCAGATGCTCATACACATGAACAATACTCTAATTCTGGGCAAGCTTACCTGATTGTGTGTCTTAGGTCCACGCCTACCTTCATTATATATGGGGGATGGTGCTGTGAGCCTCGGCAGATATTTGAGTTCACTGTCAAAATGTTGTGGGACAGGAGTGTTATCCAAGAGTGGAAAGTAACTCTCTGATTCCAGAGGTTTAACTCAGCTATGGCTGCTACCTCTAAAAATGTGCTTCATTGTGTAGATTATGACAGAGAAGGGAAGTGAGGAAACACAAATGTCATCTGTGTTGGACAGTTTTATGTCAACTTAAAACATGCTAAGTTCATGTAAGAGGAGAGAAACCTCAATTGAATCAACCTCAAACCTTATGCCCCCTGGAGATCAGACTCTAAGCAAGCTTGTAGGACATTTTCCTTAAATAGGGATTGATGAGGGAAGGCCCAGTTCATTGTGGGTGGTGCCACAGTGGGCTGGCAGTCCTGGGGTCTATAAGACGCAAGCAGCGTTGAGCAAGCCATGAAGAGGAATTCAGTAAGCAGCACTTCTTCATGGCCTCTGCATCAGCTCCTGCCTCCAGGTTCCTGTCATGTTTGAATTCCTAACCTGACTTCCTTTGGAAGTGTAAGCAAATAAACCCTTTCCTCCCCAAGTTGCTTTTTTTTTTTTTTTTTTTTTTTTTGGTGTTTTTTATCATAGCAATATAAACCCTGACGAAGACAACATCCAAAGCTTCTTTAATGAGAAGGAACATTATAACATTAAAAAGAAATATTGAATAAATTATTACTCTTTAGCGTATGGGGATATGACGTTGATTAAGCTGGAGCAGTTATGAACTGGAGACTGCAGAGTGATACTCCCAGGATATTTGAAGTTCTCTCCATTCTTAGAAAAGTCCCATGATTCTCCTCCTTCTTTCTTGAGACTCATACATTCTTGTTTATGTATGCTTCTTCATTTCCTTGGCTGGCTGTGTCAGTTTGTATTCTACTGTAATTTGTTTAAGTAGTGTGTGCTCAGATTCACTTGTTCCTTTGGAAGTTTGAACAGCTACTCATTGAAAATAATCATCCAATGGTATATTAAACACTTCTGGGTGTGTGTGTGTGTGTGTGTGTGTGTGGTGTGTGTGTGGGTTATTGATAATGGCTATTTCACTGAGGAAGGTGGAGATATACTGTTCGTGTTGATCATCTTACAATTGTCATTTCTGAAGTTCATTCATGACTTGTGTAGCAGTTTCTTGAAGTAGAACAGTACACATTTACATGCATTTTCCATTAAAATTGGCAGAATGAAAATGGAAAAATATTTTGATACTTGAAGTCACATTTTTATTACTGTCAGGAAAGCTCACTAGGCTTGAGATTACACATGTCAGTCAAAGTCCTTGGAACTTGTTTAATACAAATCAATTTGCTGATTAAACATAACTGAGCATCATAGCATTTTCAGGTTTTAGAGATCAAGATAAAATAGTAGGAATTCAAGAGCGTGAAAGACATTTGACACAGTCCTGACTATATTTATCTGGGAAGCCACTGTAGTGTTCCTTATGGGATCCTTTGTGTTGGTATTATGACAACTGCTGCATCCTCTAAGATCTTTAATCTGACACCATTTAGGTAAATTGCTGACTTTCAGCAGAGTTGGGACACTTCTTGGCTAATTTTTTAGTCTACTAGTATTGCAATGGGCAATGGCTTAACCTAATTTGTGAAAAACAGACATACAATGTGATGTGTATGCATATCCACACACATACTATCTGAATAGTAAATTCCCACTGATGGGATACAACCTTGGATATCATGATTAATTACAAGTACTTATAATCTCCATGCTGATGGTGAACGTCTTTGTTTCTGTGGTTGATGTCCTGGGTATTTTAAATGTTACAAGCAGAGTAGACATTAAAATAAGATTAAGATTTCTACTGTCCATATAATATATATATAATATATATATATATATATATATTATATATATGTTTTCTTCTCTAGAAACAGAGAGTAGGGACAGAAGAACTCAAAAGAGTTTCTCAGAGTTTGAGAGAAAGTCTAGAAACTCCTGCTGGTGTCTGAGGGAAGACAAAGCAACATAAACGTACCTGATTTAACTTTCAGGTAAAGTGTTTAACCTTTGATTTATCAGATTTATAGTATGGGATTGCTTAGCTAATCTCAGTATTGTTTTTTTTCCCCAGAATAATAGGATACTATGCGATTGAAAAGGAAATATAAGCAACTCAAAAACATCTAGAAGAAACAGCCCACATACCAAACTACTAAGTGTGGATAAGGATCAGACAGGCATAAAACAGATAGGCACAGCTCCAGAACTACTTTGTAACCAGCAACTGTTAGTAATTAAAAAAAAAAAAAAGTAAAAAATAATTAATTAAAATGCATTGGGGTCAAAGAGAAGACACAAATAAAAAAGACAGTATCTGAACTATCATTACATAATTTTAACCTACATTATCAGGAATTTCAAAATTATGATCGTTGCTTCTGTTTGGTTATCTGTAAAGAACACATGTCTATTTTTCCTCCTCTCTCAGGTTAGTGTTTCTTGTAATGCCTGATAATACATTTTCTCTTTTTCTTTAGATAGTTTAGCTAATATATATATATGTGTGTGTGTGTGTACTTAAAAAACATATTTATATCTACCATAGCTTTATCTGTGTTCCCCTTGTACAAGCGACATATGACATCCTTGATCCTGACCCCATTACTTCTTTCTTGTGAACTTCTCTTTCCAGTTTCTTTAATGCAAACTGGGATTCTCTGTGAGTCCCAGGACAGTATAGGGACAACTTCAGCCCCAACGAGTTATCACTACCTCTGATTATGTGCAAAATACCTCTGGCCACTCCTTATGCTTCAGCGGAGTCATAACTAGAGAAAGCTGGTCTTTGTTGTAGGCATTTATCATGTACTGAGAATTCTGACTGGCCAAAAGAATAAAGCACTGTCCACAATCTCTGTTCATGTCCGGAATCGTCTATATATTCACACTGGACTATCCCAGAGACCCTAAAACTTAATATATCTTCAGCTGAGCTGCAAACCTCTCCTTCCTAACTAGAGATTAAATTTGTTTTAACATTACCCTGGGATCAGAAGGGTAATGTTATCACCGTCTAACCACACATTCACGTTGCTAACCATGAGGTCATTTGTTTAATGTCTTTCTCTCCCCTTTATCTTCCCATAACCTCTTGCATATTTTCCTCAGGGATAATTAGTTCTATCACTCACATATGTCTAATTGATTCTGTGTTCACTGCTCTTATCACTGAGGTTGTTAGGGTCAGATCCTGGACCCAGTACCCCTAAGAAGTAGGCTCAGCTCACTGTCCTCAGTATACTAATTAAAAAGACAAGTATAGAAAAAACAGAGAAGAGTGAATTATTTAGTGTGGCCACACTAGGGAGAGGAATGTATACAGATGCTATTCTTTATCTATGTAAACTGTAGCTCGTGGCTTGCTTGATTTCTTCTACAGCCCAGAAAATTCTCATGTGATTTTCATAAGCACTTGATGCCAGGAAGTGCTTGACGTGGGTTTCAAGTTTTGAGCTTCATGACATCCAAGCACAAAGTATAAGGACTTGTCACTTGTCATCAAATGTGTGTCCCTGTCCGGATATCACCAGCAGCACATAGGACCCCTGAGAAGTGCATTCTTAGACTATCACATACCTTCAAAATCTAAAACACTGTCGTGGATCACCAAGGCTGGCATTAGAGTTACATATCACAAATTCTTGAGAATCTAATGATGTTAATTCAAAGTATTGTTCCTAACCAGCAGAGCTGATGCCACCCAGGAACTTGTTAGAAATACGTAGCCTAGGCTGGCCTGAACTTACTATGTAGCCAGCAATGGTTGAGTGCTGTGATTTTACCAGCTGGCCAGTATTTAAACAGATTTTCATGAATTTGGAAACCATTGCGAGTTCCATTGTAGCTGCACAGCAGGATCATGATTAAAGTTTTAAAAATTGCTAATGCATGTCCTCACCTTGACCATGAACAAGACTTTAAGGGGCTTCTTAGAAAGCTCTCAAGAGAATTCACTGTGGAGCTCAGACTTCGAACCAAGGTCTCTAGCCACTGAACTTTAGTAAGGAAGTGTTTAAGGGAAGGGATAACTAACTGAGAGCTAGGGTTATTTGAGACAAGAGTTCAGTGGGGTGATCTGTTCAGATGCCCTCCAGCAAGCAGCAGGATTGGACAAGGATAGAAGACAGACTCTCACATGTCCATACAATCTAACATCAGAAGTAAATGCCAGCCATGGCTTGTTGCTAGCCATCTTCTTTCTGTGTACAATTCATGTGGAAGGATCCAATGAACTGCCGGGTGCCAAAAATTCAAATTAAGTATGTACAGAGTAACTACATTTATAATTTCATAGGCATAGTTCTAATTGCAAAGGGAGTAAAGATGGTTAACTCTGAAGTCAAATATGAGAAGTCATAGCCCAGGAAAGCCGACTTAGGTTACCCCAAATGCAGTATTTCAGTGGGGTTACAGTTTTGTCATCTTTGTATAGTAATAAAACAAGGAAAGTCATAAACCAAAGTATTTAAAAGTACTTTAAAGAGATCAGATAGGCAAAATTATAGCAGTGCAGAAAAGCTCTGACACAGGCCTCAGGTATTAGTTGATAATTTTAGCCTTTGGATGCTGGATGCTGGGATCTGTCTGTATAGTACAAAAACGATTTTAGCCAATAATAGTGAATGTTATGTCAAACACAAGAGGTAGACAACAAATGGGTATTCGGTGGGCTAAATATGTCACAACAGAATATTTGTTGCTCACTAGCTGTGGACCTGTAATAATATTCCAGGTTTCCATGGTTGTAGAACTTCTAACTAGGCAACCAATCTTCTAAGACATTTAACACACAGAGGCGCATCATTTTACAATACATATGAAGACATGAATGTCAATTACTGTTATAGCCTATTTACACTAACTGATGGAACTTTTCCTTCAGTTATCTTTATACAAAAAGCACACATATGAGCAAGCGAAATGGCTCAACGATTGACAGCACTTGTTTCTTTTCCACAGTGCCAAGGTTTGTGTCCCATCCCCCATATCAAGTTTCTTACAACCACCTATGTACATCCAGCTCTGAAGGATGTAATGTCTCTGCCTCTCTGGGCACCTGCATGCACGTCATAAACATAAATTCATGCAGGCATGTACATATCCACACACTGAAAATGAATAAATAATTCTTTAAAAGGATGCATGAAAAAAAGAGCAAAGAGCCAGTCTATTTTTAGGCTAATGCCTTTCAGTGGAAGGGAGTGATGAGGGAAGAAGGAAACCTTCTCAGTTTCATCTGACCCCATGCCAGCACAGTGGAGTCTCTGGGATTCCTATCAAACTGCTAAATCTCTTTGGTCTCAGCAGGAAGACCAGTTGTTTGTGAGCTTTGCTTGATGGGACTGTGCTCTTCATAAAGATTAGAGAGAGAGAGAGACAGAGAGAGAGAGAGACAGAGAGAGAGAGAGAGAATTATTGAATGACAGTTTATCTTTTATTTTATATTTATCAAGTATAAAATTACTTTTATGTTCAAAATGGAATATTTATCACATAATTTCAGTGCTGAATATTCCATCTTTGCTGTTAATTATTGGTGACCAATGAATTAAAAATCCCTGCTACATCTTCGAGTACGTCAGCAAAAGCGTGGGAATGCGTACAAAATTTTACACACATACACACACACACACACACACACACACACACACACACGCACACGCACACGCACACACGCACGCATGCACGCATGCACGCAACACAAACATATACACAAGCACAAGCACAGCATATGCATGCACATGTGTACACACACACACACACACACACACACACATGCATGAACATCCAATTGCTATTGCTTGCCTTAGGGAGACATGATAGACTCCTAACAGACTCCATAGTTCACATCCAACTATGAGATAATTTGAGTATTTCCTTAAACAGGAAGGTGAGTGATGCCTGCACTGATGGATGTGGTAGGCGTTTTCTTCTCCCTTACCTGTGCTGCCAGAAAGAAAGGCTGGAGTGTGTGATTACTAAACTTCAAGAACCATAACAAGGACGTATGCAGCTAATACATACTTACTGTCATGGTATGCTCAATATTGAATGCAGCTGTGGTTGTGTATTTGGACATTAAAAGGCAATCATAGGTCAAAATTTACAATTTTTTCAATAGAGCCTGACAGTTATTTGACATTGGAAAACTTTATTGACTTAATGACAACCTTAGCTATTCTTCACATGTGGAGAAGAACAGGGCATCTATCTATCCAGCCCAACTAGGATTCTCGAATAGTTTGGAAACAACCTGAGGCTAAAGATAGGAAATATTTCAAAATATACTTTCATTGGTCCTACTTTCAGCCTATCACCCTTGAATTCTGTCACCCTTCTCTGAAGTCATTCTCCACGTGTGTAGCTACACTAGAACATCAATACCAGAGGGAAATCTTGTAAACACATATGTTCATGTAAGACGTCAGTAAGTAAATATATCTGACTTAACAGCATGTTAACATGTTAACAAGACTGTCTGTCTCTACACAGTTACCCTCTTTTTCAAAAGCTTGGTATCTGTTACAATATGGCAAATAGAATTCAGTCTTAATTCCCCATCATGATAAATAATTTCCTAATATATACAAAATATGTATAATCACTCAAATGTTGACAAAATGAAGCATTCTTAAGAGTCTGTGGTGACTCAGGACTGTGGGAATCAGAAATGGTGTGGAAATGAATATGGGGGTTCTTCTTGAAAACAGCCTTGCTTTCTTTACTCATTCCTGCAAAACTGGAACAGAAAGGAAAACAAAACCAGTTGCTAACTGGAAGCATGCCACAGAGATTCTAAGCCCTTCCTTGGCAAGACCTGGAAGACAGTTGCATATTAAGCACACAGATGTCTTTTATTAACCAGATATATAGAGAAATATTGCATTTAATTTGTACTTTGAAAGACTGATATGTAATGACAGAGATATTGTTTTATGACTAGTAGATAACTTAAAGATTTTATTTCTTTCTTTTAAACCTTGCTTTACCCTGCGAATCTCTTCCATCCCTGAATCTATTTACAGATAAAACCTCCTTTTGATTTGTACTCAGTTTGACTTTTTATGTACCTGAATCCCTTTCAGAAGTAGCTTTTAATTTAACCCCTAGAAAAGGAGTTGGATTTGAGGGCTTAAATACATTACCTGTACCTCAGTATTTTGTTTCTGATTTTGACATCAGGATCAATGTTGTGAGATTTACTCGTGAGATGTTTCTCATCTGAAGACATCACTACAGACTGTCCAGGTGCCATTTTCATCTTCAAATCTGTTTTCATTAAAGTAATTCTAACAGTTCTGCACAGCTTCTCCTTTCTGGAAGGTGACAGCTCCTTTTCTTTGCTAATTTAAATTTAATGTTTTGAGAATTTCTTATATAAACTCTATTTGCATAATTTCTAACCATGACCTCCTGTGTCTTCCTACTCCTTGTCAAACTCATAATTTCTTCTTTTACTATTGTCTATATCTATACCACATACATCTATACTTTAGACAGACAGACAGACAGATAGAAAGAAAAAAATCTTTAGCACAGACCACATGGGATTAGAGAACCCACCAGGGATTTTTCCCTGGAGAAAACTTATCCTCTTTTCCTCAGCAGCATTGGTCTCTTCATCCAGGTCTGGGGCCTCATAAAATTTCCCCATCCATGTTGGCACATTGACTGATGTTGTCATCGGGCAGGTCTTGTTTAGGTGACCATAATGTTGCTGTTTTATGAGTGTACTTCCCCGTCATTTCTAGATAATCCTATCTTGTTCCAGATGTCCCAGTCCTGATCTTACAGTCTAGTCCTTTTCTCCGTATTCCTTGAGCCTTTCTTCTGAGATTTCATGCAACTCTGTATGTTTCATACCAATTTCTAAAAGGGTAATTGGGAGACATGACAGCTTGCTATTCAGTCATTTGCTGTTGAGGGTTTTACACTACTATTCATTTTTAAAATAGCTACATGTGTTGTTCTTCATCAGTTCTCTATGGGAGGGCTAGTCTTTATTTTATTATTTCTACTAATGTCATATTCGTTATCCTAACCAATGTGAAATCATCCTAATAAAAAAAAGTATTTTGATTGAGGAGAGTTATGATCCCTGCAGTCTGGAGCCTGATGCAGAAGAATTGCTATGACTAGTCCAAATGCAGCCTTGCTGTAGAATAGGATCCTGGAGAGAGAGAGAGAGAGAGGAGGAGAGAGGAGAGAGAGAGAGAGAGAGAGAGAGAGAGAGAGAGGAGAGAAGAAAAAGGATGGAAGGATCAGCAAGAAAACTCATAAAAACCAAGTGTTTTCATTTACTCTACTTTTTCTACATTGCTTTCTGCCCCTTTGCCTTCCTCACTCTTGTAGTGTACTATTTCATTTAACACAACCTTTTTCAATACGATTTTCTCTGATAGTTTCTGTATATTCACACATTTTCTTCTCCATGCAAGTATTAGAATCATTGGGCCAAACGTTCATACACCAGGAATGTCCACGTGTTCTAAAAATCACTCTGGACAAGCCCAGAGCATTTACACCATAAATGCTCAGCCCTTATCTGTGGTAACTAGGGGAGGGCCCTTTATTATACTGGGAACTCTGCCAGATTGTTTTTTTTACAGTCTAGCAAGTTGAGACAGTTTCTATATACTTTAACACTCTTTTGTCCAACCCCAGGTAGTTTAAACTCTTTGTTTACATTTTATTCAAATGCATGATTAAACCGTAGATCACTTTAAAAAAAAATTCAAAGGAAAGGCTGTTTCTCCTAAAATATTCTACAAACTGTTCCACCCTGACAAGTAATTAGTGGTCTAGGAGGCATTGAGCAAGGATGTGAGGTGACATGCAGACAAAAAAAAAAAGGTCTATCTTAGAATAAAGCCTATTCAAAACCAGGATATAAGAAACATCATTTTCAGAAACCCAGGGACAATGTAGACTAAATCCATGGGCACGTCCTTTCATTCAGGAGGACTGCTGTCCTAATATAAAGTGTTAGTCTAATGTTGATCATGGCTACCCTCAATGTTTATTTAAAATAAACACCCCTCTTCACGTCTTTCCCTTGTCTCTAGTCCTTATCTGATACATACTTCTCACAGTGTCTGGCGAGCTCAGTACATCCTTCAGTGTGGCCCTGCCTATACCTAGGCTGGTTACCAGTCTTCATTCTGTGGTCAGTCAATGTGATCCTGAGTGTTAAGACATTACACCAGGAGGTCTGTAGTGTTATTATCCCTAGATCTACAAAGTCAAGAAGTTGTGAGAAGCGGAGTCTGACTATGAGTGCACAGCTCTTGTGAAAACCAAAGTCAACAAGCTAGAATTGGATAACAAATAGGAACAAATCTAGAGACATGCAAAACAGTGAAGAGTTGCAAGGGAAAAAAAAAATATCTAAAGGATTCCAAGATGCAAACGAAGTAGAGTGAGTATGTAGAGCAACCGGGCAGATGGGAGGAGTGGCTGCAGGCGCCTGATAATGATACAGTTCTTTGTTTTTTTTTTTTTTTTTTTTCTTTTTTTTTTTTCAAGATGTAAAAGTCCTCTTCTGCTCTCTTTCAAAGGGCGAGCGCTGAAGAAAAGCTGCTCTGGCGGAGTAAACCAGGGAATGTTTACTTGCTACAGGGAAAGGAAAACGGTTGAGCTGATTAGAACTACTCTTGACTCTTGTGATGCTTCTCAATAGCTTCCCTGTCCGCCAGGTGCCAGGGCACTGTGATGAAGCCAGTTTCCCTCGAACATGAAGTCAGTTTCTGATTGTGCTGTACAGATATAAATAGTAACCTGGAATGTTCTCAAACTGATAAATATTAGTTATGTATATTTAAGGTGTACAATGTGTGTTTTATAAAGCATGTGAATATTTTATTATACTTTTGTTTATTTCTTGTGTATGCATGCATGTGTGTGCGCGCGCACATGGGTACGTGTGTGTCTGTGTGTGTGCGTGTGTGTGTGTGTGTGTTATGTGTATCCTAAGGTGTGCATGTGGAACTCAACGAAATGCTTGCAGGAGTCAGCTTTCTTCTCCCAGCTATGTCTTGGGGAATGAATTAGGTAGTCAGACTTGTCAGCAAGTATCTTTGCTGGCTTCCTCTGTAATAATACCTTAATATACATATTGTATAATAGCTAAACAAAGTTAAATGATATATCCTCACATAATATTAATAATATACCTCATAATACCACATAATAATATACTTCACACCCTTATACCTTTTTGCATTGAGAATTTAATTTTTATAATAATTTTTATAATAATTTAGATACATATGTATTATAATAATTAAGAATTATTGATGAATTATTAAAAAGAATCTAAATAGTGGTTAAATGACTTTAAAATCTAATTAAATAAAAATGATTAATGGTAATAGAAAATATTATTAAGTATAATCACTGTGCCGTACAGTAGATCTCAAAAATGTGTTGTTTCTATGTAGTTAGAGCTTTAGATAAGCTACATAACAAGTCAAGGGCAAAATTTACAAGAATGTAAACAATCTGGATAGATTTCAAAAATTACAAGAAAACTAAAACAATAACAAAATTTGATATAATAACATAACCTTTTATCACAAATTATTCTTTCTGTATTATGAAGCTTACTTTAGTTATTATTTATTTTTTATCTATCTATATTGTGAGATAGTATTTTATTATGCACTCTCACCCTGTCCTTGAACTAACCATGTAAATCAGGGTGGCCTCTGACTCACAGAGATATACCGTCATTTGCCCCCTGAGTGCTGGCAGTAAAGGTATGTACTGCTACACTGACCTCATCTGATTTTATTTGCACAGATAAACATATCTTTCTATGTAGAAAAACAAATGCCTCTTACTCATTCTGTTTAGATTAGCCATGACATTTTCACTTGTATCTCATAATTAAAATTCTTTAAAAGATAACTTATGCATATATATTCCTATTTTCAAACATCCTAATGTACTCATTCTTCTGTATGTATGTATAAATATCTTGTGGAGTATACACACACACACACACACACACACACAGACACACACACACACACCACACACATACACACACACACACACACACACAACACACAACACACACACACACACACACACACACACACACATATATATATATAATTTATATCCCCACTGTGATTCACTGTGTCTCACTGTGTGTGTCTGTATACATAATAAATACATACTTATAGAATTCACAAATTACATTTGAGTGAAAATGTATTGTTTCAGCTTGTCATTTTAGCCTATCCCTATAGAGAATCAAAATCCCACATCAGTAAGTTTTACAAAAGAAAATCATAGCATATAAAATGTTAAGTTTGCTTAGAAATAGGCTAAGTATTTATAGTACTAAGAAAATATAAAACTACCAAATCTATACTAGTGGATAAAATATATAGTCATCAATTGAATTGGTGTTTTGATGCATATTTTATCTGATTTTGTTATCAAAATAAGAAAAGAAATTCTTAATTAAATATACAATTTAATATAATATATTATATAGCTAAATAAGACAAGAAGCTACCAAGTATTTCTTCAGTTAATGATCTTAGAGTATGATTATATTTATCTTTATATATATATATGATAATATATATTTGTGATCAATATGCATATTGCTCATGCATATTGCTCATGAATATATAAATAATATATATTGTTTATTATATTATATTGATAAAATATATGGTAATATATGAATAATGTATATTATATTATAACTAAATGACAAAAAACAAGAATAGACACTCATGGAAACAGACAACATAGAGTCTCTTTTATCTAATGTATATTTGTCAGCATTTCTGGTTAGACCTTCTTTTATGATTACCATCTCATTGAAATTCCTTGGTTTGAATTCTGATAGCACAGTGTGTTCACAGAGATGTCAATCTCAGCTAGTAATATGGAGAAAGTCTCCTATTACTATGTGCTGTGTAACCATTTTCTCCTATCACGCTGACTGACAGTTTCCTCTAAAGCTTAGCCCAAGAAAGCAAAATAAAAACAAAAGTATATGCTAGAAATTGTAAGCCCATGTTTTCCCACCCAAGCCTCAGTTTCTGAAATAGACTTAACCATTTATGCATATATATTCCTATGAGCTCAGGCCTCTTCCTTGACTAGCTCTTAGCTTAATCAATCTGCTTCTTCTGTTCTCTGAGTACTGGCTGGTTCCCTCTCCTCATTTCCAGGCATCTGTCTCCTCAGTGATGGGGTGAATCTGTTCCTGAGCCCAAATCTATCCCAGAGTTTCTCTCTACCTATTGGAACTCCTACCTCCTGTTTCCTACCTCAGCAAATACACCATTTGCTTTTTGTTGACAGATGATGCTTCCATACAGTACACAAGAGATTTTCTCTACAAGAAATACAAACCAGCTTTTCAAAATTGTGACTTGAAAAGAGAGGCATTATTTAGAGTTATCCTGTCTTTTAAATTTAAGTTACTGCTCTCATTGTCTTAAACACCAGTCAAGGGCTCTTAACAAGTGAATTACGTTTTATAAATAACAACATCTCAGTGGATTAGAAATGTTAGGGGAGCCCCTTGGGCCTGTATAGTCTTGATGACCCAGAGTAGGGGAATGCCAGGGCACTGAGGCTGGAGCAGGTGGGTGAGGGAGCACCCTCATAGGGGCAGGGGGGTGGTGGAGGGGATAAGGAGTTTGTGGAGGGGAAACTGGGAAGGGGGATAACATTTGAAATATAAATAAATAAAATAACCAATTTAGAAAAAGAAAACAACAACAACAACAATAAAAAGACAGTGAGTAGAGATACAAGATGGAAATCTCCTGCAATGAATTCCCTGGAATTATGGGAAAGCAGAGCAACAGTTGTTCTGTGATGGCGGAGAAGAATGCAGTAACATAGAAACCCGCCCCATACAGTTCATTAGAAGTCTCTTCTGTACCCTAACATTACAAGTTTGTACCCCAGCTGGGCAGTGGTGGCACATGACTTTAATCCCAGCACTTGGGAGGCAGAGACAGGCAGATTTCTGAGTTCGAAACCAGCCTGGTCTACAGAGTGAGTTCCAGGATAGGCAGGGCTATACAGAGAAACCCTGTGTCAAACAACAACAACAACAAAAAAAAACCCAAAACACAAGTTTGTAGCCCAAAAGCACACCACATATTAGCACATGTTCCTGGCAGAGCCACAGAGGAATCTATGCGGATGGTCCTCCCAGAGGATAGAATGAACAAGGCATGACAAATGATGGACAAGCTGTATCCTAAAGAGGAGATCATGGGCTGACCTGGCTGCCAGGGTAGCCTCTTCCAGCCTTCCTTCCCATGATGGTAGAGACACATGGCATGTCCCTGCAGTGTTCTTCTTTTATCCCTGCTCTGCATAGGTGGATAATTGTGATCTTCCCCAGTTTAACTTTAAATTGTGACAAGTCTGTGCTGTACAGTACTGAAACTCACCCAGATAAACATTTTTTATTTATTTATTTATTTACTTTTTATTGGAAATTTTTTTTTTACATTTCAGATATTCTCCCCTTACCCCATTTCCCCCCCCCTCCCAGGAACTCACTATCCCTTCCCCCATCCTCCTGCCTCCACATTGGTGTACCCCCACCCACCCTCCCCCGTACTTCACCTCCCCACCCTCGAATATCCCCCCCCATGTCCAGCCTTCATGGGACCAAGGATCTCTTCTCCCA
Source organism: Mastomys natalensis (assembly GCA_021653895.1). Classification (NCBI taxonomy): domain Eukaryota; kingdom Metazoa; phylum Chordata; class Mammalia; order Rodentia; family Muridae; genus Mastomys; species Mastomys natalensis. The sequence continues at coordinate 345,412 of JAJTUV010002263.1, read as the reverse complement.
CTTATATATATAGCTCCCTTGCATATATAGCTGGAGCCATGGGTCCCTCCCTAAGCTCTCCCAGGCTGGTGGTTTAGACCCTGGGGGCTCTGGTTGGTTGGGATTGTTGCTTTCCTCATGGTGTCGCGAATGCTCTCAACTCCTTCAGCCTTCACTCTATCTTCTCCATTGGGAACCCCATGATCAGTTTAATGGTTAGCTGTGAGCTTCTGCCTCTGAGTATGTCAGACTCTTGCAGACTTCTAAGGAGACAGCTATATCAGGCTCCTGTCAGCATGTACATCCTGACATCCACATCAACCTCTACCTTTGGTGACTGCACATAGGATGGATATCCAGGTGGAATGGTCTGTCTCTCCTTCGGTTTCTGTCCTGCACTGTGTCTCCATATTTGCACCCTTGAGTATTTTGTTACTCCTTCTAAGAAGGACTGAAGCCCCCACTATTTGGTAATCATTCTTCATGAGCTTTATGTGGTCTGTGAGTTGAATCTTGGGTATTTCAGGCTTCTGGGCTAAAATCCAATAATCAGTGAGTGAATACCATGTATGTTCTTTTGTGATTGGGTTACTTCACTCAGGATGATATTTTCTAGTTCCATCCATTTATATAAGAATTTATCAAATTCATTGTTTTTAATAGCTGAGTAATATTCCATTGTATAAATGTACCACATTTTTTGCATCCATTCCTCTGTTGAAGGACATCTGGGTTCTTTCCAGTTTCTGGCTATTATAAATAAAGCTGCTATGAACATAGTGGAGCATATGTCCTTGTTATGTGTTAGAGCATCTTCTGGATATATACCCAGGAGTGGTAAGAACTTCTGGAGGAATCGCCATCCCTGACCTCAAGCTGTACTACAGAGCAATAGTGATAAAAACGGCCTGGTATTGGTACAGAGACAGGCAGGAAGATCAGTGGAATAGAGTTGAAGACCCAGAAATGAACCCACACACCTATGATCATTTGATCTTTGACAAAGGAGCTAAAACCATCCAGTGGAACAAGGACAGCATTTTCAACAAATGGTGCTGGTTCAACTGGAGAACAACATACAGATAAACATTTAATACTCAAAAATGTTACCACTGGAAAATGGCAAAATAACCATAAAGCATCTTTAATAGTTGGTAAATAGAAATATGAAGAGTTGGAAATGTCAACATTCTGGAGACTGTTAGGAGTAATTCTCTTAGTCCAACACTATATCTCTGCCTTTCTTTGCTTCCTTCGTTCCCATTTTCTCTTTCCTCTCAAACTTCTAGACTAGCTGCTCTCAACCTTCCTAATTCTATGACCCTTTAACACAGTTCCTCATGTTTTGTGACCCCGACCATAAAATGATTTCATTGCTACCTCATAACTGTAATTTTGCCACTGTTATGAATTGTAATGTAAATATTTTTGAAAATGGAAGTTTGCTAGACCTTGCATTTTAGAGCCTCTGATATTAGGAGACCTGAGATACTGTTGATATATTCAAAGGCAATGTCTTATAAAGATTTTTAAGACATAAAATCATAGAATCTCAGTTTGATAGCTTGTCTTTCACCAAAGCTGATTTAATTTATATATTTGTTCAGTCTGCGATTTTCTTCTATTCCATGCAGGGTTCTAGGCAAACACTGTAGCATTTATAAAATTTTAGAGAATATATTTTAACTTGAAAAATTCTCAATTTCTAATGCTAAAGCTTTTAAAATGGCTTGATTAGGAGAAAAGTCAATAGTAAGACTCTTAACATATTTAGCTTGAATAAATCACTATCTGATTTTTATCAAATGAATGACACAAAATATGACCTAAAGCTTATAACAAACACAAATGAACCTATGACATGCATAATTAACATTACTTATTTAAAGCCCTATTTGGGAAGCTGGGGAGATGTCTTAGTTGGTAGAGCCACACAAGCGTGAAGTTACTGAGTTTGGATCTCCAGTACATATGTGGGAGAGAAAAAAAACAACAGGTATACCTACACATACCTATAGCCCAACACTCAGTATACAGTGTCAGGTTAATCTCTGGGGTTCACTGTCCAGTCATCCTAGCCGAAATGGTGAGCATTGAGTTCAGTAAGAGACCTGGTCTCAAAACCAAAGTAGAGAGCACTGAAGGGAGATACCCAACATCGATCTCTGGCTTTCCAATGTGCATGTGCATGTGCATATGCATGTGCATGCACTAGCACATGCACACACATATGCACACATATACACATACACACATGCACTCATATATAATATATATATATATATATATAATATATATATATATTTTTGCTTGGACATATGAACAAATTCACTTACACCCAAGTATACATATTGTACACACATACAATTGAAAAAAAATGAAAATATAAGCAAAGTACTTTAAGGTAGGAAAGATTTATTTTGCCATAAAGTTCACGATAATAGAATGGTCATAGGAAAATGGCAGTGCGAGCAGCAGAGATCACATGGTTTCTGATGTGAGGAAACAGTGAGTAGACAGATGAGAAGCTGGGATGTAAAACCTCAAGGCCTGGAGCATCTTTTGAGTTGTTGATCAGGATTGTTCAACAATCCCCTCCTCCACACACATATAGTCTCGTCTATTGCTATTTCCCTTGGTTGCTCCTCAAAGGTAAAATGTAAGTCCCCACTTCCTGTACCAAGGCTCCTTCTAACGATTCTCCAACGTTCACAAACTCCATCAACTGGTATACAAATGTTCAAATACATGAGCCTTTGAGAGACTTTTCATATTTAAATCAGAACATTCTGCCTCTGGCCCCCAACAAGCTTATGGCCTTCTCAGAATGAAAATGTATCTATCTGAATATTTAAAATCTGCATAATCTTTGTTAGTACCAACATAGTCCAGAAGTCTAAAGTGTAAAATGTCCTTTGAGACTCAAGGAAATCTATTAACCATGAACTCTTATATAAAATAAAAAGAGAAAGAAGAAAGGAAGGAAGGAAGGAAGGAAGGAAGGAAGGAAGGAAGGAAGGAAGGAAGGAAGGAAGGAAGGAAGGAGAGAGAGACAAAGAGAGAAGAGAAAAAGAAAACCAGTGGAGAGAAGGCTCAGTGGCTAAGAGTACTGGCTGCTCTTCCATAAGACCTAGGTTTCCTTACTTGCAGCCACATTACAGTCTACAACCATCCATAAGTCCAGTCTCAGGGGATCTGATACCCTCTTCTGGTCTTAGTAGACACTCAGGAACATGGCTCATAGACATATATTCAAGCAAATATTCATATACATAAAATAAAAGTAAAACAATCTCAAAAACAAAAACAACTTACATAGTTTCAATAGACAATGATTTAGGAAAAGAAAAATAATCCCCATTCCAAATGGAGAATCAGAGGGTATGAGCAGAATGAGCAAGAACAAAATCCAGCTGGGCAAACACTGAATTCCTAGTCTCCAGCAACTGGAAGTAAAACTGCTATCCCTGGGCTCCAGAAGGGTTGGGCTGTTCCCAGACACTGCCTCTAGCTCCATATACAGCCCCTCTCTTGAGCCAGCTCCACTCCATACTTGCAGCTTCCCTTGGTAGATACCCTGCAATCCTGATGCCTCCAAAATCATGAAGACTCAACTGAGTTCCAGGCTTCATGATCACACCTTCGTGAAATATCATCTTAAGGCCAAAGTTTAGTAGAGATTCCAATATATCTACACTTTGCCTGGCCCAAGAGGCTTTCTAGATCCACAGTTTGAAGTCTGTCTCCTACCCTCCACAATCTTTCATCTTTTATGAATGAAAAAAAAAAATAGTACCACAGGGGTGATACTATGAAATTCTCTTGAAAGTTTTAGATAGAGTCTGTGTATTCTGGGCCATAGCTATAGTGACTCAATGTGTTGGTTGCCTGAATCAGAAAAATCAGGAACCTCTGAAGCCGTATTCTCTGTTTAGGCTCTCCTTTCAGATACGTTTTTATTTTCACAAACTAGAGTCTTTGCTATGTTGGATTTTGCCATCAGGTAACTTTTCGTCTTGTCCCCTATTATCCCAGCACAAAGCAGATTTCTTTTTAACTGGGATAGTCTCTGTAAACCTCAACCTTGTTTTCAGCAGCTGCGTGTCTACAACTTTAACCTTGCCCTGCTCTATTCCTCCTCAAAAGGAAAAGGAAACTTTTTTTTTTAACCTTTCTGAAACTCTTCTGTATGGTAGATGTGAAGAAAAGCAATGAGTTGTAATCATGCACAGCCTGAATGCTGTCCTGCCTGGAAGTCTGTTCCAGTGAAGCCATTAGTTGATCAACTTAAATTTAAATGGTCTGAAACATCATGAGATGACCCTCCACTGTGTAGTTTTCTCAGCAATTTGTTTTTGAAAATCACACTAGAATGGCCCGTTATGCTCTACTTTCAGAGCTTGAGGGCTGTCCTGGCCCAAAGTTCCAAACTTTTGCACATTTTTTCCATAAACCAGTTCAAAGTGTTTATGAGCCACATGGCCAGGTTTATCACAACTGCTCCATATCTGGCCCAATATTCTGTCTTAGTTCCTTTCCACACTGCCTTTGCCAATACCCAATGAGAAGCCATATAAGAGAGGAGCAGTTTATTTTGGTACACAATTTAAAAGACACAGTACACTATGGTGGGGAAGGCATTGGGGCTGGAGTACAGACAGATGCTCACATTGTATCCAAAATTGGGAAGCACAGCAAACAGGGGAGTGGATCCCAAACCACACAATGTCACTGCCTCTTTCAGTGACTTATCTCCTCCAGCAAGGTTCAACTTCTTAAAAAAGGTCCACTCCCTTTCTAGACATTGCCACTAACTGGGGAATAATTGTCTAAACATAGGAGTTTAAGGGAAGAGTTCAGACCGCACCAGTGTTAAACCTAGAAGAAAGGCATTTAGATTGTAGTAACTCCAAAAGGCATTGAAAAAATCCACGTTATTTTGTATATTACTTTTAAACAGTCAATAGATAGGTGAAAAATTGGAGACCTCAGATTCTGGTAGACAAATATTGTGTGTCCTCTTTCCAGTAAAAGTAGTAGAAGGAGGTCAGAGAGACTTGGTTCAGACTATTCACTATTCTGGAAAAGGTCAGTTTAGTTTTCAGAACCAGATCAGATGGTGTATAATAACTCCAGTGCCAGGGGATCTGGCACATGCATGCAGGTGCACACATGTGCATGTACACACACACGAGAGAGAGAGAGACAGAAAAGACCACACATAGCCACAGACACGCACACACATGGAGATAGAGACACACACATAGATAGACACACTCACAGATAGACACACAGACACACACAGACAGACAGATGGATAGACACACACATATACACAGACAGACAGACAGACGAGACAGACAGAGACAGACTTTGTAAATGGAAGAAGGCCTGTGTGCCATGAAATGGATAGCAGTGGGAGACTGAAGCTGCGCAGGAAAAGGGTGAGGAGGAGTAAATATGCATCATATACATGTGTGAGAAGGTCATGATGAAACTTACTATTTATGTAACACATGCTAATATTAAAACTAATTTTAAAAAACCGAGGCTAACAGCTTTTTCCCTAATCCCAAGTAGCTATAAGGTTGCTTACCTGCCTGGATCACAGATGGTAGAACCTTAACAGACTCAAAGCCAAACTTGTTTCTCCCAACGCTTCATCTGCATATTTCTGTCACTGACAGCTTCACAGTTGTTTGTCTTCTCACTGTAGCAATCTGGACATTGTCTGGGCACACGCGCTCCTCCCAGACCTCCCTCTCCCATTGACTGTCAAGTTTTTACCAGCTGCTTTCCAACTATCACTGTTGCCTGTCACTTGCTCACAATCACTTGTTCACAACAATGTATGTTTCTCTACATTCTCTCCCCAGTCTCGTGATGAGATCTACGTCCTACCCAGCTGTCTCTGTCTTTTGTGATTTTGAAGCCCAAACATCACTTTCCTTGGGACTTGTCTTCCTCCTGTGGAGGAGCTTGTACAGTGGGAGGCACCAGCCAGAGAGGGAGTGAGAATTATGTATTATTTAGATTTATTTGTTTTTCTTTACCCTCTTCCTGGTCAAGCATTCAGCATTCTCTCTCAGGGCTTTGTTAATAATGCATGCATGTCTGTAGATAGGATTTTTTCATAAATGTCTCAACTATGAAAGCTCTTAGAAAAATTTGGATTTCTTCCAGAACTTGGAACAGCAGATTCTCCCGTGCCAATTAGGCTCAATGCTCTGCTCTGCATATTTACCACAGGTTTTGACTCATCTTTATCTGCAGACCGTATTCTTCACACTGCCTTGGAGGAAAAGTCTTGTCTATGTGTGATCATTACAACAGTTTTAATGAGAAGAAAATGCCTTATAACGATAAATACATAGCATACAGCATTATATAAAATGATTTTACCCATATAAAAATGAATGCATACCAAGATAAAAGTGAATAAACATTCTTTGAGAAATTAGGGATGTATTTTCCCTTTTCAACATATTTTGCTCTTAATAGAATCTACATGCTCAGGAGAGGAAGGTAGGGGAATGGTGCATGGTGCATGGTGCATGGTGCATGGTGAGTTTAGAAGTATCTTTATGTTTTTCATGTCTTAAGAATGTTACTAGCATTTACTTGGCTTTCTGAAGTTAAGAGAAATACCCGGTCTTTTACATGTGTGCTTTGCATTCAATGGTAAAAATAAACAAAAAGAAATCTTACATAGTATTAGGTCTGTAACAGCAGTGAGCTTCTGTCTGAACTTTATAATCACTTTATGAATAGAGGTGGAATTATTTTTTTACATGCTCATTAATTGTAATTAGTTTAAAACTAAATTATTGAAAATGATCCAGCCCATCAGGTATTTAATTCTCCAGAGTCCCCAGGCTTGCCATTGTATTTAAGCAGCTCAATAATCCAAGCTAAAGGGTAGGTTTCTCCCCACACTGCTTCACATTTTAATCATTAGAATATTTTTCTCCTTCCCTGACTTCTCAATGCTTTAAAGAATATCTATATGTTGTTGTTACACCTTCTGATTTATTTGCCAACCACGTCTCAAATAACCTAAATTCCAGGCATATTATAATTGCTTCAAAAATACTCTGCTTGACCAAATTGAGATTCCAAGTTGAATTTTGCTAGGAAGAATAGATCTAACTTCTAAAGTTGTATTAGTGCATATGTATGAAAATTGAAGTTATTCACCATTTGGATTTTCACTCAGATGTTAACTAAGTTCTCAAATTGCATTTTAAATTGCTGAAGCAACCAAATTTGATTACTGCTGCAAGATAATTTTTATATAGATTTCCTTCTCCAATCTGTCCTTTTCATTTGCTCTCCTCTTTAATAATCTGCCTCTACCATATTATGGCTTAACTGTGGCTATTAATTGTTTATATGGATCATTAACTTTCAAATGACATAAATGTAGAATACCAGTGAAAAGCAATGTATATAGGCATACAATTTCTCTAATTGTTTTTAATAAAACAGTTTGATCAAATATAACAAAAACATTTGGAATGCATGCCATTCACTTTTTGTTGGGGTGGTTACTAAATGTAGAATATGTAACAAAGAAAAACTGCCCTTCAACCATAAACAGTTTTTATGAACCAGTTGAAAGAATGTAGTTACATTTTATAATTTTCTCAGTGTGAAATAAATTTCAAAACTAGACGGTGAGATTTTAATTATAATCTTGAAGACCCGAGAGTTGACGCTGCAACTGAGTACAAAATGCAACTTTCAGCTCAAAGTATTTGCTGTGTCCTGTGCCTGTGTCCTGTTTGCCTATAGGGTGACTAGCATTACGTATTCAAAATACTTAAGAAACTGGAAATGGTGGGCAGGAGTATTCAGTTACTGTTCTGTATAGCATGGAAAAACTTGTCTAGTTCAGTTTGATGGTCTCCTGAAAACTGTTCCCCATATTTCCTAGCTTTGAAGGCACAACTGCTCCTTACTACCAGGGATGCACTTTCAAGGCACAGCCATATGTATTTTAGGAAACCTGATGCTGTGAACATAATACAGGAGATAACCAAGGAGTGGGGCAAAAGACAGAGAAAATTAACTATGTGCAAATTGTGGACATTTGATTATGATTTTATTATAATAAGTGTCATGGTGCTTTATAGTTCTATGAACTGATGCCTTATATAACTATGCTCTTTGAGAAGAGATGATATTTATACCCTGCATCCCAACAACATTAGCAGCATTTGGTATTTGCCAAGTATACTTACCTCAAAAACTAGGTATATCTGAAGAAATGCAGCCTGGTTTTGCAAATGAATTATTATATAATCTAACATAACAATTTTACACAACGTTTTCACACAACTCTAAAATGATTTTTTTTAAGCTTCTGCTTTTAAATAATAACCTATTCACATATCTCATTTCTTTTTTTTTTTTTTTTTTTTTTTTTTTTTTGTTTTTCGAGACAGGGTTTCTCTGTATAGCCCTGGCTGTCCTGGAACTCACTCTGTAGACCAGGCTGGCCTCGAACTCAAAAAATCCACCTGCCTCTGCCTCCCAAGTGCTGGGATTAAAGGCGTGCGCCACCACCGCCCGGCCTACATATCACATTTCTAATAATTTCTCACTATAGTAACATGTTTATATACATGATTAATGAAATTTTAAATATCTGTTATATTCTTCCCTCATTGGTCATAATTTAAATACATTTTTGTTGTTTGTTTAGATTAAGGATTTAAAATAATATTCATTGCAATGTGTCTATTTTCTCCATAATAAGTTTCTTTTTAGTATATCACTGGTGCAACTAAGCAGCAAGCAATTATGTAAAAAAAAATGCTTATTAATTGGAATAAAATGGCTTCTAGTCTCTAAAAATGATCTGTTTTAGCACATTAACTGACATAGCTACTCTATGCCTTTTCTTCAAGCCTCATTGAAAAATATAGTTAATAGCCATGTTGATCTATTTTTTGTATATTTTATTTATTTACATTTCATATGTTATCCCCTTTCCCCATCCCTGCCCCAGACATCCCCTATCCCATCTCCCCTCTGCTTTTATGAGGGTTCCAAGTTTTGATTCCAAGTCATGCTAATTATCTGCAAAATTAAGTAAAATATAATATTAAAGAATATGGTAATAGATTACAAATATGTTCTTTCAGTTTGTCTGTAGCTTTTCCAAATTTAATAATGAAATTTAAAGCAAAGTTTTCAAACCATGTAATATTGGCACTGGGGTTCGTGAGCTCCGTAGCAGAGTTTTGCTACGAAACATCAGTTGCCTTTGCCCTCTCTGTACACTTTGAAATATTAGAATACAGTAATGGATACTGGCTCTGAAGGGTCACGAGAGTGTCATGATTTAATGGTGGCATCAGTGATTGCTTTTGAGTGTGCAAACAAACTCAGCTTTCTCCTTATGTCTTACATGCTCCTAGAATTGACTAAACACGGCCCTCATTCTTTAGCATAGCACTTCTGAGAAGACGGTATTAGCATTTCCATTATTCAGAAATAATCCTTACTTCTTAATTCTTGAAATTATCCATTTGAACTGTTAGACACAGAGTTGTACATCTTAATAGAGTACTGTGTGATGCATACAAGATAATATCAGATTAAACTCAACATTGATTACTTCATCATGATGAAAATATTAAAAAATTCCCTCCTGGTGAGGAATGTAGAGTACATAATCATATTTCTAGTGACAGCATCATGAATAGCATATTAGCAATCCTCCAGTCCTGTCTCTAAACACAGCTAACACACTGATCCCACCTTCCCATCTCCTCCTCCCTCTGCATTCCTGAGGGAATACAAACCCCCACGGCTCACATTTCTGTGATGCTAACTGCTCTAGATTCTGCATATATTAACTGCTTTTTGTTGCTGTGATAAAAAGACCATGACCAAAAACAAATATATAAGGAAGGGTTTGCCTTTAGCTTACTGTTTCTGAAGTAAAGTCTGTAATGGTATTGGAGACTTGGAGGCAGGCAGCTGCAGCAGTAAGCTGAGACATCCCATTTCTGTGTGTTCATAGGATACATAGAGCCAGCAATAAGTGGGTCAAGGTTTCTGGATTTTTAATGTTCATCCCCAGGGGACATATTTCCTCCAGCAAAGTTGTGCCTTCCACTAGCCTCCTGAGACAATGCAACCAACTGGGGACCAAGTGTCGGAGTAGATGAATGGTCATTTTTTAATTTAAACCGTCACACTGCATATGAGTGAAAACCTGCAGTATTGGTTTTGTTTTGTTTTTGTTTTTTTTTTTTTTTTTTTTGTCTCTGACTTACACTACTTAATATAGTGATCTTCTAGTTCATCCATGTTTTACAAGTAGTAGAATGGTTTTTTCCCCCCCCCCTTTTTCCCCCCTTTTTTTTTTTTTCCCCCTTTTTCCTTTTTTCCTTTTCCCCCTTCCCTTTTTTTTCCCTTTTTTTTTTTTTTTTTTCCAAAACCCTTTTAAAAACAAAACCCCTTTTTCCCCCCTTTTTTTTAAATTTTTTAAAAAAATTCCGGCCCATTTCCCCCCCAAATTTTTTTTTTTTTTTTGGTTTTTTTTTTTTTTTTTTTTTTTTTTTTTTTTTTTTTTTTAAATTTAAAAAAAAACCCCAAAAAAAAAAAAAAAAAAAATTTTTTTTGGGGGGTTTTTTGGGGGGGGGGAAAAAAAACCGGAAACCCCCAAATAGGGGGGCCGGGGGGGGGGGGGGGGGGGGGGGGGGCCCGGGGGGGGGGTTCCCCCCGGGGGGGGGGTTTTTTGGGGGTTTAGGGAAAGGGGGGGTTTTTTGAAATTTTGGGGGGCCCGGGGCCAAAAGGGGTTGGGTTTAATTTTAAAGGGGGTTCCCTTTTTTTTTTCCCCTTTTGGGGGTTTTTTTATTTCCCTTTTTTAAAAAAAAAGGGGGAAAGTTTTTAAATTTTTATTTTTCCCCCTTTTTTTTTTTTTTTTTCTTTTTTTTTGGGGGGAAAAAAAATTTTTTTTTTTTATTAAAAAAATTTGTTTTTTTTTTTTTGTTTTTTTTTCCCAAAATTTTTTTTGGGGGGTTTTTTTTTTTCCCCTTTTTTTTTTTTGCCCCTTTTTTTTTTAATTTTTTTTTTTTTTTTTTTTTTGGGGTTTTTTTGGGGGGTTTTTAACCCTTTTTTTTTTTTTTTGGAAATTTTTTTAAAATTTTTTTTTTTTTTTTTTAAAAATTTTTCCGGGTTTGGGGGCCCCCCGGGGGGGGGTTTTTTTTTCCTTTTTTTGGGTTTTTTGGGGCCCCCCCCCCCCTTTTTCCCAAAAAAAAACCCTTTTTTTTAAATTTTGGGCCCCCCTTTTTGTTTTTTTTCCCCAGGGTTTCCCTTCCCCTTTTTCCCCCCTTTGGGCCCCCTTTCCCCCCATTTTGGGGGGCCCCGTTTTTTTTTAAAATTTTTAAAGGGGGGTTTTTTTCCCCCCTTTTTTTTTTACCAAAATTTTTTTTTTTTTTAAAAATTTTGGGGTTTTTAAAACCAATTTCCTCCTTTTTTTGGGGGGGGTTTTTTCCCTTTTTTTTAAATTTTTTTTTTTTTTTAAAAAAACCCTTTTTTTTTAAAAATTTTTTTTTTTTTAAAAAAAGGTTAAAAATTTTTTTTTAAATTTTTTAATTTTAAAAAAAATTTTTGTAAAATTTAAAAAAAGGGGCCTTTGGGGAAAAAAAATTTTTTTTTTAAAAAATTTTTTGGGGGGGAAAAATTTTAAAAAAAAAAGGGGGTTTAATTTTTTTTTTTCCCCCCCCCCCCGGGGGGCCCCCCTTTTTTTTTTTTAAATTTTTTTTTAACCCCCAAAAATTTTTAAAAAAACCTTTTTTTTGGGCCCTTTTAAAAGGGGGGTTTTTTTTTTTTTTATTTTAAATTTTTTTTTTCCCCCCAAAAATGGGAAAAAAAAATTTTTTTATGGGAAAAATTTTTGGCCCCAATTTACAAATTTTTTTCCCCAAAAAGGGGGGGGAAAAAAAAAAAACCCCCTTTTTCCCCCCAAATTAAAAGGGTTTTTTTGGGGGGGGGGGGTTTTTAAAAAATTTAAAAAACCCCCCAAAAAAAAAAATTTTTTTAAAAAAATTTAAAAAAAAATTTTTAAAAAGGTTTTTGGGTTTTGGGGGTTTTTTAAAATTAAAAAAACCCCCAAAAAAAAAAAAAGGTTTAAAAAAAATTAAAATTTTAAATGTTTTAAAAATTTTAAAATTTTTTTTTTTTAAAAAAAAAAAACCCCCCCCTTTGTTAAAAAAAAGTTTCCCAAAAAAGAAAAAGGTTTTTTGGGGGGGAAAAAAAACCAAAAATTTTTTTTTTTTTAAAAAAAAAAAAAAAAAAAAAAAAGGGGGGGGGGGGGAAAAAAAAAATTTTTAAAAGGAATTTAAAGGGGGGGGAAAAAAACTTAAAGGGGGTTTTTTTTAAAAAATGGGGAAAAATTTTTTTTTAAAAAAGGTTTTTTAAAAAATTTTGGGGAAAAAAAAATTTAAAATTTTTTTAAAAAAACCCCCTTTTTTTTTTTCCCTTTTTTAAAAAAAAAAAAATTTTTCCCCCCAAAATTTTTTTTCCCCCAAAAAAATTTTAAAAAAAACAAAAAAAAAAAAAAAAAAAAAAAAAAAACCCCCCCCCCTTTTCCCCAAAAAATTTTTTAAAAAAAAACCCCCCCAAAAAAAACCCCCCCCCTTTCCCCCCCCCCCCCCCCAAAAAAAACCCCCCCTTTTTTTTTTCCCCCCGGTTTAAATCCTTTTTAAAAATATTTAAGGGAAAAATTTTCCCCCCTTTAATTTTTTAAAAAAACCCCGTTGGAAAAAAATTTTTTTTTTTTTTTTCTTTTTTTTTTTTTTCCCCAAACCAAGCCCCCTTTTTTAAAAAAACCCCCCCCCCTTTTTTAAAAAAAAAAAAAATTTTTTAAAAAAAAAAAAATTTTTTTTTTTTTTGGGGGTTTTTTTCCCCCCTTTCCCCCCCCTTTTTTTTTTTTTGGGCCCCCTTTTTGGAAATTTTTTTTTTTTTTTTCCCCCCCCCAAAAAAAACCCTTTTTTCCCCAAAGGGCTCCTTTTTAACCCCCCCCTTTCCCCCCTTCCCAATTAAAAAAAAATTTTTAAAAAATTTTTCCCCCCCCCCCCCCCCCCCCTTTTTTTTTTTTTTAAAAAACCCCAAAAAAACCCCCCAAAAAAAAAAACCCCCCCCCCCCCCCCTTTCCCCCTTTCCCCCCCTTCCCTTTTTTAAAAACAACCCCAAATTTCCCCCCCCAAAAAAAAACCCCTTTAAAAAAAAATTAAAAATTAAAAAATTTTTTTTTTTAAAAATTTTTTTAAAAAATTTTTTTGGCCCCCAAAAAAAAAAACCTTTTTACCCTTCCCAAACCCCCCCCCCCCCCAAATTTTTCCCCCCCAAAAAAAAAACCCAAAAAAAATTTTAAAAAAAAAAAAAAATTTTCCAAAAATTTTTTAAAATTTTTTTTTTAAACCCCCCTTTTTTTTTTAAAAAAAAAAACCCCCCTTTTTTTTTTCCCCCCCAAAAAAAAAAAAAAATTTTTTTTTTTTTTTAAAAAAAATTTTTTTTTTTTTAAAAAAAAAAATTTTTAAACCCCCAAAAAAAAAAAAAACTTCAACCCCGGGGGGAAAAAATTTTTTTTTGGGTTTTTAAAACCCCCCCTTAATAATTCCCGGGCTTAAAAAAAAAAATTTTAAAATTTTTTGGTTTAAAAAAGGGGAAAAATTTCCCAAAAAAAATTTTTTTAAAAAAAAAAATTTTAAAATTTTTTAAAAAAAAAAAAACCCCCCCCCAAAAAAGGGTTTTTTAACCCCCTTTTTTTAATTTAAAAAAAAAATTTTTTTTTTTTTCCCCCCCCCCTTTTTTTTTGGTTAATTAAAAAGGGAAAAACCCTTTTCCCCCCAAATTTTTCCCCCCTTTTTTTTTTTTTTTTTTTTAAAAAAACCCCCCCCAAAACCCCCTTTTTTTTAAAAAAAACCCCCCTTTTGTTTTTTTTTTTTAACCCCTTTTAAAAAAAAATTAATTTTTTTTTTTAAAAAATTTTTTAAAAATTTTCCCCCAAAAAATTTTTTTTTTCCCCCCCCCAAAAAAAAAACCCCCCCACGGGGAAAAAAAAAAAACCCCCCCCCCTTTTTCCCCCCTTTTTGGGGGGAAAAAAATTTTAAAAAAAGGGAAAGGGCCCAAAAAAATTTGGGGGGGGTTTTTTTAAAAAAAATTTTTTTTCCCCCCTAAAGTTAAATTTTTTTCCCCTTAACCCCCCCTTTTTTTCCCTTTTTTTGGGGTTTGGGGTTTTTGGGGTTTTAAAAACCCCCGGGGGAAGGGAAAATTTTTTGGGGGTTTTAAAAAAAAAAAGGGGAAAATTTTGGGGTTTTTTTTTTGGGGGGGGGGGGGGACCTTTTAAAAAAGGGGGGGGGGGGGTTTTTTTTTTCCCCTTTTAAAATTTAAAAAAACCCGGAGTTAAAGTAGCATATTTTGTTACATTAACGGAGTGAAAAGAGTTGCTGCAACGTGGAATTTTAGAATTTAATACATGTAAGGTCTTCTCTAGTCTAATTGACTTATTATAGTCATTTCAGTGACTTCTCCAAGATCATTTAATTTATAGCAAATCTACGTAGTTGATGTACAGTTACAATCTATTAGTTCTTACTTAAGCTGTGCAGGAATAAGGGCCAGAGACATTTGTTCACCATATCAGCCTCATTTTGCCTTTCGAAACCCATTACCTCATTGCTTTTGACAGCTTTTACAGACTTAGAAATATATATCCCTTAAGTGATCATTTCCCTTCATTTCTACTACTCGGTTCTTAAAAGTTTTCAGTTATGTTTGATTTTATTCTCAATACCTTTTTGAAAAAAAAAAACACATTAATCTCTTTATCTTTATAAATTATTTTATTTCTTATGTCAGAAAAAAAATATATCCTCTAGTCTCTCTTTAGGTGATTACCAGGGAAGTCAGAATCCCTTTTAATGAAGCATTTTGACAGTGGTGACAACTAAATGAATACAGAACATTAACACAAGTGCAGCTGTGTGTTACTACGTAGCTAGGTCCTGTGCAAGCATGCTGCTAGCAGGTTACTCAGGAGACACAAGACTCAACAGAAAATCGTGGCAGGAAGAAGCAATTTTTCTGAAGAAATTCAAGCATTTACCTTCCGCATCATAGTGAGCACTTTTCTTTCCAACATGCTTCCAAGTTTCCATTTTTTCAAATTTTATTTTACTGGTTTCCACGATGCATATGTGGTGGTTTGAATGAAAATGACCCCCAGAGGCTGATATGTATGAATGCTTCTTCTTCAGTTAAGGAAACTAACTGGGAAGGATTGGGAGGTGTGGCCTTGTTTGAGGAGGTGTGTTACTGGGTGTGGGTTTGAGGCTTGCAAGGTCCAGTTTGGCTTTCTATGTATCTGCTGCCCATGGATCAGCGTGTAACACTCTCAGCTATTTACTGCTCCAGTGCCATGCCTGTCTGACTTCCACCATGATAATCAGGAACCAACCTTCAAAACATTTAAGCATACTCTGAAGTAAATGCTTTTGTCATAAGAGGTGCCTTGGCCACTGTGTCTCTTCACAGCAATAGAACAGTATCTAAGACACAATGCTCATGTCTTCCTGCACTTATAAGGATGAATATTGTGTTGTCCTTCATAAAGTGGGCTTTACAATCCTCCATCACATGAGTCTGTAGAAAAGTATTTTCCATATATATAATACTATTAGACACTTGTTCCTAGTGGACTAAATTGACCAGATATTCTCTTTTTATATTTTGTATTATATTTCATATCAAATCTAAATATAACATTCTATACTTCTTTTTTTTTTTTTTTTTTTTGGTTAAATGTAGTCATTGTGGTCATTTTCTACAGCTCAGTGAATAAGTGGGCACACAGTACTTTCAGGTCAAGTTGACACACGTCATTTCTGATCAGTGTTCCATGCCAAGACTAATCCTGCACAGAACAACTCATCCTATCCTGCTTTCTACAGAACAGTTGAAGCTTTGTAGATCTCATATAGCTTCCAAACACTGAGTGAGGGGAGAGAAAGCAGATGCCCAGGGAGCTGCCAGACTTGCTTGGGCCCAGATAAGCATGTTGAAGATGTATAATCTAGTGTACTATGTCTTGACTTAGTCTGTTATCTGTCACACAAGAAAGACTAGCATTTGTTCTATCTTTGCTGTGATTGAATCATTCATTGGCTGAGTGACTTTAATTACTTTTGCAAACAAAACCCTACGGTATGGGCTTTTGATCATTTTCAAAGTCTAAAATAACTTGTTACATGAGAATCTCTGATAAATTAAAATGGCTTCATGTATACTAGTTAAAAATATTATTTTGGACAGCAGTGTTTCTTTATTTAAACTTTCTTCCTAGCTAAAAAAGTGCTTCCAGACTATGTCAGGAACATATTTTAGGATTTGTTTTATAAAACATGAATTTTTAAAAATGTTCTTTATTATTAATAGTCTTCAAATATTTATTAAGATACAGAAAATAAATTAATAAATTAATATGTGTAGATGTGATTTGAAGCCATCACATACTTGAGATAATGAGGAATGCTTCTGTCCTCTTCTGGCCCTCATAGCAATCCATATAAGAAAGCAATGGGAGATGCTTCAGTGAGAGTCTACCCGCCACAGCCTGATTACAATATGTTTTACAGGCCATCCAGGAAATGTCCTCACCATCTCATATAATTTAAGAATGGTTCAGTGTTCTGCCTAAATGCTGTATAAGAGTAAATAAAAAATGATTTTATTCTTCCATGACTGACTCTTCCTCAAGATGTCCACTTGGACACTTCACTTTGTTTAATGTTGACACTGTCGCCAGAATCCCTGTACTGAGCCTATCACACAACTCTGTCAGGAACCCCTGACCTGGTGCTCCATGCCCCTCAAACAGTGTCTTTCTTTGAGTTAATGCAAGATTTACAAGGGTGGGGGACTGTTCTCTTACTGCCCATCACATTGCACCTTGTCAATCAGTATGTTTGGCACTGTGAGTGCTAAGTCAATCCTTTTCTTCAAACTTGATTTTACTCTCAGGATTTTTGGCCATCTGCCTCCCCACAACAGTCAGCCCACATGCCTTCAATTTAGTGGCTGTTCTTTAGGGCATTTCTTTCTCAGTCACATTGACATTTGACTGTTTGTTTCTTGTTGTTGATTTTCTTATTCTGGTTAATTCTCTCAAATTCTGTCTGTTACGCTAATTTTAGGTGCGGGGCGTAGACATATTGCTCTGTTCTTCCCACTCCTTATCTGCTTCAGTTCTTTCTCCCATTTTTCCTAGATAGGCTTCTGTTCCAGCCTTTCAAAGCCTTCATTGAGAGAGCAGAAATCTTTCACATAAATCTTCCACAGTGTCTTTCTTTCTTCAATCAATCATACTGTGTAAGCCAGAATATCAGCACCTTCATTCTTACAATTCCTACAATCTCACCTTTCACTGAATGCCTTCTCAGAAAAAATTTAAAACTTCCTTACTATCTTTGGTGGATAACCAGCTCTGGAGATCATGTTAGGATTTACCTTTAATTGCAGATTTGACTGAGATGTAGATTCCCATTAACCTAAACTGATATGAAGGTTGCCTAAGTTATAGAAATTTTTATTTGTGTTTATTATCATGTATTTTAAAGTGATATAGGTATTTATACATAGCTATGTGATAAGTTTAATTGCTTTCTATTTTCTTTGATTTCTACCAAAGCTAAGTAGTTTTTTGATCTTTATTGATTTTCTAAAACTGTCCCATATTTTTGTCTTTAACAGGTGGTTGCTATAGTGATGGATATATTTACCGATGTGGATATTTTCAAAGAAATAGTAGAGGCATCAACTCGAGGAATATCTGTATACATTTTACTTGATGAATCCAATTTTCATCATTTTCTAACAATGACTGAAAAACAGGGTTGTCAAATTCAACGTCTCAGGGTAAGAATTCACTTTTCTTTCCTGATGTACTTTTGCTTACCACTTTCATTCTTGTCAAATTTGAGTCATGTTAAGATAAATTAGTCAAAGATATTTAAAACAAAGAAGACAAAATAATGGAGAGAGAACAGTGATTGGAGGAGTGGAAGTCCTATTCGTTCTGGAATGTGCTTCTGGATACAGGATGCCTTTGCATTCTTCTGCACTAGAGCTGCAGTCGGAGTGATTCCATTTCATGTACACAACTTTACAACCCCTGGCCAGTGACTCCACAGTTTTGTATGTGTGACTTTGTCCAAGTACTATTAACATAGTAGTAAACATCCAGTTTACATTTGACTTGTGGAAGGATCACCAAGCTATTATATATAATCTGAAAGTGTTTCTCACAATGAAATCTTATATCATTTATGAAACCATTCTGTACAAACAGAGAACATATGTCCATTGAAGCTGTGTTAAAGTATATTTTTGAAATGGTTCTTTTTCTTGAGTCTCTAATTTTATGGAAATAATTGCAGTATGCTTTACGTCATTATGTATTTACTTTTTAAAATGTCTCACTCCTAGATATAATTTTACTTTATGTTTCCATATAATTGCAGAACATTCGTGTACGGACAGTTAAAGGCCAAGATTATCTTTCAAAAACAGGAGCAAAATTCCATGGAAAAATGGAACAGAAATTTTTGTTAGTTGACTGCCAGAAAGTGATGTATGGTTCTTACAGGTAGGAATATTGTGTTTCCTATGATATTTTGTGTTGGAACACTTGGGAGCAACCTAATCTGCTAGTTTCTATTCTTATTAATAGAAAAAATAAATTAGTATTCTGTTCATACTCTAAAGGAACAATGCTAATGATATTTGTTAAAGGGAATATTTGGTTATAGAACAAACTTCATTTAAAATTAAAATATTGGGATGGAAGTAAGAAACAAGAGAGTTGGTAGATACTGGGTTTGAGATTCTATGTATACAGTACAATGTTAATTATGCTTGTAAGATTCAAGTAAAAGATTTTGAAGGAACAGGAAGTGTTCTCATACAATTATGATCATTTTTCATGTTTTTACTGATTAAATACTTTATATACTCATGGTATTTTTTTTTTAAAGAATATTGTGTTCATTTTAAGCATATCCACCCACTTAAATATTTAATGGAGATGCCCATACACAGACACATACATATAATTATTCATTTTTTTCAATCCCTTTTAAAAATTGAAAAATAATTCAGAATCTATAATGTGGAGATTTGGAGACTTGTGCCTTGCTAACGACTCCGTGGTACCCAGGCTGCTCATGTGACTATGGGCAATCCTGTAACTTGGGTTCCGGTTCTTCATCAAAACAGTAAGGGAGTTGGCTAACATGTAAGGTGCTTTGCAACTCTATCATGGCAGAAGTGGATTAACTCTTACAAAGGGACTGTATAATATGAATTTAGAAATGATCATTTAAGCCAGCATTGGTAATGTATGTCCCATCCCTTAGCATGCAGGAGGATTGCCACAAGTTAAGTACCAGCCCTGTGGATTACAAGTTCAGTAAGGATTATAGCAAGATCCTGTCTCAAATACCAAAAGAAGGGCTTGAGTGATGACTTAACCCCGTAAAGGTGTTCATTGCTAATCTGTGCTTTGAGTTTGACTCTTCAAAGGTGAGATTCAATGCTCATAAGATATCCTTTGACATCCACATATACACTGTGACACACACATCCACATGCACGTACACAACAAAAATAAATGAATAAAAAGTAAAAAATTTAAATATTAGACACCTATAGAAATAAATCAATGTGTTAAAAAATTATTCAAAAAAAAAAAAAAAAGAATTCAGCACTTTGAAGAGCCCACCAGAAGATCTTCCTTAGGATTTTTCAGTATCTGAGAAAGTCAGAACCATAACCCAATCTGATCAGGCTGATGTAAACATGGCCACATAATTGCTCAATGATGTCCAGAAATGCGTTATTCCAGGGTGTGATACATAGTAAATCTGTATAAACAGGCAAATTAAAAGCTCTAATACTTCTAAAGCCAAGGCCACTAAGGTACTGTAGGCCTATCATAGAAGCCATGGGGAAGACCGCAGAGAGCAGGGGAGATGAAGAAGAA
Organism: Mastomys natalensis; assembly: GCA_021653895.1. Taxonomy (NCBI): domain Eukaryota; kingdom Metazoa; phylum Chordata; class Mammalia; order Rodentia; family Muridae; genus Mastomys; species Mastomys natalensis. The sequence continues at coordinate 325,374 of JAJTUV010002263.1, read as the reverse complement.
GCTCTGTGGAGGTAAACAGGCCATCATAAAGCCTTTGCCTTGTGATGAGTGTAAGTCTCCAGAAGGAAATAACAGCTTGAAGCAGCTCAACTTGCATTTTCCTTGGTTTATATAAAATGAGCATGATTGTGGGACAAACCACATGGAATTTCTGTGTAATTACATACCCAGACAACAATACTGGCGGTTACTCTTAAGACTTTCCTTTGTTGCTTTCTGCTTGTGTTTGCTGTAGGCTCAGGGAGCCTCCTTCCCTCTCTCCCTCCCTCCCTCCCTCCCTCCCTCCCTCCCCTCCCCTCCCTCCCTCCCTCCCTCTCCCTCCCTCTCTCCCTCCCTCTTCCCTCCCTCCTCCTCTCCCTTCTGTCCCTCCCTCTGTCCTTCCTTGTCCCTCCTCCTCTCCCTCTCCTCTCTCCCTTCCTCTCTCCCTCCCTCTGTCCCTCCCTCTGTCCCTCCTTCCCTCCCTCCCTCCCTCCCTCTCTCCCTCTCTTCCTTCTTCCTTTCTAACTGTTTGGAGTTCCAAGTGAAAACTTGTTAAGTGCAGAAATTACAACTAGTACTTGAACTTAATGAGTCATTTTAAAGTCTCATTATATATGTATATATTTGCTCAGGCACACTTTTAGAGGGTTTAAATTGAATTTTAATTAAGATTGACTTTACTTAATGTATACATCCTGTTCCTTATCTAAGCACATCACAATTACTCTGCGACTTGATGTTGAACATTATATTCAATACAGAATTTGTAGAGATGTCTGGACTCTGCAGTCACCATAGCAACATGTGTGCAGCAGCTCACATAGTGATGGCTTATCAGGAAAACACAGGCGTTTGAGATATCCTGATGAAATAAAACATGCATATTTTAATTAATGAATATAAATGACATTTTGAATTTAGTATCCCCACCTGAAATAGTAAGCAGTATTTTGAAGATATTTGTAAGGTATTTTACATGTATTAAATTCCGAAGAAAATGTTTTTGTTTGTTATAGACAGGGCCTCAACTTGAGGTCCCCTGTCTTTGCCTGCTCAGTGCAGGGGTTATAGCTTTGATTCTCTAAGCCCCACTGAAAAGGAATTATTGTACACTTAGTTTTTAATATTATGACCTGTGTAAAATTTACAAGATTTTCACAAAAGTTGGTGTCTCTAACGTGCTATTTTTAATCAAGCATTAATGGTCACACTTGAAATTCATCAGCCAATATACTTTTACTACTGGAATCCCATGATTTTTATTTTTTGGCCCACTGCCAGTAACCCAGCTTCTTAACTCCCCGTTGGTATGTGAATTAATAGCTATACTCAACAGTTCATGACTGATGTATGGTGTCCTGTTAAGGGAAGAGAAAGTGTTTTCAACCCAAGTAAATACCTGTGTATGGTTTTTAAATGTAAGTAATATTAAAGACATACAGTCCAAAGTCTAGTTGTTGTTTACTACCTTTAGTTGCCCTTGGTCCTGGCCTCCAGATGCGGTTCTCAGTTCTCATGGCCAGGTCTCATGCTACTGATTGCTATCTCTTAAATAATCTTATTAGACTGATTTTCCAATTCATGGATTTTCATTATTTTCTCTTACAGTTTCATTATTATGACAAAGGTCTATTTCCACCCACTGGTATTCACTTTCTGGTCTTATCCCCATTCTTCCAGGAGGGAATGAATACAATTTTTTCCTCCATGAGGAATCCAGGTTTACATTATTGAAACTGGGTTACAACTGAGCACTGTTGAAGTGTTTCACTTTCCTTCCCAAAATGAATAAATATTTTATTTTTGTTTCATGTGTGCGCACATGTGATAGCAAATTAGGTGCAGTGCATTTGCATGCCAAAGGACAACTTTGGATAACTCACTATCTTCTGTACCTTCATTTATGATGTGGTGTGTGTGTGTGTGTGTGTGTGTGTGTGTGTGTGTATGTGTGTGTGTGTGTGTTGGATTTGTTTTGTTTTTGGATGTTTTGAGCAGCATATTTCATTGGCCTAGAAGTCGTCTTGTGAGTCACAGGCTCATTTTGACAGTCAGTCAGCCTGTCTCTGACTCCTCAGGACATTCCAGTGGCTCTGCTTCTTTTTGTTTGTTTGTTTGTTTTGTTTTGTTTGCCTGCTTGTTTTTCCCATCCATTGTCTTCTCTTTTATTTATTTCTCTTGTTTGATAGTGGATTACACACATTTTTCAGCATATGAATGACTTTTCCAAATGTCCAGTTGCCGATTGGCAATGTGTTATATGCAATCTATGCTAACAGGGCCTAAGTCAGGAACACAGTCCTTATTTCAGAGGCTTTGATCTATGTTTTCCTAAATCCCCATTTCTTTTTTTTTTTTAATCTGTCTTTCTCTGAATTGCTTATATTATCGCTCAATTTGAGATAGAAATTTTTTCTTATTTTCCTCATGCTGTTGATTTCCTCCACTATTATCAGAAAGGATACTTTTTAAAAATGTGATATCAGCTTGCTTTTTCTTTCTTTCTTCTTTCTTTCTTTCTTTCTTTCTTTCTTTCTCTTTCTTTCTTTCTTTCTTTTTCTTTCTTTCTCTCTTTATTTTTTCTTTCTTTATTTCTTTTTTACACTCCAGATTTTATTCCCCCCCACGCTCTGACTGTTCCACATTCCATACCTCTAACCCACCCCCTGTCTCCACAAGGCCGTTCCCACCTCCACCCCCCACCCTACCTGACCTCTAAAGTCCCTGGGGCCTCCAGTCTCTTGAGAGTTAGATGCATCATCTCTGATTGAACATGGACCCAGCAGTTCTCTGCTGTATATGTGTTGGGGGCCTCATATCAGTTGGTATATGCTGCCTTTTTGGTGGTCTAGTGTTTGAGAGATCTTGGGGGTCTAGATTAATTGAGACTGCTAGTCCTCCTACAGGGTCGCCCTCCTCCTCAGCTTCTTTCAGCCTTTTCCTAATTCAACCACAGGGGTCAGCAGCTTCTGTCCATTGGTTGAGTGCAAATATCTGCATCTGACTCTTTCAGTTGCTTGTTGGGTCTTCTGGAGGGCAGTCATGATAGGTCCCTTACTCCATAGCCTCAGTAGTAGTGTCAGGCCTTGGGACCTCCCCTTGAGCTGGACCCCACTTTGGGCCTGTCACTGGATCTTCTTTTCCTCAGGCTTCTCTCCATTTCCATCCCTGTATTTCTTTCAAACAGGAACAATTAGGGTCAGACTTTTGACTGTGGGATGGTAACCCCTTCCCTCATTTGATGCCCTGTCTTCCTGCTGAAGGTGGGCTCTATAAGTTCCCTCTCCTTACTGTTGGGCATTTCATCTAAGGTTCCCCTCCTTTTGAGTCCTGAGAGTCTCTCACTTCCCAGGTCTCTGTTGCATTCTGGAGGGTCCCCCTTACCTCTTACCTCCCTAGGTTGCCTGTTTCCATTCTTTCTGCTGGCCCTCTATATCCTTTGGATACAGAAAGGATAGTTTGATAATTCAAGTCTTCCTTTCCTTGTTAAGACTTGTTTTTGGTTTAAAGATGGTCTCTCCTGGAGGTGTTTTTATAGACACTGAGAAGAATTTGCATTCTACTTTGCTAGATGTTCTGAATGTTTCGTTATTCCTGTTGTCTCATAGTGTTTTTCAACTTGTCTATTTATAAATCCATTATTGAAAGTAGCTGCTATTATATTTGAGTCCCTCTTTAAATTCTGTCCTATTTTGCTTAATATACTTCAAAGACCTGGTTCATAAATACAGTTGTTATAAATGATGATTTTTACTCATTAATTATTAATGAGCATTCTTATTTCAACAAACATTATCTTCGTGCTAAACTAAAATTGACCCTTGAACCATCATCTGATGATTTGTCTTTGATAAATAGTCAGACTTTAAAGTCTGTTTTCTCTGATACTATGATGGCTTTTATCTTAGGTATCATCTTCAACATATTCTTTTTTTTTTTTTTCAGCTTGTGTCTGTCCTTAGATCTAAAGTGGGTTGTGAATACAGACAGTGCTTGGGTCTGGAATTTTTATCCATTCCTTTGATGTATGTGTTTTGGTTGGAGAGTTAGGAGAAATCCTTAGCAAGAAGTTACCTTGGCCATTGCTGTTTTCAGAACAAGCTGGAATTTCTTTCGCCTGAGTTCTTTTGTTTTGTTGTCATTTTTGTAGGGATGTGTCCGAATTCTCTTCTTCTTTCTTTTCTCATGTCCTATAGATATTTTCTTTTTGTTTTGTTTTATTTTGAAATAGGATTTCAATTTGTAATCTAAGCTGCCTAGAAATCATGGAAATACTTCTTCCTCATCCCTCCCAGCACTAAGGTTTACAAGCATGACTTACTACCTGAAGTTGAGTATGGTGTCTTAAGGTTTGCAAGCGTGACATACCATCTGAAGTTGAGTATGGTGTCTTAAGCTACTAGGCTTCCATGCTTCATTATTATTGGCATTCAACTTATATATGCAGTTCCCACTTCACCAGTAGTTTGGATTCTTTTTATTGTATTGTTTGGTTTTGTTTGTTTGTACGTGGGGGTGGGGTGTGTGTGTGTGTATCTGTGGCCTTCCTTATTCCAATTACTATGTTTTAACAGTTCATAAGAAAGAAAATGAAACCAATGTATACAATAACATATTTAATGGAATTGTATATGTTGCCTGCCAATATAAGCATTTCTAACTAACTTTTAGTGTTTTTACTTAAGAAAATACACTTACTTTACCTTTTTTTCATTGAATAACTTTAAGTATCCTCAGAGCACCATTCGTGGGATAGAAATATCAACAAGCTGTACAGGGTGCCTGAGATAAAATTTCCTTTAACGAACAGCAGAGATGATTAACAAAACCAAAGTGCACTGTGAATCATCAGTTAGTAATGGAGATACTGAAAGACTCTGGGGACTAAGGCAATGAATGGTCAAGTAAGTACTTTGAATACAATAGTTGCAAAGTTCTAAAAGGATGTGAGTCAAAGACTAAGAAGGTATTGTCAGGAAAGAGCAACTGCAAAGATCTGGGGACATAAAGGGGAAAATGTTATGGTTGAACATCTTAAGCAAGTGGTAAGCTATCCAGGAAGAACCAGGAAGACAAGCTGGGTATGGTGGTCCTCTCTAGTAATTCTAGCATTCAAGAGATTGAGGTAAGAAGATCCTATGGCCATCATGAGATAAAAGCATTTAAGAGTATTCTCTAAGGCTAGGCAAGGATTTGGATTTTATTTTAGGTAAGTTAGGAAGTCCTACATTGGAATATGACATGAGCCATTCTTTATTGACTTCCATGCTATGTCAGTTGACAAATACAGGAATGAAGCCTCTAAGATTCAAGTTAGCTTATGACACAATAACTTGGATGATACAGAATTGTGAGAATTTTTAGAATCAATGTCTACAGAACCTGTTTATTTCTGTTAGTTCTTGGAACCAGAATATTCAGAGACACTTCCTTGCTTTGTGTGGACCGCTGAAAGGATACTTGGAAGAGAGATAGAAGTAGAAAGAGCTTTGTGTGGATGGATTGCCTAAAACTGTGCTCAAATCACTGTCTCAAATAAGACCCAAACAAAGACATGTCTGGGGAAGAATGAAGATGGAATGAAGACTCACATATTGGATGTAGAAGTCTGGTGAGGCTAGTTAATGTCGCAAGCCGACACCGGACATTGATTCCACAGATACAGAGGAGCTCAGTACTGACAGTGCAGATCTGCACCTTATGTCTCATAGATGACACAATTCACCCATAGTGACAGAGGAGCACAGGAGTCTTTCCAGACAGCCCTCCAATGTCTCATTGGTCCTTTCAGGTTCACCTTTGAAACACTCAACTGAATACCTCACTGTAACCTGCAATTTTATGGCAGCATTTTAAAGGAAACTTTTTCCAGTTATCCTATATTTTCAGTTTCCTAAACTCAACTCTTAGGGATTATTGTATTTCATAACCTTAGGGGTTATACTTTATTCTAACATTTTACTCTTTATAGTAAATTCAATCTCTGATCTTTCAAGCAAGTACTACAGACAACTACTATAAAAAAAAAAAAAAAACTGATCCCCAAACTTTTCTTTATCTTACAATTTATCTGAATTTGAGGGCAAATCCTAATCAAACAAACTTTCCTTAGCTTTTCAAACTTATGTACATACTTCTCAAGTCCCTCATACTATTTTTTTTAATTCCAGGTAAGTATATTCTGGTATGTTCTGGGGTGTGTGTGTGTCTGTCTGTCTGTCTGTCTGTCTGTCTATCTGAGTGACTGACTAAACTGGCAGTTACTGCTTTCTCTGCTCTTCATTGTGTTTCTTCCAAACAAAATGCCTCCTCCTATTTTTTGACTCCCAGTGTGGGGAATTCTGCATACCTGCTAATTTAACACATATTTGTTGCTTTTTATTTCTGACATTGCCTTATTTGTAGCTTCAGTTTGATTGAAAATTTATTTTTTTAATTTATTTTTATTTCTTTACTTCTGTCAGCATGCCCAGAAAATTTTCTTTAACTATTCAGTTTCATTTCATTTCCTTACAGCATCCTGCTGGCCCACATATTCGCATAAAGAGTACCTAGTCTTCACATACCATGAATTCATGAGATGTAACATTAAAAACTTGAGCATATCAGAATGACAAATTCACTAGTGATATTTTATTAATTTTTATTCAGTGCATTTAAGAAATGTTTGTATTTATTTTTCCTATATAAACAGTATACTCATTTGGTATAGAGAGTGTTTGTCTCAATGATTTTTCAGTAAACTCCAGTGTGTCGTATATATTATTTGACATGAAAAATATTAACAATTTATTTTTTTCCAGTAAGTGACTATTTAATTTATGTGTTTAAAAGTTAAATTCAAATATTAATATGAAATTTCAAGATTTCTCTCATGTCAAAATAATGTAGGAAAGGGCTTGAAAGTTGTATAAAATGCTGTGAAATCATTACAAACTTTAATTTCATAGAAGTTGTGTAAAATATCCAGAGATCTTGATTGGCTACTTAAACAACATGTTTTATGAGGAACATCGTAGTCCTGTGTAGACTAAATACAGTGGCAGTCCATCCATGACTGACTGAGGAAATAGCCCACAATTGCTCTCTTTATAGCTCTCTGCATCCCAGATTACACTGAATAAGCCACAGAGACAAGAGTCTGAAGGAATGGAGGCTCAAACTGCATGCATCAATACGGTTTTCTGTGCATTATGACATGTTAGAACATAAGTGATGCTACCCGTGTCTCCCAATTTGGACATGAGCAAAGTAGACCCAGCATCATATAGCTCCAACTTTGCAGAAGCCAGCCAAGAGTCTCATTTTTCACTCTAATCCTACTGGGTTGAAATATATAATTATATTAGCTTGGCAGATGCAGATACAAAATATACAACCACTTTTCTTTCAGCTTTTGGAATATAGTATAAACAATTTTGAGTAGACTTAGAACCGGAAGTCAAGTTGCTTTGGTATTTAAGGTGTGTGTGTGTGTGTGTGTGTTATTATAAGCATGTAGTTATTAAAACATTCTAAATATACTAACCAAGAAAAACAAGCATGAGCATTCTCTAGTCATTTTTAAATGACATTTTCAGATGAAGTCTATGATGTTATTAATCTCTGAACAAAATTAAGTTTTCCTCTTTGTTTTGTTTTCAGTTACATGTGGTCATTTGAAAAAGCTCATCTCAGCATGGTTCAGATAATCACAGGACACCTTGTAGAATCATTCGATGAAGAATTTCGAACACTCTATGCCAGGTCCTCTGTCCCTAGTTCTTTTGCTCAGGAAGAATCAGTGAGGGTGAAGCCAGGCAAAACCTTATGGGAGAATGGCATTTACCAGCGATCCATTTCTTCATTAGCTTCCATTTCCAGCCAGAGAAACCTTTTTGGCAGACAAGACCAAATTCATAAAATAGATTCTAGTTACTTCAAAGGCAGAGGGATATATCCACTAAATGAACAGAAAAGTACAGCACGAGACACCATGGCTACAAGCCTCATTTTGTTCCCAACTTCAATGGTCCGAGTACAATCCGTCACTTCCAACCCAGTCAGATCAATGAAAACTGGAAGAGGCATAGTTATGCCGGGAACAACCGGAAACAACACCATACCTGCTGCTCAACAGAGCTATGAATCGGACCAATAATGCTACTGGACGCTGGAGAAGGCCTTCGGACGTCCCTAAGTGTGGCATCCTCATTACGGGGAGGACAAGGAAGCCAGCAAAACATACCTGCTCAGAGTTTTGCTGATCGGCTTGCCCAGAGAAAAACAACAAATCTTGCAGAGAGGAATTTCAAATGTACGCAGGTCATTTAACGGGACGGATAATCATATCCGCTTTATACAACAACGGATGCCAACTCTGGAGAATACCACAAAGTTCTTCCTGCGGAGCTGGAGAATTGAATCGTACTTAAACGATAATCAGAAACCCCGCCATGATTCAATGGCTCCACCCTGGGTGACAGATTTGAAGGCTACGAAAATCCTGAGACCGTGAAAGCCAATGCACTCATACCCATTCGAGGCTCCGCCCCTCGTTTGTGTTTAAACCAACTTTAGAACAAAAAGAAGTCAATAGCTGTACAAACCGGCTCCTCAAATTCCACCATCATCGGTTCTCAAGGAAGCGATACACCTAAGGGAGGGTCCCAGATAGTTCCACAAATGCACCACTCTTGACGGAAAAACCTTTGCCTGAATCAATCTCCAAGCTTCCAACACAGTCAAGGAACCAAAAATGCACAGCTTACAGGTTCCTGAAAAGCAATCAGATGTCTTAAACCAAAGAACAAATGGCCGAGCAGAATTAAACAACTGTATCTATACAAACCTGTGTGTCAATAAGCAGATGGAGAACTCAAAAAATCATGCAAAATGACAATCTACTCAAAGGCGGAGTTTCCCTCCTTTGACCACTCAAAAGTCAATTTAGAGCATGGAAATAGCAAGAATTATGTTTATAGTACCCTTACCAGAAATCGGATTCGACAACCAGAAAAACCTAAGGAGGATGTGCTGAAGAGTTTCTAAAAGCATGCACAATGTGACCCACAGCATAGAGGAAGACGAGACGAGGTTATCAAGAGAGACTCTCCAAGTGCCTCTGCCACCAAATCTTTTCCATTGCTGCTTTGCTTGATGTGAATAAGGAAGAGCCCAACAAAGAACTTAATTCTAAAAAGGACGGCAAAGCCTCCCCAAGTTTTTTGAAAAAGGGGTCACAGAAAATTAAGGTCCTTACTTAGACTCCCCCCAGAAAAGAGAGAAAACCTAGCTAAAAACAAGGCAATCCGCATTTTAACAGAATGTGTAGTAGCTCGGGACACTTTGGTTTCTGAGGGTGAAGAGATCAAAGCCCAAAAAATCCGAGCCCAAAGTTGATTCATCTCCCCAGAAGAAAGCGTTCCTCCTCGTCAAATTCTCAAGGCAGCATCCACAAGAGCAAGGAGGACATAGCGGTTAGCACATCTCCAGGGATAAGTTCCCAAGCAGAGGAAAATAGAAGAACAACACCTTCTCCAAGAACCCTTTGAGAGGAGACTTTCAGAGAGAGCTGGAGATGCCTCCGCCCCAAGATTTAATACTGAACAGATCCAATACCGTGATTCCAAGGAGATCAGTGCAGTCATGCCCCTGCCAGACGGCCAACCTCTTCCCCGGGTGCTAAAGCCCAGTGAGCTACTGAGATCTCATTCAACCCAACCAGGCGAGTTTACAGTCATTCGAGCCATTTTGTAATACGAGAGCTCTATTCAGCCAGCAAGCAGCGTTACAAATACACATGTCAACCGCCCATAAGTCAAGTCCACAACCTTGGGCAGCGGTTTATGGCAGGTCCAGCCCGATGCTGAATTATAAGACTGGGGCTTATCATTCATACACCCCCAATGAAAACAAGTTCCGAGGATTTATGCAAAAGTTTGGTAACTTCATACACAAAAACAAGTGAAATACTTCCATTTCAAATTGCAATTGAAATACCCCAATGAATGTCCTGTAAATATTTGCCCAAGAACACTCTGCACTTCTTTTTGTACCATGCCAAGAGTGTTTCTGTAGAGAACTGGGAAATGTATAGCAGTATACAGAAAAGTTATTGTTTTGTGCTGAAATTAGTTGTACTTGGTTACCCCACAAAGGACTATCCCAGTAAACACACTAAAAATTTGTTTTTAAATGGTAATAGATGGAGTTCATTGTTTCCTATCTACTAAAAATCTTTTTGTTAGATTGGAAGACACCTCATGGAGAGACTCTATTGGAAATTTTTGTCATTCATTCCAAAGTCTTCATTTAAAAGCAGTTCATAATATCTTAAAACTGGTGCTTTTTATATACCTTTATGATTTTTTTCATATTTTCAGAGATGAAAAACAGAGCAAAGCCTTTTTTTGATAAATTCTGTAGAATAACTTAATATGTTTTTTTACTATCTTGCTATGAAGCACTGCACAAAGAGTACTGTTTAAATTCTGCAGGCTAGCATGCTTATTGAGCCCGACAGGGTGTTTACACTACATACATCAGATATTAAGCGTCAGTTTTGTAAACCGCAGACACACACGCAGGCTTTATTTTCTAACCTGTAGGTACTGTGCCCTGTTCTGTTTTACACTGTCCATCTTTTGTAGTCTTTCCCTTAATTAAAATTTAAAGTGAGTGAAGAGTCTACGGGAGTCCCTCCCCCCTCCCCTGCTTCTAGCTATAAAACCTTCTAAAGCTGTAAAATTCTGCCCACACTTCTGTTAGATGGACACGCCAATGCGGAAATAATTTTGTTTGAAAATTGTTTTACTTTTTAAAAGTTTGGGTTGGATGTGGTGTGGTGACACATTGTCTCATGAGGATTAGAAAGTGGCAGTGAGAATTTGGCCTAGTCCCTCATTGTCACACGGCCAGCCTGGATGGAAGCATCTCCATACTTTAGTTTGATGGCTATGTTCAGGTCTGAGATACCATGTGCCATTCATAAAGGAACAGAAATGCTTCCTGTTCATTGCAGAAACATGAATTTGTATTATGCACAGCATGTAGAATTCAGGAGCAAAAGACAGTGTGAGAGGCATGGGGTGCTTTAAAAATGTTCCAAGTATCTTATTTAATATTTTTAAGATGGCTATGCAGAATCTATATTGTTAGTTTTAACAAGAAATATTCATTGGTTCTATGAAATGTCATTGTCTGTGTTTTTGAAATAATTTACCTTAGAAAAATCCTGATAGGAGAGGCTATGGAATAGAACACCTAGCTTTTCCTGAGTACTAACTATAACCAGGTCATGCCCTACAAACTTGTGTTAGTTCCATCAATAAGCCATGGCTCTAAAGTATAAAGTTCTGCATGACATTAGCATTCTGTCCTGATTGGCTCAATGCCTGCTCTATTAAAATTGAAGAAAGCATCTACTTCCTAACAGGGAGTCAACCAGGAAAAGTTAAATTGAATGTCACCAGATAACAAGGGCACACTGGGATCAAGTGATGTGATAGATAAAATTAGAATAGTAAAGTGAGATTGAGTTCTGGCCTGCTTTGTTGCCATTGGGATCTGGCCTGTGACAATGAAAGCAAGAGAGAGGGCAAACTAGAATGAGTTTGTAACATTAGGGCTATGAGGAAGGAAAGACTCTGGAGGGAAAGCTAGGTGGGGAAAGGAGCCCAATGATCTTAAGAAGGACATCTCTTAAATAAAACTATACTGCACAGAAGTTGTGTACTTTTCAAGACATGCATGGCACTCCATGCTGTAGACCGTTTCAGTTCAAGCCCGTCTTGTGTTACAGCATTCATGCCTGGCTGGCTGCTAGTCTGCTTGCTTTGTGAACCTATTTTTGAAGTGTTAAATCCCCTCACTCTTTTGCTCATCCTTCCCTTATAACCTTCGGAAATGTGGCAGTACCTATATTATATATATAGAAAGAATATCTCATGAATAAGAATCCAGATGTTAAAGTTTTACATCATTACAAAAGTAGCTTATAGCCTCCCATCATAAGTGAGGAAAATGTTGAGTTCTGTAACTCTGGTCTGAGCCTATTGAAACAGAAGTGTGATGAATTATGAATCCGTCCAGCATTAGTAATAGTATAAAAAAATTGATTATGAGAAAGGAGCCAATTCATAGCAAGCGTTGACTTAAAACAAGGTTTTAGCATACACGTTTCCTCATACTCAGACCAAGGTTCATATGCAAAAGCTTAGTACTGCCTAGTACAGTAAACTCCCTAACTGCTGAAAATATGATTAGCTGGAGAAACATTACAGTTTACATTGTCCCTGGCTCCTCTTTGGCAAGCAGAGAGTGAAGGTGCTTCATTTCATCTGCCTGTTGGGTAACTTAGGCTTTTTTCACGAGAGATTTATGCTCAGCCTCTTTTTCTTTATCTCCCTACACTAATGTCTTCCTCTGGAAGCACCCTTACGTCTGAATGTGTACATAGTTTTCCAAAATGTCTTCATTGAGAAATCTCCTCGATAAGACTGAGAAAACACAATGCTTCAACAACAACGACAACAACAACAAAGTAACCATTGTTACAGTATTAAAATAGATACGGATCCCAGGTTTGGTGGATGTAATCTCAAACAATATATTTTTTCTTTTTACTTCCCATATTGATATTGGTGGAAAGATGTTACATAGATGTAATTTTGATATTAAACCATAGCAATGTACATGTCCCTCTATGTGGAGCTGTCATTTATAAGCAGGAACACAAGGAAACAGTATGATTTCTCAAGTGGTTCTTGGCAGTTGGCATTGGAATAGCACAAAAGGTAGTTATTCTAATATATTTATCTCCTTCCACTCATGGCTTGTCGTGCCTGGCCATGGTGTCAGTCTTCCTCTGTGAGGAAACTGACAGGGGCTGAATTTGGGACATCCAGTTTCCTTTACAACAAGAACTATCTTTGTGCCACTATTATTCCCCCGGGTACTTTTGCTTTATAAATTTATCTGTTGTCTCTTATGGCCTTTCACTAAGGGGTTTTTAAAGTAGAATAAATTCTTAATAATAACCAAACTTGTGATTAATGTGGGATTATGTTAAAAATTACTATTTTAGTTGGGTTCTGATATATTTAAAAAAAAGTGGTAAAGTGTATAAACAAATCAACTGTCAACTTTTATATACATGCAATACTACAAAAAAAATATTCTCCAAATTAACTTTTTGGTTTAAAAAATGAATATTAAATAATTTTGTACAAATACTATATTGCCGCGTGGTTTTTTTTAGGCACTATACTTAGATTTCCTCACTCAAGTGCACGTTTCCCCATTAGTAATTATAATCAGGATTTAGTTTTGGTAATTTATTAAAAATTTTTTTCTCAGAGCCCCCAGGGACAGATAAATGGATAAAGCGCACTTGCACACAAATGGAGGTCCCGAGTTTAGATACCCAATACCCACACAAAACCCAGGAAGGTGCAGTGTGATGTGTGCAATCCTAATACGGGAGGAAAAAAATCTGGGGAAGCTCCCACAGGAAGCTAAATAGCTAGCGTGATCAACTGAGGAGCTCTAGACTGGACCAAAGGGTCTGCCTCAGTAAAAAGGGCAGAGACTGATCAAAGGACTAAACAGAGTCAATTTCTGGCCTCCATGTGGACATCATACATCCTTGTGTGCAAAACCACATGTCTACAAAAAAGAACTCACCATACACATGGAAAATAGTTAAAAGAACTCTATAATGCCTTTGATAAAGACTTTCTCATGGAACCCTGTATCTGTCTTGGTTCCTCAGTCATAGTAACTGTTCACTTTACACATTCATTGGTAAAACACCGGGTCATCCTGTATATGTCCCCTTGAACATGCACCAAGAATCCTTTTTTTTTTCCCCAAAAAGTATTTACAACACACATTTTTATATGTAGAGAGGTTTCTAATACCAAAGGGGACCATGCACACTTACAGCCCTCACACTGCAAGATGTGAAAAGGGATGTGTAACCCTGGTAGCTATCAGCTATTCCATGAGTCCTGTGTTCACTAAGCTATTCTCAAAGTAATTAAATCCCCTAAATGCATTGTAGAGCGGGTCTCCATGGTTACAAGATGTATGATTCACCCTCTTTATTTTCCTTTCTACTAGAGTTACTTTAGTGTTTTTTTTTTTTTTCCCTTTGGTATATTCAGAAATTTTTCCCCTTAAAAGAAATTTTGTAATTTACTTACAAAAAGTTGTTAACATCTGGTTTTGGATAAATGTTCTACAGATATGCTAAAATACAGCATCAAAAAAACAATCTGAAAATTACTTAAACTGGGAGTTCATGGGTTGAAAAAACTGACAAATCATTTTACAAGGTAGTTGAAATCTTTTGATTAAGTCAAAAGTTGTGCCCCTGTCAAAGGGAAACTTTATTTGAAGTTCCTAAACTAATGATAGGAATTCCTAATAGAATGCTAAGGTTAAAGGAACCCCCACTTACTTAGCAGCACAAACATATTGGCTATCATTTGGGGAATCCAACCTCAAGGATATTTCAAACGGGCCCGGGATTGCTTTTTGAAGATCTAACCAAGTCTACATCTAGAACAGCTGTAGATCTTTAGGTTTTTGTGGTATTTATTTTTTCCCTTTCAGTAGCCGACAGAGCACCTTTCCATAACGAACACACAAGAACAAAGGGTAAGGTTCTGTGTTGGCACCAGCTGGGGGTTTTTCCCCCTATGTTAAAATTGTCCAATGAGTTGCCCTGGGTGTTGTTTTCAGCAATAGGCAAAGCCTTGCTGTCAGCTTTTGGAAAGCAACCTAATATTTGTCAACAGTTTTGGGGTTTGGGCAAATACCTCAATTGGGTTTCAACCCATTACTAGTACGGGAAACTTTTTTGGGTGACAGGAGATGGATTGGTCGCACCCTCCTCTTTATTTGGAGACTTCACTAGGTTTGCCCCTTAAAAACTTTTTTGGGGAAGTTTCCATTGCACTAGTTTTTTCCATCCCCCAACACCCCTCAAAATGAGCCCTAAATTCCCTAGCTGTATCCTTGCACGTTCTCTCCAACCACACCTCTCCCCCCCCCCACCTGATTCCCCCTTTTC
This sequence comes from Mastomys natalensis, assembly GCA_021653895.1. Taxonomy (NCBI): domain Eukaryota; kingdom Metazoa; phylum Chordata; class Mammalia; order Rodentia; family Muridae; genus Mastomys; species Mastomys natalensis. The sequence continues at coordinate 310,337 of JAJTUV010002263.1, read as the reverse complement.
ATTCCCTTTTTTTCCCAAGTCCACTCATAAATCTATTCTATTTCCCCTATCCCGGGGTGATTCATATTTAGCCCCACCTCGCCCCCTCTATATACCTGACCTTTTTGGGTCTATAGATTGAAATTTTTGTACATTTATTTATTCTGCTGTACTCAGATTATTGCCTTATTCTCTACCATCAGAGACTCCTCCTCAGCAATGAATCAGGTATTACACACCCACACACACACACACACACACCACACACAAGAGAGAGAGAGAGAGAGAGAGAGAGAGAGACTTGGAACAATTCTAAAGGAAATGCCCTCCTTCAAATCCTTGTCTTCAGAGCCAAGAACCAGGGGGAAGAAAAAGCTTAAAGAGTGTGGGAACAAAAGAGATGGAACCACGGGACAAGGCCTCTAAATCCCTGAGCAAAGCTTACATGAACACAAGACTAGGGCAGCAAGAAAAGGGGCTCACAAGTCGCCCCAGGTCCTTTTGTGTATATTTTATAGCTTTCAGTTTATATTTTGAGACTCCAAATGATGAACATGGTTTTTCTATTCTTTTGTTCTTGGGCTTTTTTCCTTCTCTTGATTTTTTCTTTAAAAGGGCATTTGTTTATTTGTTTTTGTTGTGAAGTAGTCATAGAAACCAAGACCCTGGGGAGACTGGCTAAAATAGATTACCATAGGTGCCATGCACATGCTGCCTTACCTCCCTAGTGGTGCTGGTACTTTCCCCTGAGGTAGGGTGAACCAATCTATCACCACAGTTAGAGTTCCTTCCTTTAGTGGGTTTCTAACATTGGTTTAAAGATTGGCAAATTTGATTCATTTTTGAAGAACCTATAACTATTTTAAATTACCTCTACCTCAGGTAAATAAACCAAAGAGTTTAGAATCTGACGGGTCACCAGCCCAAAAGCAGCATACTTCTGTTCATTTAACGAAAAGTTTTTTAAAAAACCCATGGGCAACTAGGCTCTGTAAAGAACACAATGCCAATATACAAACACATTTTGGCTCACATTTTTCCTCCAAATTCATAAGGTCCTTTAATTAGTCCATCCTTATGACAAGGAGCCACTTATAAGTCAGGTTTCACAGCTTGCCCCAATTACACTCTTTTCTGACTAGACATTATTTGGGTCTCCTATGTCAGTGGAGTAAATAAGTCTGAATTTAAGGATAATTTTCCCAAGGTCACCAGTATCAAAAGTAGCTTTCACTTTTATAGAATTTGTATTCATGGCCTTAAGACACTTTAAGGGAAATAATCAACACATAAGAGTGATCAAAAGAAAGAATATCCCGGGTTTTACTTTTTCCCTTTTTACATCTCTTGATTATTTTTTAATAATCTGAAATGCATCACTCTAAACTGTGAAGTTTGTCTCTATCTTTAGCAAAAAATGAAATTTTAACTATTTTAATTTTTTATTAAAAGTCATTTAATTTTTTTAAGTTTGAGCTTCCACAAAATTTGAAAGTAAATGATAGGTGGCTGGGGATGATGCAAAAGTGTTCAACTTTAGTGTAAGGGTGAAAAAAAAAAAAGGGTTTTTTTCTTTTTTTTTTCAATTCTTTTTTTTCTTTTTTTTTCTTTTTTCTTTCTTTTTCTTTCTTTTTTTAGGCAGCAACAACACTCCAAAATGCAACCTGTGGGTTAAAAGATAAAATACTTTTTATTAAAATAATATATATAATAAATAATATAAATATATATATAAAATATGAAGACACCATTAAATTTAAAAAATTAGAAAAGAAAGTCTATCAACAAAATCCAAATTTTTTTTTGGACACCAAAGAAACCCATAGAAGCCAAAGGTTCCCTGTACCACAAAGTTGAAGAAAATCGACTGTGAAAATAGACAAGCACAAAAAAATATTGGGACAATAACCCAAGGAGAGGTAGGAACAGTGCACTCTACAAGTTTCACATTTTTTTTTAAGGTAACAAAATTTTTTAATTGATCAGTTTATTTTTTTTGATCAATTTTTTCATTAATGTTCTGCTAACAAATGATTTTGGGAAAATAAATGTCATGTATTGTCCTTCATGCGTCATTTTAGCATTGTTCATGACCTCCTTTGTCTTGTCCCCTAACCCAAATTTCCAGAAAACCCATCAAAACTACTTTATGACAAGGCATATATCAATATTAGAGCAACATCAAGGTGATGTTTAAAAATCTATGAGCTATGTGAGGTGGTAGTATTTAATATAGATATAGACAATTCATAGTGTAGATCTGACAGTCCAGAGACTAATGCATGCGTTAATCCCACTGTATAGGCTAATGTTTAAAAAAAAACCTGAAACGAAGTACATTTTCATCAATAGCGGCCTTTGATAAGAAAAACAGAGAGAATGGACCTTGAAAAATCAGATCGCCTAACAAATTAGCTACTTATTAACCCAAAGATGAAACTGTCCACACTGGACAGTCCATTTTCTTCTCTAATCATTTCAGGTTACTTTGAAACAATTTCAGGATAGCCATCTGCTTTTAGTGTCCTAAACTCTAAAGACATTTCTAATAAACCTATAATACAATTTATATCTGGTGTCATCAAAAACCATTTATTTTTTATTGTTTTATGGTTACTTTCGATAATATACTATAAAAGAGATGTTCCTGAAATCATAAGTGGGAATTGCCATTGAACATACCTAATGAAAATTTCTAATAGCTTTTTGGCAGAGTATAGAATTGCAGCATGGACTCTTTGAGCCTAGAATCAATTTTTTTCTTACCGACAGCAAAATAAGTAAATAAAAAACAAATGTATCTTCCAAATGGACTTTAAAAGGGTATTTTATTTACTTTTGTTTGTATGGGTGTTTTCCCTGTACATATGTCTGTGACATACCTGTAAAAGTCTGAAAAGGGTCTGGATTCTCGAACAAAATTACAGATGTTGCAAGCTTCCATGTGTGTGCTGTCAAGTTAAACGCTAATCTTCCATAAGACACAGTGGCTCCTTAAACCAGCTGATTGCATAACTACTGACGCGTTTCCAGGTCCCTTCATAACGTGTATATCTTACGCAAATTGCCTGCCTATGATTTCTCACCTTGGCTATAGCATGCACGAGCTAGATTTCCAAAATAACTGTTTTGCACATTGCAATAGAAGTTCACATGTTTGTTCACTGAGAGACCTGTAAAAATTGAGAGACAGTATGCCCGCTAAGCCAGAGTTTACATTTCATCTTGAAAGCCCTAAGGAATCTTTGACAGATTTATGTATGAGTAGCCCTCAAAATTGGAAAGGCACACAAAATCTCCCCAAGTGAGGTTAATATTAGCTGGTAATAAATGCAGAGAATTTAGGACCTACTAGGAAACTGTTGCAGAACTGCAAGCATCAGCTTCTTCATTATATCCCAAGGCATTTTTATGGGTAATGAAATAATAACATTCAAATTATAAGATAATTTTGAGTGCAGAGTTCATAACTATTGCAGAACTGAAAAATTGATAACTATTTTTGTCTATATATTTTATTTTACTGGCACATAAACATTGTGAATATTTACTGTGATATCGCAACTTGTGTCAATATCTCAGGGTATAATAGAGTTGTCAATAATGATCATTTATGTCATCTTCTTTAAAAGATATTATTTTCAGCTAATTCCAAAGACTCTTTGAAAACAGCATGATGTTCGTACTTGATATAGGCCACTTTGCAGAAGCCAGCCAAGAGTCTCATTTTTCACTCTAATCCTACTGGGTTGAAATATATAATTATATTAGCTTGGCAGATGCAGATACAAAATATACAACCACTTTTCTTTCAGCTTTTGGAATATAGTATAAAAATTTTGAGTAGACTTAGAACCGGAAGTCAAGTTGCTTTGGTATTTAAGGGTGTGTGTGTGTGTGTGTGCTTATTATAAGCATGTAGTTATTAAAACATTCTAAATATACTAACCAAGAAAAACAAGCATGAGCATTCTCTAATCATTTTTAAATGACATTTTCAGATGAAGTCTATGATGTTATTAATCTCTGAACAAAATTAAGTTTTCCTCTTTGTTTTGTTTTCAGTTACATGTGGTCATTTGAAAAAGCTCATCTCAGCATGGTTCAGATAATCACAGGACACCTTGTAGAATCATTCGATGAAGAATTTCGAACACTCTATGCCAGGTCCTCTGTCCCTAGTTCTTTTGCTCAGGAAGAATCAGTGAGGGTGAAGCCAGGCAAAACCTTATGGGAGAATGGCATTTACCAGCGATCCATTTCTTCATTAGCTTCCATTTCCAGCCAGAGAAACCTTTTTGGCAGACAAGACCAAATTCATAAAATAGATTCTAGTTACTTCAAAGGCAGAGGGATATATCCACTAAATGAACAGGACAAGTACAGCACGAGAAACCATGGCTACAAGCCTCATTTTGTTCCCAACTTCAATGGTCCGAGTACAATCCGTCACTTCCAACCCAGTCAGATCAACGAAAACTGGAAGAGGCATAGTTATGCCGGGGAACAACCGGAAACAACACCATACCTGCTGCTCAACAGAGCTATGAATCGGACCAATAATGCTACTGGACGCTGGAGAAGGCCTTCGGACAGTCTCAGTGTGGCATCCTCATTACGGGGAGGACAAGGAAGCCAGCAAAACATACCTGCTCAGAGTTTTGCTGATCGGCTTGCCCAGAGAAAAACAACAAATCTTGCAGAGAGGAATTCAAATGTACGCAGGTCATTTAACGGGACGGATAATCATATCCGCTTTATACAACAACGGATGCCAACTCTGGAGAATACCACAAAGTCTTTCCTGCGGAGCTGGAGAATTGAATCGTACTTAAACGATAATTCAGAAACCCCGCCTGATTCAAATGGCTCCACCCTGGGTGACAGATTTGAAGGCTACGAAAATCCTGAGACCGTGAAAGCCAATGCACTCTATACCCATTCGAGGCTCCGCCCCTCGTTTGTGTTTAAACCAACTTTACCGGAACAAAAAGAAGTCAATAGCTGTACAACCGGCTCCTCAAATTCCACCATCATCGGTTCTCAAGGAAGCGATACACCTAAGGAGGTCCCAGATAGTTCCACAAATGCACCACTCTTGACGGAAAAAACCTTTGCCTGAATCAATCTCCAAGCTTCCAACACAGTCAGAGGAACCAAAAATGCACAGCTACAGGTTCCTGAAAAGCAATCAGATGTCTTAAACCAAAGAACAAATGGCCGAGCAGAATTAAACAACTGTATCTATACAAACCTGTGTGTCAATAAGCAGATGGAGAACTCAAAAAATCAGCAAAATGACAATCTACTCAAAAGGCGGAGTTTCCCATCCTTTGACCACTCAAAAGTCAATTTAGAGCATGGAAATAGCAAGAATTATGTTTATAGTACCCTTACCAGAAATCGGATTCGACAACCAGAAAAACCTAAGGAGGATGTGCTGAAGAGTTCTAAAAGCATGCACAATGTGACCCACAGCATAGAGGAAGACGAGGACGAGGTCATCAAGAGAGACTCTCCAAGTGCCTCTGCCACCAAATCTATTTCCATTGCTGCTTTGCTTGATGTGAATAAGGAAGAGCCCAACAAAGAACTTAATTCTAAAAAGGACGGCAAAGCCTCCCCAAGTTTTTTGAAAAAGGGGTCACAGAAATTAAGGTCCTTACTTAGTCTCACCCCAGAAAAGAGAGAAAACCTAGCTAAAAACAAGGCATCCGCATTTTACAGAATGTGTAGTAGCTCTGACACTTTGGTTTCTGAGGGTGAAGAGAATCAAAAGCCCAAAAAATCCGAGCCCAAAGTTGATTCATCTCCCAGAAGAAAGCGTTCCTCCTCGTCAAATTCTCAAGGCAGCATCCACAAGAGCAAGGAGGACATAGCGGTTAGCACATCTCCAGGGATAAGTTCCCAAGCAGAGGAAAATAGAAGAACAACACCTTCTCCAAGACCCGTTGAGAGGAGACTTTCAGAGAGAGCTGGAGATGCCTCCGCCCCAAGATTTAATACTGAACAGATCCAATACCGTGATTCAAGGAGATCAGTGCAGTCATGACCCCTGCCAGACGGCCAACCTCTTCTCCGGTGCTAAAGCCCAGTGAGCTTCTGAGATCTCATTCAACCAACCAGCGAGTTTACAGTCGATTCGAGCCATTTTGTAAGATCGAGAGCTCTATTCAGCCAGCAAGCAGCGTTACAAATACACATGTCAACCGCCCAGAAGTCAAGTCCACAACCTTGGGCAGGGTTATGGCAGGTCCAGCCCGATGCTGAATTATAAGACTGGGGCTTATCATTCATACACCCCCAATGAAAACAAGTTCCGAGGATTTATGCAAAAGTTTGGTAACTTCATACACAAAAACAAGTGAAATACTTCCATTTCAAATTGCAATTGAAATACACAATGAATGTCCTGTAAATATTTGCCCAAAGAACACTCTGCACTTCTTTTTGTACCATGCCAAGAGTGTTCTGTATGAGAACTGGGGAAATGTATAGCAGTATACAGAAAAGTTATTGTTTTGTGCTGAATTAGTTGTACTTGGTTACCCCACAAAGGACTATCCCAGTAAACACACTAAAAATTTGTTTTTAAATGGCAACAGATGGAGTTCATTGTTTCCTATCTACTAAAAATCTTGTGTTGGATTGGAAGACACCTCAGTGGAGAGACTCATTGGAATTTTGTCATTCATTCCAAAGTCTTCATTTAAAAGCAGTTCATATTACTTAAAACTGGTGCTTTTTATATACCTTTATGATTTTTTTCATATTTTCAGAGATAAAAAAACAGAGCAAAGCCTTTTTGTTGATAAATTCTGTAGAATAACTTAATATGTCTTGTTTATTATCTTTCTATGAAGCACTGCACAAACAGTACTGTTTAAATTCTGCAGGCTAGTATGCTTATTGAGCCCGCAGCGTGTTTGCACTTACATACATCAGCATTAAGCGTCAGTTTTGTAAACCGCAGACACACACGCAGGCTTTATTTTCTAACCTGTAGGTACTATGTCCTGTTCTGCTTTACACTGTCCATCTTTTGTAGCCATTCCTTAATTAAAATTTAAAGTGAGTGAAGAGTCTACGGGAGTCCCTCCGCCCTCCCCTGCTTGTAGCTATAAAACCTTCTAAAGCTGTAAAATTCTGCCCACACTTCTGTTAGATGGACACGCCAATGCGGAAATATTTTGTTTGAAAATTGTTTACTTTTTTAAAGTTTGGGTTGGATGTGGTGTGGTGACACATTGTCTCATGAGGATTAGAAAGTGGCAGTGAGAACTTGGCCTAGTCCCTCATTGTCACACGGCCAGCCTGGATGGAAGCATCTCCATACTTTAGTTTGATGGCTATGTTCAGGTCGTGAGATACCATGTGCCATTCATAAAGGAACAGAAATGCTTCCTGTTCATTGCAGAAACATGAATTTGTATTATGCACAGCATGTAGAATTCAGGAAGCAAAAGACAGTGTGAGAGGCATGGGGTGCTTTAAAAATGTTCCAAGTATCTTATTTAATATTTTTAAGATGGCTATGCAGAATACTATATTGTTAGTTTTAACAAGCAATATTCAGTTGGTACTATGAAATGTCATTGTCTGTTTTTTGAAATAATTTACCTTAGAAAAATCCTGATAGGAGAGGCTATGGAATAGAACACCTAGCGTTTCCTGAGTACTTAACTATAACCAGGTCATGCCCTACAAACTTGTGTTAGTTCCATCAATAAGCAATGGCTCTAAAGTATAAAGTTCTGCATGACATTAGCATTCTGTCCTGATTGGGTCAATGCCTGCTCTATTAAAATTGAAGAAAGCATCTACTTCCTAACTGGGAGTCAACCAGGAAAAGTTTAATTGAATGTCACCAGATAACAAGGGCACACTGGGATCAAGTGATTGTGATAGATAAAATTAGAATAGTAAAGTGAGATTGAGTTCTGGCGCTTTGTTGCCATTGGGATCTGGCCTGTGACAATGAAAGCAAGAGAGAGGCAAACTAGAATGAGTTGTAACATTAGGGCTTTGAGGAAGGAAAGACTGTGAGGGAAAGCTAGGTGGGAAAAGGAGCCCAATGATCTTAAGAAGGACATCTACTTAAATAAAACTATACTGCACAGAAGTTGTGTACTTTTCAAGACATGCATGGCACTCCATGCTGTAGACCGTTTCAGTTCAAGCCCGTCTTGTGGTACAGCATTCATGCCTGGCTGGCTGCTAGTCTGCTTTACTTTGTGAACCTATTTTTGAAGTGTTAAATCCCCTCACTCTTTTGCTCATCCTTCCCTTATAACCTTCGGAAATATGGCAGTACCTATATTATATATAGAAAGAATATCTCATGAATAAGAATCCAGATGTTAAGTTTTACATCATTACAAAAGTAGCTTTATAGCCTCCCATCATAAGTGAGGAAAATGTTGAGTTCTGTAACTCTGGTCTGAGCCTATTGGAAACAGAAGTGTGATGAATTTGAATCCATCCGCATTAGTAATAGTATAAAAAATTGATTATGAGAAAGGAGCCAATTCATAGAAGCATTGACTTTAAAACAAGGTTTTAGCATACACGTTTCCTCATACTCAGACCAGAGGTTCATATGCAAAAGCTTAGTATCGCCTAATACAGTAACTCCCATAACTGCTGAAATATGGTTAGCTTGGAGAAACATTCTTTTACATTGTCCCTGGTCTCCTCTTTGGCAAGCGGAGAGTGAAGGGTGCTTCATTTCATCTGCCTGTTGGGTAACTTAGGCTTTTTCACGAGAGATTTATGCTCAGCCTCTTTTCTCTGATTATCTCCCTACTCTAATGTCTTCCTCTGGAAGCACCCTTACGTCTGAATGTGTACATAGTTTTCCAAAATGTGTCTTCATTGAGAAATTCTCCTCAGATAAGACTGAGAAAACACAATGCTTCAACAACAACGACAACAACAACAAAGTAACCATTGTTACAGTATTAAATAGATACTACCCAGGTTTGGTGGATGTAATCTCAAACAATATATTTTTTTCTTTTTTACTTCCCATATTGATATTGGTGGAAAGATGTTACATAGATGTATTTTGATATTAAACCTTAGCAATGTACATGTCCCTCTATGTGGAGCTGTCATTTATAAGCAGAAACACAAGGAAACAGTATGATTTCCGAGTGGTTCTTGGCAGGTGGCATTGGAATAGCACAAAAGGTAGTTATTCTAATATATTTATCTCCTTCCACTCATGGCTTGTCGGCCTGGCCATGTCTTCCTCACAGAGAGAAGACTGACAGGGGCTGAATGCTGGGAACATCCAGTTTCCCTTTACACAAGAACTATCTTTGTGCCACTATTATTCCACCGGTACTTTTGCTTTATGAATATCTGTTGTCTCTTAATGTGCCTTTCACTAAGGGGTTTAAAGTAGAATCATTGCTTTATAATAACTAAACTTGTGATTAATGTGGGATTATGTTTAAAAAGTACAATTTTAGTTGGGTTCTGATATATTTAAAACAAAAGTGGTAAAATGTATAAACAAATCAACTTGTCAACTTTTTATATACATGCAATACTACAAAGAAATATTCTTCCAAATTAACTTTTTTGGTTAATAAATGAATATTAAATAATTTTGTATAAATACTATATTGCCGCGTGGTATTTTTAGCACTATACGTTAGATTTCCTCACTCAACTGCACGTTTCCCATTAGTAATTATAATCAGGGATTTAGATGGTAATTTATTAAAAATGTTTCTCAGAGTCCCAGGAGACGGATCAGTGGATAAAACACTTGCTCACAATGTGAGGTCTGAGTTTAGATACCCAATACCCACACAAAAGCAGGAAGGGTGCAGTGTGATGTGTGCAATCCTAATACAGGAGGAAAAGAATCTGGGGAAGGCTCCACAGGAAGCTAAATAGCTAGGCGTGATCAACTGAGGAGCTCTAGACTGGACCAAAGGGTCTGTCTGCCTCAGTAAGTAGAGCAGAGACTGATCTAGGGACTTACAGAGTCAACTTCTGGCCTCCATGTGGACATGCATACATCCTCTTGTGTGCATACACATGTCTACAAACATGAACTCACACATACACTGGGAAAATAGTTAAATAGAACTTCTATAATGCCTTTGATAAAGACATTCTCATGGAACCCCGTATCTGTCTTGGTTCCTCAGTCATAGTACTGTTCACTTTACACATTCATTTGGTCAACACGGGGTCATCTGTATATGTGCCATTGAACATGCAGCCAAGAATCCTGTTTTTCTAGTATTTACAACACACATTTTATATATGTAGAGATGTTTCTATATACCAAAGCGACCATGCACACTTACAGCCCTCAGCACTGCAAGATGCAGTAAAGATGTGAAGCCTGGTAGCTATAGGCTATTCCACGAGTCTGTGTTCACTAAGCTATTCTCATAGTAATGAAATACCCTAAATGCATTGTGAGAGCGTGCTCTCCATGGCTACAAGATGTATGATTAATTCTGTTTAGTTTCATTTCTACTATGAGTTACTTTAAGTGATTTTATTTTTCTGTAGATTCAGAAATTTTCTTAAAAGAAATTTTTGTAAGTTACTTTTACAGAAGTTGTTAACATCTGGTTTTGGATAAATGTTCTACAGATATAGCTATAGTACAGCATCAAAAAACTAATCTGAAAATTACTGAAACTCGGAGTTCATAGGTGAAAAAAACTGACATATCAGATTACAAGGTAGTTGAAATCTATGGATTAAGTCAAAAGTTGTGTCCTGTCAAAGGGAAACGTTATTTGAAGTTCCTAAAGTATAATGATAGAGAGACATTCCTAATAGATGCTAAGGTTAAAGGAACCCCCACATACTTAGCAGCACAAACATATTGGCTTTCACTTGGGATCCAACCTCAAGGATATTTCAAACAGGCTGGATTGCTTTGAAGAGTCTAACCAAGTCTACATCTAGAAGCAGCTGTAGATCATAGGTTTTGTGGTATTTACTTTTCCCTTTCAGTAGTCGACAGAGTACCTTTCCTTAGAACATAAGGGTATAGGTTCTGTGTTGACACCAGCTCGAGGCTTCCCATGTTCAATTGTCCAATGAGTTGTCTGGGTGTTGTCTTCAGCAATAGGCTATGCCTTGCTGTCAGCTTTTGGAAATCACCTATTGTCTTGTCAACAGATTGGGTGGCAAATACCTCAATTGGATGCAACTCAGTTCTAGTACTGGAAACTTCTTTGGTGACAGGAGATGGGACTCCATCTCCCTCATTATTTGGAGACTTCATTAGGACTGTCTTAATACTTTTTAGGAAGTTTCCATTGTACTAGTTTTCCATACCCCACCCCCTCAAATGAGCCTCAATTCTAGCTGTATCCTTGCATGTTCTTCTCAACCACATCCTCTCTCCCCCTCCCCACCTCATTCTCCCTTTTTCATCCCTTTTACCCAAGTCCACTCATAAAATCTATTCTATTTCCTCCTCCCAGGGAGACCCATGATTTAGCCCCACTCTCAGTCCCTTCCTATATACCTGACCTCTTTGGGTCTATAGATTGTATCTTGGTTATCATTTATTTATTCTGCTGTACTCAGATTAGTGCCTTATTCATCTACCATCAGAGAAGCTTCCTCCTGCAGCAGATGAGAATCTAGGTATTACACACACACACACACACACACACACACACACAGAGAGAGAGAGAGAGAGAGAGAGAGAGAGAGAGAGAGAGAGAGCGAGCGCTTGGAACAATTCTAAATGGAATGCCTCCATCAAATCCTTGTCTTCAGAGCCCAGGGAACCATGAGGAAGAAAAAGCATAAAGAGTATGGGAACCAGAGGAGATGGATACCAGCAGGACAAGGCCTTCTAAATCAACTGAGCAAAGCTTACATGAACACAGAGAGACTAGGGCAGCAAGCAAAGGGCTCACAAGGGTCTGCCCCAGGTCCTCTGTGTATATTTTATACCTTTCAGTTTAGTGTTTTTGAGACTCCTGAGTGTATGAACAGGTGGGTTTCTGATTCTTTTGCTTCTTGGGCTTTTTTTCCGTCTCTTGATTTGTCTTTAAAATGGCATTTGTTTGTTTGTTTGTTTGTTGTGAGAGCTAAGTCATAGGAAACCAAGAGCTAGAGACTGGCTGAAATAGAGTGACCATAGGTATGCCATAGCACATGCTGCTCTATACCTCGCCTAGGTGGGTGCTGTGTACATTCCTTGAGGTAGGGGTAGGAACCAATCTATCAGCACAATGTTAGAGTTCACTTCCTTTTAGTGGGATTCTAAACATTGGTTTAAGAGATTGGCAAATTTGATTCATTTTTGAAGAACCTGATAAGCTATTTTTAAATTACCTCTATCTCAGGTCATGAACTCATAAGAGTGTTTAGAAGTCTGACAGGTCAGCAGCCTCAAAAGCAGCATACTTCTGTTCAGTTAACGCAAAGCTTTTTAAAACAAGTGTGGCAACTAGGCTCTGTAATAGAACGCAATGCCATTACTTACAAACACATTTTGGGCTCCACATTGACTCATCCAAATTCATGTAAGGTACCTTCTAGTATTAGTCCATCTCTTATGACAAGGAGCCACTTATAAGTCAGGTTTCACAGCTTGTCCAATTACACTCTTTTCTGACCTAGACATTATCTTGGTCTTCCTATGTCAGTGGAGTAAATTCAGTCTTGAATTTAATATGGATAATATTCAAGTGTCACAAATGTATCAAACAGTACTTTCACATTAAGAATTTAGTATTCATGGCCCTTAAGACACTTTAATGGAAATAATGTCAACACATAAGAGTGATGCAAAAGGAAGAGAATATACCGGTTTACTATTTACCTTTTACATCTCTTGATTATTTCTTAATAATCTGTATTGCATCACTCTAAATCTGTGAAGTTTGTCTCTATCTTAGCAGAATATGAATTTTTACTATTTTATACTTTTATTTAGTGAGTTAATTTAAGTTTGAGGCTTCCACTAAATTGAAAGTATATGATATGGGTGGCTGAGGATGATTGCATAGTGTTCAACTTTAGTGTTAAGGTGAATAAAACAAAAAAGGCTTTCTTTCTTTTTTTCTTTCTTTAGCAGCTGACAACGTTCCAGAATGCCTAACCTGTGGGATAAAAGATAAAAATACTTTATTAATTATATAATATTAAATGAAGACTCTCATTCAATTAAAAATTAGAAAAGTAGTCTATACGACAAAATCCAAGGAATAATTTTGGACACCAAGAGAACCCATAGAAGCCAAAGGTTCTCTGTAGCCACAAAGTTGAAGAATAATCAGACTGTGAAAATAGACAAGCACAAAAAGAATAATTGTGGACAAGTATACCCAAAGGAGAGGGTAGGAACACTGTGCACTCTACAAGATTCACATTTTGCAAGGTTACAAAATTCTTTAAATGATACAGTTTATTTATTTGAGTCAATTTTTTTCAATGTAATGTTCTGCTCACATATATGGATTTTGGGGAAAATATAATGTCATGTATTGTCCTTCATGCATCATTTTAGCATTGTTCATGACCTACCTTGTTCTTTGTCCCCTTAGACCAATTCCAGAAAAACCCATCTAAATTTACTTTATGACAAGGGCCATATATCAATATTAGAGCAACATTAAGGTGATGTTTAAAAATCTATGAGCTTTGTGAGGTGGTTAGTATTTAATATAGATTATAGACAATTCATACTGTAGGCATTTGACAGGTCAGAGACTAATGCATGCGTTATCCCACTGTATAGGCTAATGTTTAAAAATAACCTGAAACAATGTACATTTTCATCAATAGCAGGCTTTGAGAAGAAAAAAAGGAGAGAATGGACTGAAAAATCAGATCCCTCACAAATTATCTACTTATTAACCCATTGATGAAACTGCCACACTGGACAGTCATTTCTTCTCTAACATTTCATGTTACTTTGAAACAATTTCAGGGATACCATCTGCTTTTAGTGTCTCTAAACTCTAAAGACTTTTTCTAATAAACCTATAATACAATTATATCTTGGTGTCATCAAAAACCATTTATTTTATTGTTTTATGGTTACTTTCGATAATATACTTAAAAAGAGATGTTCCTGAAATCACATGTGGGAATTGCCTTGACTTTACCTATGAGAAATTTCTAAATAGCTTTTGGCAGAGTATAGAATTGCAGCATGGACTGCTTTGAGCCTAGAATCATTGTTTTTTTCTTACCACAGCAAATAAGTAAATAAAAACAAATGTATCTTCCAAATGCCTTTAAGTGTTATTTATTTACTTTTGTTTTGTATGGGTGTTTTCCCTGTACATATGTCTGTGCATACCTGTAAAAGCCAGAAAAGGGTCTGGATCCCTTGGAACTAAAATTACAAGTGGTTGCAAGCTTCCATGTGTGTGCTGCAAGTTTAACCTAGGTCTTCCATAAGAGCAGCCAGTGCTCTTAACCATTGAGCCATTATCTACTGTCCGCTTCCAGGTCCCTTCATAACTGTGTATATCTTACGCAAATTGCTGCCTATTGATTTCTCACCTTGGCTATAGCATCACGATGCTGATTTCCAAGTATAACTGTTTTGTACATTGCATAGAATTCACTTGTTTGTTCTCTGAGAGACTGTAAAAATTGAGACACTGTATGCCCTAAGCCAGAGTTTACATTTCATCTTGAAAGCCCTAAGGAATCTTTGACAGATTTTATGTATGGAGTAGCCCTCAAATTTGGAAAGGCACACTAAATCTCCCAAGTGAGGTTAATATTAGCTGGGAAGTAAATGCAGAGATTTAGGACCTACTAGGAAACTGTTGCAGAACTGCAGCCTTCTTTTTTTTTTTTTATCCCAAGGCTTTTTTAATGGTAATGAAATAATACATTCATATTATAAGATAATTTTGAGTGAAAGTCATAACTATTGCAGAACTGGAATAAATTGATAACTATATTTGTCTATAATTTTTATTTATACTGGCACATAATAATTGTGAATATTTATTGTGATATCTCAACTTGTGTCAATATCTCAGGGTTAATAGAGTTGTCACTAATGATCACATATGTCATCTTCTTTAAAAAGATATTAATTTCAGCTAATTCAAAGACTCTTTGAAAACAGCATGATGTTCTTACTTGATATAGGGCACATAGTGAATGAGATTAGGTGTGTCTCTGGAGGTGACAAAGGTACCAATCTAGGAGGTTCAGAGACATTTAGTTGTTAGTAATCACTAATGGTGTAGACCTAGAGCTTGGGTGAAAAGCAAGACAGACATGGAAATAGTCTGGATTGAAGCACATAAATGAAGTGGGAATTACACTGAGTAAGTACGCAGGAAGAAACAGAAAGAGAAAGGGAAAGAAATAAAAAATTGAGAACAGGGAAAGAGCTAATGGCAGATTTTTAGCCATGTGCTTTCCACATGCATACATACAATAGATGAATCCTCTCCAGCTGCCTTGCAAGATGGGAGTTCATATTCAAAAGTGCTAGGGTTTCAGAGAAGATCTTCTTGCCTACTGTTATTTTCTGTTAATGCTATATATTTCACAATAGAGTCAGATTTGCAAAAAGTACCTGCACTAGAATTAGGTAAAATGATCTAGGATGTAAAAATAGGACTCAAAGGGCTTTTGTTGTATTCTGAAGAGAATATAGTTACTCCTGTCAAGATAAGAAGAAGATAGAATTTAGGGCATTGGAACTTATTGGGAGGCATAAGAAATGATGCAAATCAAAAATTTAACCTTTGAAAGTTTCAACAAAGAATGAGTCCTCAAACCTGGTCAGTGACACCACATTGCTTGCTGGGCTTACTCATCTCTTGGGCTCAGAGATGGCCTCGGGACAGGAACCACTCTATGAAGCACTTCTGCTTCCTGTGAACCCTGATTAGAAAGTATGTGACACAGCAGTACCTACCCCCGTGTTCCTGTCAATGATGGAATGAAGAGTCAAACTAGGAACTGGAAGTGGGTGCTCCCAATTCCTCCCTGCCTCTCTGCTTCATTCTCCTCTCCCCTCCCACCACCCAAACACCCAGTGTTCTTGGTCTAGCCAGTAACTCCCCCCTCTCGCTTTTCTTTACTCCATTACAGTTTTTTACTCACTTATTTAATAATTATTCCAGATTTAGAAACAGCAGCAAGTAACCAGAGGCAAATGCTTAAGTGGACATTTGATCCTTTGTCAACATCAAAAGAAATATGAGAAAAAATATTCTTCTCCAGAAACAAACTTATTCTCATAACTTGATAAAATGTATCAAACCTTGCCTGTAAGCGTGTCCCAAAATGTAGGACATAATATTGAACCCTGTATTGTAGATATGAAATTAATTACTTTGAATATCTCTGACTATGATTAAGATCACCTTCAGACAATAGAATTAAAGTGAAGTAGAATTTACTGAAGTGTTAAAGTAGGACAAACATGACAGTGTGTAAATTACTCCCTAATGTAGTTGAAGGAGTAAAATTAACACAGAGGAACTAGCAGTATTTGGAAAAGGATCCCACTTAATCTCTCAGGTTCTCTGCTCCCTGGTTGCCTGACAGATTTGCCAAATTTCTCCATTAGTGAGAACTTGATAAGGAATAGGGGCTCTAGATTCTGGAGTTTAGGCATACATCTAAATTACCTAGAGAACATAGTAATCCTACATTTCCATGTCTGGGCCCCAGGGGTGAGATGCCCATGCTGAGTTAGAAGGTCTGCAGTAGAACTCAAGAATTTGTATTTCTAGCACATTCCTGGATGCTCACAGGTAACCTCGACATTTCAATTTAAAAGCTACTAAGTACCAAATCATTTAGTGATGCTAAGAAAATTAGCCTTAATAATTCCAGGAAAATGTACATTACTATAGAAATGTTGAAATTATAGCATTTAACTGGAATAGGTTTAGTAATTTTACAATAAAATAAAATGTGTTTCCTTGAAATGATCTCTCCTTTTCAATATGCTGTAATGTCTGCATTTTCACATACTTGCATACACATGGTATTAGCTTTCTTTTACTTAATAAGAGGTGATATTATTAATCACCTCTCTCTTTTTAACCTCTCTTTTCCCACCTTTCTCCCTGACTTCTAACAATGTCTTATTAAATAGCCCATTAAAATCCTACAAAAATACTTTTAAAGATGAACCATCTTTCACTGGATTCTAAATATAATCATTATTGCCTTAACCACCAGCCCTGTTCAGGCTGCTTTATCAGCATAAATTAGAATGAAGAGCCATATTTACCTCTCTATATCACCCAAATTAATTTCAATATGTATGTACACCACAGTGTTCTGGGATATGATAAATGTGTAATAAATATAGAAATAGAAAATAGCATACTTGGGTGCTACAAGTGCATCTGAACTGGTGATTTAAGACTGGATGTCTTTTATGCAACTTTAATCTGATGGCTACATGATTTTTTACAAGCCTAACCATTCTACTTTACCCTGAAGTCCCCCTTTGCTTATATATTTTCCTCAAATCAATACATAAGTGATAAACAAGATTCTTTTCCTATTTCACATTTATCTTCTTTTTAACCCATGAAGGATAGATGCAAATTAGAGAGCAAAATGGACTTTTGTTTTAGTTTAATACTTTTGCAAAAACAAATTTGTTTTCTCCAACAAAGAAAAATCCATGTTGTTCTCTGCTTTATTTATTTCCACAATTATATGTTTTCTCAGATTCAAATGAGTCCATTTTCATTTTTCATGTATATCTAGGAATGAAATTTTATTTGTTATGATTTGGTACCTGCCTTTAAAAGGTCTACCGATGAATAGGTATGGATAGATAATTGATACCATAAAAGAAACATGCTATAAACTACAAAGAACACTGAGGTAGAGAGAAAACAGTCAGATGAAAATCATATTTTTATTCCTATTTGAGGATTACTACTTAGTTTTAAAGTAAGTTTTGTCTAGATAATAAGTTGTAAATATTCAAAAGAAAAAGAAAACTAGGAATTTCAGATTTACTTTAAATTTTAAGGAAGGAATTTACCTTATAAATTTACTTTCTTCACTGAAGGTGAATATTGGTTAAATTATCAATGTTCTTCCAAGGTAAGTTATTAACCCACACCACCATGCCACAAAAATAGAAATTTTTGTGACATTGTATAACAAGAATTAAAGATGAAGCCTTTGAAGTGAATGGAAGATGATCCATTATTTCAGTCTCATAATCATAATGTCAATAATAATTTATTGCATCTATTTAACAATTTATGAATTTGCTAATTCATAAGTCAACATACAATCACAATATTAATTAGTTGCCTGCTCCTGTACAATAGTATATATACATCTATTCAGAAAAAGACATCTGTGCCTTAGCCTTTGTGGCCATGTATCTTAACATACTGTAAAAGAATATCCTGCCAGGAATAGCGGCACATGTCATAATCCTAGCACTTGAGGCAGAGGCAGAGCAGAGGCAGAGGCAGAGGCAGAGGCAGAGGCAGAGGCAGAGGCAGAGGCAGAGGCAGAGGCAGAGGCAGAGGCAGAGCAGGGGCAGAGCAGAGGCAGAGGCAGAGGCAGAGGCAGAGGCAGCAGGCAGAGGCAGAGGCAGAGGCAGAGAGGCAGAGGCAGGCAGATCTCTGTGAGTTTGAGGAAAACCTGGTGTATGTAGTGAGTTCCAGGAGAGTCCTTGCTACATGGTGAAACACTGTTTCAAGAAAAAGAGAGAGGGAGAGAGAGAGAGAGAGAGAGAGAGAAGAGAGAGAGAGAGAGAGAAAGAGAAGGGAAAGAGAGAGAGAGGGAAAGAGAGAGAGAAGGAGAAAGGGGAGAAAAGGAGAGAAGGAAGGAAAGAAGGAAGGAAGGAAGGAAGGAAGGAAGGAAGGAAGGAAGGAAGGAAGAAAGGAAAGAAGGAAGGAATCCTGGAACAACAGCACTCTCACTCTAGAGATGGGGACAGGGGAAACAGACTGTATAGCTATATAATTATTTTAAGCTACTATATTTGAATTTAAAAGTCAACAAAGGGAAATTAAAATTATATTAGATATTCATCTAAGAGTAAATCTAGAAATGAATATCAGGTTTAAAATGCTTACTCTCAAAGCATGATTCTGACGATGTAATATTTTCAATCATTTGTTGGATCAAATGTTTTGCCACAATTTCTGGCTCCCCAAACCAGGAATGAATTTCTTTTGTACCAGCGATTTACTGCAAGTATAATTTTGAATAATCATCTGTAATTATTACTTGGACACAGTCCCTACACCTTTCATCCAATTCTAGCATATGGTCTGTGCTTTTGAAGTTAGATTAGAAGTAGACATGTTTATAATATGGGAGTTGGCAACTGTTCTACTTGGAACAGGACCAGAAATCCCCTGTGCCACACAGCTGTCAGCTAAACAAAACACCCTCCTAATGTCAGCAGCTCAATGTTCTACAGAAGTGCGAAGAGTCACATGTCCCAAACCATTCTGCAGGGGTCAAGAGAGAAAAATTGACCTGCAGACCACTGAAATGCTTTACTTTCTATTTCACAGATTTCATTTAAAATACTGAAGAAACAGGACATAGTTGTTAAAATATGGTTTTGATGCAAGATCAAACGACTTGAATAGTATATTTTACCAACTATTTGTATATGTATCCTTGGGTGGGTTCAAGAAATATCTAAGCTATGCCATCATCTATAATGAAAATCAACAATTTTTCAGATTGAATATATTTCAGGTTTTTAGGTCAGAGTCTGCAGCAAACTATTCAAGTTTCATAGATAAAATATCAACCATGGATAATATGTGAACAAACTTTTCTATGTCCTAATAAAGTCTATTTATCTTGCAGTTTGATGTTCGTATAACTTTTATTTCTTTCTGGTCCTGTAACCTCTTAACCTAGCAATACAGTGAAGTCTTTTCATCATTGAAAACCTTCTTTGACATGTTCCCCCTCTGGTTATATCCTTTCTCTGCTTTGCTCATTTAATTTACCCAAGTAACATCTGTATTAGCTGAGTTTCATGATGAGAATCACACTAGAAGGTAGGAAATACCCCTTCATATTTCAAGAACAAACAGAGGCCCAGCGTCAGCATCCAAGAGTCAAGCAGCAAGCCTTTGAAATTTTGCCACATTTCTCTGTAGGATTTCATATTCAAGTCACACTGTTTATTACCCTTAAAAACAGCTCCAAAATAGAGAAATTTAATGTGGTGATTTCAAATAAAGATCTGGTTGTGTATTCTAAGGGCCTTCATTGTATGAAACATAATTTACTGCTTTGCTAATGAGGGAAGAAGTTGCCCCAACTCCATGTGTGCATATGTATTTCAGATTTAAATAAGTTAACTGTTTTCTTCTAAGATTTCCAAGAGACACCTCTCTCTATTTCTTCATCTTCCCTTCCTGTCTCTCCTCCAGACAATAAGCTTAGAAGGCTGAGATTATTCTGGAAAGGACTCCCAGTGATTCATTCATAAAGCCAAAGAGAGCTCCAGGCCTCCCCAAGCAGAGTTCCTTGTCATCTGGCTGACAGAGTCTCCACTCTCTGACACCTCAGGCTGAGATAAGGATGGCCTTAAGTTTGAAACACCATGGGCATTTGCATCTCTCCCATAACAGTGTTCTCAAGTGCTGTAAGTCAATCTCTGAACACTTAATTCTAAGGATGTATGAAAAGCTTTGGTGAGAAAGAAGTGCAGAGCCAGCTTCCCTCCAAGTAGAAGTAGCGTTGAACTAATGAACAATACTCAAGAAAATGGCTAGACATTCCAAAAGAGCAGAATAGAGGGAGCTCATGTCTTACTGTTTCATAAACTATCTTTGAGCTTCACCATTTTCTCCCAGTTGCCAAGTGTTGGAGATAAATTTCTCAGTGTGTGAGTGACTGTGATTTAGCCATCAGAACACGAACTCCAACACAAGTCTGACAAGGCATCTAGAGTATTCCCCCAGTGGCTTGGTGTCGCCTAGGCCCACCTTCTATAGTTTATACCACCTACAAGTAGTCCACTCCATAATAAGTTCACCAATGGGTCACTACATTGAAAAGTGTACCATTCTAACACAATCATCATTGAGTAACACCATTTGCTGATAAATAGCTTGCAATGTCTTGGGGGGGGGGCTGTCATTCTATATACAAAACAAAGTCCAAATATAGTTTTCAGTCATACTGTGATTCAGAATGGTTCTGTGCCTCCTGTGGGGAAGCAGCTTGAGACTGAATTAGACCTCCTTGCTAAGAACTAGGTAACTCCATCCATATAAAGCGTTTGAGAAGAAATGACTGAGCTTTAGAGCCAGTCCCTTAGTGTCTCAGAACTTAGATTTCTAAATGCCAGTGATCACACTGGAAAAAAATTCCAATTTAGTGTGAATGCAGAGCAGCAAGGGTTATTCACATCTAGCTATTGAAGTCTAAAAACCATCCAAGTATCTTTGTGATAAATGCGTTCAGAATTAGTTCTGAGCAGAAACTGTTACAATGATCCAATCTACTGGGGATCAAACATGTTAACCTTGAACATGGAGCATCAAATATAAAGAATGGAAGTTGACTTTTGGTCAGGATTTGGTACAGATTTGGATTTCCAGTGCTTAACAAAGCATCCTGCTTGCCAGGTTCATAACAGTAAATCTGCATTGGTGGAAAGCACAGGTCTGATTAGTTCAGGAGAGGAGGAACACTGTGTGCCATGGCCCCTAACACTTCAAACACTGTGCAAAAGGCTTCCACTATTCCAGTCATGTTCTCTCATCTTTGTGGAGCTGTCTCTCATTATAGTATACTTCATAGTTACCAAGAATGAGGAGAAGAAAACATCTACAGACACACTGTAATGTAGTGGCCCTAGCCAGGGCAATGGCTCCTAGGAATTGTGAAAGTCTAGATGAATCTGAGTACTGGCACTGTTCTTAGCCTTCAGGACTTGGAAACCTCAGTTGAGTTGGTTGGCTGACCAAGAGAATGACCATAACAATACAAAGGAACAAAGGTGTTCTGTTCTATTTTGTGGCAAGGAATGGGTTGACTCCAAATAGATAGCATCTGTTTCTAACATTTGCTATCTTTGTGAAATTGGAAGAAAACATACTGTGTATAACGGAGTAGAGACTAAGTAAAATATTATATTTGTCAAAGATGGTACAGTGTTCAACCTACATATTTCACATGTGGTGCACATACTCTTCTCTCATCACACACAGCTTTATCTTAGTTTTATTGTTTCCTGCCGGGTTATAGTTCAAGAGAAAATGGACAAGGTGGGCTGGTGATAAACATCGAAGTTCCCTCTTACCTTCTCTTTGGTAAAAATGCTATCTGAGCAAATGTGGCATGACCAGTAAAGACATTTGGTACAAACAGACACTTTTGCATCAACACAATTTTAAAAGTCACCAAGCATGGCCATTGGATTTTACCTTCCTGATACTTTTGTTGGAAAATTATTAAGATAGTATTGCAAGGCCAGACAGTGCATATACGTCAAAATATCAGGAATAGATGTTCAGATTGGCATATTTGGTTGTTGATGAATGACAATAATGTTTTTCTTTATTATTTGTGAAAGAGCTGGTTTGACATTTTTAATCAGATTCCATTATTTTTCTTTGTGTTATTTTTATTCATATATTATAATATTTTCCTTAAAAAGTAGATGCCAAAATCAAACTAACCAAAAACAGCTTCAGTTCAAGGTCACTGTCCCTCTCTGGACATGCACTGTCCCTCTGCCTCACTCCCAAGAACTGTGGAGATCGTGTCCTCTTACACTGAAATCCCTCTATTTGTCATTTTCCCACAAGTCCTTCTTATGCTAAAGACAGGACTGTGCCATTTACCCATAATTCTCTGCCTGCTCAGAAATGACTTGGGACTGAGCAATGCTAAGACTGTGTGTGGAGGACATTTTATGAGCTATGGCCAGACATGACACCTCTTGATGCCCCATATAAGATTATATATACATAATAATATTTCTATTTTGTACATTTTCACTGATCATTCAATGAAATACAAATAAAAGGCTTGGAATAATTTTGGGTTTAAATGAAAAGATCAATAATGTTAACTAATATTTTAGCTGAATTTCATCTTGTCCCTTTTGCCCAACAACCTATGAAAACAGAAACTGGTTTCTCATCCTTTGAATATTGATAATGCTGACAAAATTTTCATTACAAGATTATAAGTATTAAATACCAGGAGAAAGAGGAAACAACAAGACTAAGATAGAGCCTGTGAAATGAGAGAGAGTGTGCCCCACAACCAACATCCTGAAGGCAACACCACCATTATCAAAGGAAGCAACAGCTGAGTTGTACACAGTAGGGCTTCATAAAAGATGATTCTCTCTAAGTGATTATTTTAACAAGGTTCTGCAGACACAATACCACACTCAGTGTCTATGAGTCACTGTGTCAATAGTTAGTCAAGCTATACTCACACCACTCCAATGGTTTACCCTTGATGAGAAGGAAGGAGGGGGCGGCATTCATCCTGTCAGGCACATCTTACTTGTACAGAACATAATAAGGACGGAAAGCTTGGCAAGCATCTTCTAAGAAGAAATGAATGTAATTTTGTGTTCCTGGGACAAAACTATTTTATAAATTCAAGGCAGCCTTGTATCTCACTTCCTCCCTGACTCTTTGTTAAAACAAAATTGAAATATGAAAGAACAAGAGTCCCCATCTTGTACTCCATGTACAGAAAGTTATAGTTAATAATTTACATTTTGTTGAAATTGTATGAGAAAAGGAAAAACAAATTATTTTGACATTATTACATGAAATACATGTAAGTGGGGCTACTAAAAAAAAAAAAAAGCAAATATCTAACTAACATCTGACGAAGGTGTCTTTGCTGTTTATTTGAATGTCTTTTTTCTGTATCATGTAACCGGCAATTAAAATGAATTTTATTATAACAATTATCAAAGCTTTGGTTTTAACAGGAACGGATCTTCTAACAAATATAAGTTTGCTACCCATTTTCTCTAGTAAATTAAAAACCAAGGAGAGACATGACTATATTTTAATAGTACAATATAAAGACAGCAGTACATTATTCTATTGGGGAAGCACATTTAAAACATTTTCCTCACTGGGACATTTTTCCATTCCAAAAAGCAATTCAGTTTCCAAAGACAGAGATAATTGTTTCCTTGGAATACAATTTTAAAGTATAATTTACCATTAATTTTTAAAACTTCCTTCCTGTCCAAAGGTTTGCATTTGATCGTTATAATTAAGTACCTAAAAATCACTCAGGGAAACTATATTGCTAGGGTAATTTTTTAAGTTAAATAAATCTGTGATTCTCAAATTGTGACATGACAGAGAGAGAAAAGAGGGAGAGAGAGAGAGAGACAGAGACAGAGACAGAGACACAGAGAGAGACACAGAGAGAGAGAGAGAGACAGAGACACAGAGACACAGAGCAAGTGCTTCTCATATAAAGAGTTCAAGAGAAGCTTTATTTTAACCATCTACTGACCAATGTGAGCTTTTTAGCAAACACATTTTCAGTAGCCTTCCTCTACGTGAAAGATAAACAGGCTGAAAAAGAAATTAGGGAAATGACACCCTTCACAATAGTCACAAATAATATAAAATACCTTGGGGTGAACCTAACCAAGCAGGTGAAAGATCTGTATGACAAGAACTTCAAGTCTCTGAAGAAAGAAATTGAAGAAGATCTCAGGAAATGAAAAGATCTCCCATGCTCATGGATCGGCAGGATTAATATAGTAAAAATGGCCATCTTGCCAAAAGCAATCTACAGATTCAATGCAATCCCCATTAAAATATCAACTCAATTTTTACAGAGCTAGAAAGAGAAATTCTCAAATTTATTTGAAATAACAAAAAACCCAGGATAGTGAAAACCATTCTCAACAATAAAAGAACTTCCGGAGGAATCACCATCCCTGACCTCAAGCTGTACTACAGGGCAATAGTGATAAAAACTGCCTGGTATTGGTATAGAGACAGGCAGGAAGATCAGTGGAATACAGTTGAAGACCCAGAAATGAACCCACACACCTATGGTCATTTGATCTTTGAAAAAGGAGCTAAAACCATCCAGTGGAACAAGGACAGCATTTTCAACAAATGGTGCTGATTCAACTGGAGGACAACATGCAGAAGAATGCAAATGGATCCATTCTTATCTCCCTGTACGAAGCTCAAGTCCAAGTGGATAAAGGACCTTCACATAAAACCAGACACACTGAAACTAATAGAAGAGAAGGTGGGAAAGACCCTCGAACACCTAGGCACAGGGGAAAAGTTCCTGAACAGAACACAATGGCTTGTGCTCTAAGATCAAGAATTGACAAATGGGACTACATAAAATTGCAAAGTTTCTGTAAGGCAAAGGACACTGTCAATAGGACAAAACGGCAACCAACAGATTGGGAAAAGATCTTTATCAATCTCACATCTGATAGAGGACTAATATCCAATATATACAAAGAACTCAAGAAATTAGACTCTAGACAACCAAATAACCCTATTAAAAAATGGGGTACGGAGCTAAACAAAGAATTCTCAACTGAGGAAATGCGAATGGCTGAGAAGCACCTAAAGAAATGTTCAGCATCCCTAGTCATCAGGGAAATGCAAATCAAAACAACCCTGAGATTCCACCTCACACCAGTCAGAATGGCTAAGATTAAGAACTCAGGTGATAGTAGATGCTGGCGAGGATGTGGAGAAAGAGGAACACTCCTCCATTGTTGGTGGGATTGCAAGATGGTGCAACCAATATGGAAAACAGTCTGGCGATTCCTCAGAAAATTGGATATATCACTACCTGAGGACCCAGCTATACCACTCCTGGGCATATACCCAGAAGATGCTCTAACAAGGACATATGCTCTACTATGTTCATAGCAGCTTTATTTATAGTAGCCAGAAACTGGAAAGAACCCAGATGCCCTTCAACAGAGGAATGGATACAAAAAATGTGGTATATTTACACAAGGGAATATTACTCAGCTATTAAAAACAATGAATTCGATAAATTCTTATGTAAATGGATGGAACTAGAAAATATCATCCTGAGTAAAGTAACCCAATCACAAAAGAACATACATGGTATTCACTCACTGATTATTGGACTTTAGCCCAGAAGCTGAAACACCCAAGATTCAACTCACAGACCACATAAAGCTCATGAAGAATGAAGACCAAGTGCGGTGGGGGGGATACAGTCCTTCTTAGAAGAAGTAACAAAATACTCAAGGGAGCAAATATGGATGCAAAGTGCAGGACAGGAACTGAAGGAGGGGCCATCTGCAGACCATTCCACCTGGATATCCATCCCATGTGCGGTCACCAAAGGTAGATGTTGATGTGGATGTCAGGAAGTACATGCTGACAGGAGCCTAACATAACTGTCTCCTTAGAGGTCTGCAAGAGTCTGACATATTCAGAGGCGGATGCTCACAGCTAACAATTAAACTGATCATGGGGTTCCCAACAGAGATGATAGAGTGAAGACTGAAGGAGTATAAAGGGTACGGAATCCCATGAGGAGAGCAACAATCCCAACCAACCAGAGCCCCCAGGGTCTAAACCACCAGCCTGGGTGTGCTTAGGGAGGGACCCATGGCTCCAGCTATATATGCAAGGGGAGAAGCTGTATATATAAGTGGGAGAAGAGATTCTTGGTCCCATGAAGGCTGGACATCGTGGGGGGTGGTATTCGAGGGTGGGGAGGTGAGGTTCCGGGGAGGGTGGGTGTGGATACACCATCATAGAGGCAGGAGGAGGGGGAAGGGATAGGGAGTACCTGGGGGGGGGAAGTGGGTAAGGGGAAAACACCTGAAATGTAAATAAAAGTTCCAATAAAAACAAAACAAAACAAAAAAAAACCTCGATGCCAAGAATGACACATGCAAGTTCAATCAAGTAAATGCTTTGCTTGTGCATAGCCATCGAAACTTTCAATGTTGTGATGTGATTTCTGGTCTGCAGTTGCTAAATTGGGCCTCTTCGATGATGGGACAGGTATAGCCAGGTTCTTATTGTTTTATTCTTGGGAACCCTCAGTTCAGTCAGGGACAGCAGTCCATTTCATGATAAGGTTGGTTGTGTCTTTACCTTGCTTCTTACTTAGATCCCTGTAAATGTCCCTATATCCACCTCAGTTAAACTTGTGTCCCGTTCATCACGCAGGTATTGTTACAATAATCTTGGTGAGTACCTGGCCTTTATGTTCTCACTCTTTCCATGGGAGTTATGAAAAAGACACAAATTGAGATCAAACCTTCTGTTAGGGTTGACATCACTGTATAGTTCCCTTTAACTGCTGTAGCAAATGAGGGCGGGCATATCAGACAAGGGAAGGTGGAGGGGGGAACCTTTAAATCCCTAAAACCTATTTTCCACATGAAGAGACTTTTATCCAGAGGGCTCTTTAAGAGCATTTAGACACCTCGGATAAGGCACCAAGTAACAGCACAGGGATTAGAGTGGATGGAAATGGGCAGAACCAGACTCTTAATAAAAATGATACCGCTTAAGACAAGTCCTTGGTTAAAAAACAACTCGGAACAGCAGTGCTCTTTGCAGAAACTTTAGGATGATTTCATTCTTATAGCTTGAGCATAAGATTTGGGGCTACATGTCAGAAAATTATGAATACAGACCTACCAAAGATGTGTATTGTCTTTCATTCCTATGGTTCTAAGCAAGATAAAAATTGCATGGTGGTTCCTCCTCTTCCGGCCTGCTCCAGGATTGGTAGCGTGTGCATGATTCTGAACACAGGGCTCCTGGAGCTTCCCCAGGAATAGAAGTGGCACAGGAAATATCTTTGCAGATGTTTTGTTGCCAAGACTAGCCTGTAAATTCCTCTCTCTCTCTCTCTCTCTCTCTCTCTCTCTCTGTCTCCCATCCTACCTCCTTTCCTCCCTCTCTCCACCTCTTCCCGTTCTCTGTCTTTCTTTCCTTGTCTTCATCCTTCTGTCTCCCTTTCTCCTCCCTCCCTCCCTCCCCTCCCTCCCTCCCTCCCTCCCTCCCTCCCCCTCTCTCTCTCCCTCCCTCTCTCTCTCCCTCCCTCCCTTCCTTCCCTTTTCTCTGTTGTCTCTTCCTCTTTGTTTTTTGAACTTGGGCCCTTGCACATGTTAGGCAAGCTCTCTACCCTTAATCTTTTTCTCGTTCTCAGACTTCTGCTGCCTTTCAATTGTGACTCCTTCCAGTTGCATTTCTAATGAATGGAGATACTTTATGATGCTCATAAAAAATAATAAAATCAGCAAATATATACTGTTTTTTAAAAAGGAGATTAGAGCAGTAGAAGTGTAGACTTATCTACCATCCTTTGCTTCAGTGCTACATGGGTCCTGAATGGGGTCTTTGCTGATCCCCAAAGCTCACAGTTTGTTAACTTTTCATCCTATAATAGGAGAAGCTAATGACACACTGAGGGCCTCAGGGCCTGTGAAGGTTCTATGAGAATGTCCTCTAGTAAATATCTTTCCTCACGGCTCATTAGCATTTTAGGTCTCTGATCTTCTTACTTCCCATTTCTCTAAATCTTAATAACATTATTTAAGGAGAGGCCCCTAAGGTGACACTGAAGCTGTCAGTAATGCAGTAGCTTATTGTGAGGTCTAGGATGTCAGGAATTCGGGGATCAGAAAGGAAGCAGGCTTTAGCATCAGTGTGACTGGAGAGTGACCTCATGAGGTCAGCAGGGTTGGAAGTCTCATCACATTGTGACCTTAACCTTGCCACCTCTCCAGCAGTCAAGATGACAAAAGTGTTAAAATCTTGTCCTGATTTAAGTTTTAGTCCCTTAACTATTTGCTATAAATAAGCTTTTATTTCCCTGAGTTTGGGAAATAAATTGGTGCAGCTGCTCTCCGTTCAGCTATATTTTTCATGACTGTGTGAAACGATCACAGTCTATAAGACAATGTGAGAGAGAATATCATTTATCAACTACCACATGACAGGTGTTTTCTACATACACATTATTAAATTTAATAATGCTATTGTAATGATCTGGCAGAGATGAAGACATTCTAAAAAGACACTGTGTCTCTCAATCAGATGATCAGACTACTGAAACAATACACCCCAAAGAGATGGGAATTTCCCCAAGAATCTAGTGATGGGAGAAGGAAGTAATACCAGTCAGAGGGGTAACTTGTCTCCTGGAAAGAGACTACAAGCAATTCTAGCAAGTTTTCAGACCACCATGTGAGATGAGCGTAAAGTCCAGATAAAGATGGGTCAGAGACCAGTAGGACTGCACCTTGACCAGGAGTACTAAGACGTGCAAACCTTGGTCCACTATTTAGATTTGATCTTACTTCAGGACCCGGAAGATGAACCTGAGGGATTTGCTGGGTCTCTGTGTCCCTCTTCCCAAAGTGGCCACTGAATAGATCTGCTTTCTGCTTTTAGTTTGGTTCTTTTAATTGGTTTATTTAGGAGAGTGTCATATCCAATTGGAGACACAGATTGTGACTCTGATATTCAATAACATTATCATAAATATAAAAATGCAAATGATAGCATTCCTTTTCTTAGTTTTAAATATATAAAATATCACAATACAAAACGTAATAAAGTGTTACCATTCAAAGCATAACTTACCAGCTGCAGTTCGCTACAGGACGTGAAAACAACATCTACTCTCTTACGTTTATTTCAAATGGCAAGTAAACCAATAAACGCCATGTGTTCAGGCTTAGACCTGTTTCCTACGGAGTCCATTTTCTTGGGAGCCTCTAACTCCACACCTACAGCACACTCACCTCTGTTCCATACAATGGGCTAGCAGGACAGACACACACATCTTTCTTACACTGACCACAACGAGATGTCTCCACGTGAACGTGTTTCCTTGGAAGTCCTGGGCTCTGTGTGGAGCATGTTTGCTCCATCCAACCTGTTCAAAAGGCAGAACTTCTTGTGGCTGGGGTAGATTTGTATTTCTGGCCCTTTCAGCTTTCTCCTTTATCTCCAGGTAAATTCATGGATGTATCTTTGTACAGCAAGTGAGCCATGCAGGTTACAGCTGACCAGAAATTCACGGAGGATGTTATGAATGTAAAGCAGCAAAAGTCTGACTGCTTTGCTAAGAGGAAATATAAACCTTGCAAGAAACCCATACTGTTGGAATATTGGATCATTTCTCCAAATTCAGTATTATGAAGATTAAGGGAAATAAATAATCTTCAAGAAAAATAAAACAAATGTATCTTCAGAAAGAAATGCATCATTTACAATTTTTCTAATTGCACTCTGTTACTGTGATAAAACACTGGTCAAAGCAACATATAGAAGGAATGGATTTACTTGGCTTACATGTTCAGATCACAATCCACATTGAGGATGTTAAGGCAGAAACTCAAGGCAGGAATCTAGAGGCAGGAACAGTGGAGAATGCTGCTTGCTGGTTCACTCACTGTCTTGCTCAGTCTCCTGCTTAGCTGGCTTTCTTATACAGCCGAGGACCACCAGCCCAGGAAATAATCCCACCCACATTTGGCTGGGCCCTTCTACATCAATTAAGAAAAGATGACCTCTCACAGATGTGTCAACAGATCATGCTAATAAAGACAGGTATTCAAATAACCATTAAATAAAATAATATAAAATAAAATAAAATGGTGATTCTAAGCTGTGTCAATTTAACACAGCTATCCAATATGACAGGTAATACTATCCAGGACAATAACTATCATGCAGTGTTGATAACTGCCTAAATATGAATTTCAGAGACCTTTCAGAAGTGTAAATTTTATTTGAGTTGTATTTAGATAATAGGTTTTTAAATAGTAAATCTTTATTTCAGTGAGAATAAAATAGCAGCAAAAGTCTATAGTCCTGGCTTGGCTATAATAATAGATTAAGATTTTTTAAAATATGAAACTTCACGTATAGACCTTCCATTTGGAAAAGCAGTCATGCTTCTAAATGAAATATATAACTCTGTGATTTGGAACAGGCTTGAATAAAGTAAGTTCACAATGTCAGAGTAGCTCATTCTGCTGCAGCAAGAAGTACATAACCGGAAACAAATCGCTGTTCCTAAGGAAAGCAGCATTTTCTATCAGCGTAGTGTCATAGGGTCAAGCTTAGGAGATAACTCAGCCTTTTGGTTTAGGAGGACTTTTGGAATTAGTTCCCACAAGTAGGCCTGTAAAATGTGTCAAGCTGTTTGTGCATATTGAATGTGAGAACCAATTAGAGTATATTGCTATGCATTTTAACAACGAAAATAGTGCTAAGTAATATTTGTAACTTAAAGAAGAATGTCATTTTTAAAAAAAAAAAATAAATAAGGAACAAGAGTTTCCTGGTTGGGGTAAGTGGTGGTGCAAAATATCTAATCATTCATTGCACTCAAGTTTCCCACTTACTGATTTTCAAAATTAAATAAAAAAAAAATCACACTAAAGAGTAAATCCATAACTCACTTAATAAGGTAATGGTTGGCATCTCTAATTGTTCTAGTTGATCTTACCAATTTCTAAGAATACTTATGCTGTCATATTTATTATGTAATTTTACTCCCTATATTTTAAAGATAAACTTTGGAAAAGAAACAAGAAAGCTGAGTCTGTCTCTGTGGTATTCTTTAATGATTTGCAACTGTTACTATTGCTTCTGAGTCAGGTACCACAAGATTAGATTTAGGGAGATACCGAGAGGATCACGAGGCATATGGTCCAACTGTACATCTCAGAAGCGTCTCTGTGATCTATAATATGTTCTCTGCATTAAGTGAAATATTTGGCTACTTCTTGTCCATGATAGGCTTAGTGGGGGTGTTGACAGATATCTTCTAGATTGTCACTACTATCCAAATCACTAAACTATTACTGTATATTAATTAACTCTACTCTGGAAAAAATGTTCCCTATAAGGGAATTCCAATGAGTTGAACACATTTCTCTCAACCATGACATATAAATGTGGAGAATTTTGATAAATGAAAGAACTAAGAGAGATATTTGAAATTATTAATATCTTTGAAGACAGAATGTATCGGTGGCATCAGAAATTGGTAGTCAAGAATATTTTAATTTTTGGCCTCTCAAGAATGCATAATAAAAATTCTGGTTCTCAGTGTCACTGACCTCATTAAAATTGGGGCAATTCAAGAAACTTATTCTTGAAGGAGAACAAACAGCAACAAAAAGTGGAGGGATGGATGTGTCACTCAGCAATAGAGCATTTAGCATATATATGTACTGAAGTTAAATCCCAATGCCACAAAAAAGTTAAACATATTTTTAATAGTACCCAACATGGAAACACTATGCATATTAATATTATCATGCATATGTTAATGTTAACATGTATAAATTGTATAATGTTAAAATTGTTTTAAGCTATTTATCTTTCTTTTTCTTCACAATTTCAGAAGTTTCTTTTTCTTTTTCTCCCTTCCTTCCTTCTCTCCTGCCTTCCTTTCTTCTTCTTCTCCTTCTCCTTTACCTTATCCTCTTTCTTTCTTCCTCTATTTCTTCTACATTTTTTATAATATATGGCCCTCATCCTAGCTCTGAAAGCAATCATTGTATCAAAGCAATCATAGCAATTCCTATGATATTGACTTTTTTATAGTCTACCTATGAGACCAAGCAAATTTTGTTTTTCATGTGTGACAGAAGCCCTTTAACATAATGATGTCCAATTCTAGCCATGTGGTCATAAATAATTCTATCTATTGTTATCCAAGAATAGCAGCCAGATGTTTACACATGCTACTTTTCTCCCATTCATCAGTTGATGGATACTTACATTGATTCTATCACTTGGCTATTGTGAATAGTGTTTCAGTGAACAGAGAAGCACAGGTATCTCTTCACCACATTTATTTACTTAGATAAATACCCATAGCAGAGATTGATAAATCACATGGCAATACTACTTTCAATATATGTTTTTTGGGCTTTTGGCATTTTGCTACATATCAGCATTTATCCTAAACTCCTGGGCTCAAATGATCCTTCTGCTTTAGTCTCTACCAACTAGAATGGCAAGCATACACCACCAAAATTAATTCTAATTACATGAATAATTTTTATATTGTTTACCATATGGCTTTATTACTTCACAAACCCAACAATAGTATTCAAGAATTTCCCTTTCTCCATATCCTTTTCTGTACTTACCTTTCCTTCTGGGCAATGCTACTTTTTATATAGAATTTTATGTGCCACGATGACTTTTATTTATTACTTACTTATTTATTAACTGATGATTAGTGACTTTGAGCACTTTATCTTACACTATTTGGACATTTGAATGTCTTCTTTGAAAAATATATGTCTTGGTATTTTACACATTTTTTAAATCAGATATTTAGAAATATTACTTATTATTTAGATTTTATAATATATATGCATTAGCATACAGCTGGTATATCTTTTATGCATCACACAGATATTATGGATCTCAACTCTATGTCACATATACAGTTCATAAACATTTTCACATGCTATAAATTATCTCTGAACTCTGTTGATTTTATCCTTTGATATGCAGAAGCATTTTAGAATGACACAATTCTATTCATTTTTTTTTGCATTTGTTTCTTGTACTGAAGGGTTTTATCCAAATATTATTGCCTATCCCTATATAACACAGCATTTATGCTATGTTTTGTTGTAATAATTTCTGAATTTCAAGTTTTATATTTGTATCTTTAACATATTTGAGTGAACATTCTAAAAGATGGGAATCCAGCTTCATTTCACAAATGGATACAATTTTCTCAACATATTCTAAGAAAAGACATTTTTTAACTTGTAAGGTTCAGACCTGAGTTAGATGGATGATTACTTTTCTCTGGTAGTCTATATAAACACCTTCCAGTGCTATGAAAGCTAGCCAGTAGTGATGAAGATTCCAAAAAGCACGAACTTGATTTCTATGTTCTGTGACTCAATGTCTTAGTTACTGTTTTATTGCTGTGACTAGGCACCATAACCAAGGCAATTGTTACGAAAGAGTACATTTAATTGGGAACTTGCTTACAATTTTAAAGGTTTAGTCCATGATCTCTTGGCATGGTACTGAAGCAATAGCCAAGAGATTTACATCCCAATCTACAGGCAGCAGGCAGACAGAGAAACACTGGGGCTGGCAGGGGCTTTTGAAACCTCAAAGTCCATTCCCACTAACACACCTTCTCCATCAAAGCCACACCTCCTTAACAAGGCTAATCCTTTCCAAACAGTTTCAGCAATTGTTAAACATTCAAACATATAGACCTATGGAGGTTGTAGTGTCTTCAACAGTTGTCTAACTATTAAGTTCTAGTGAGTAACCACAAGAATTGGCAATAAATAGTAATACTTGAGGGTCTATTAGACTATTCTGACCAACAAATCCAAGAGAGCTAACCCATTCCTGCCACTGAGGTTTTCATTTGTTAGCCTGTGGTGCCTAGTAGGGATAATGTTGTCCCATTTTTGACACTCTACGCTTATAGAAAATTATATCATTGTATGTATGTGTGTGTATATGATTTTATTTTCTTAATCTATGCATATATATTCTGTAGGCAACATTCTGCTTTGATGACTAAACTTTGTAGAGTATATTGAAATTATGCAAACATTGTCTCCTACTTTGTTCTTCTTTCTCAAAATCCATCGTACACTACAATTTGAGATTTCTTGTGGATCCAGGTAAGTTTTAGGACTGTCCTTTTGTTCCCAAAGGCTTATGGATGAAGGGATTTAATCTGTAGGTTTTTTTGCATAATGTAGATATTCTCTTCTAAAATATTCTTAAAATATTTTTATTATATACATTTTTATATTATTTATATATTTATGTTATATATATATATATATATATATATAATGTGTGTGTGTGTGTGTGTGTTTTTCCTGGATGTATGTCTATGAAGCACATGTGTATCTTATGCTTGTGGAGACCCAAGGAAGGCAATGGGTCTCCTGGAGCTGGAGTTAATCAATGGGTAATTAGAATTAAATCCCATAAGTAGGTGCTGGGAATCAAATTTGAGTCCTCTGGAACTGCAATCAGTGCTCTAACTGCTGAGCCATCTCATCCAACACAGGTTTGTCTGTTTGTCTGTCCAACCTGTTTGTCTGTCTTGTGGAAGGAAGTAATTCCAATTATGTATATGCTCAATATCTGAGTAACCAAGTAATAATAGACATAGGTGGAGAGGTAGATGCCAAAACACAAAACTAATAAGTGATTTTAATATTAAAATTTCAGAAATAATCAAACGATACAGATAGAAAACCAACAATGAAACAGGGAAATGTATTTCTGATCTTTCATATTTATTTAATCTCTATCATCCATTTCATTTATATATAATTAGATCCTTATCATTTACTTCCGTAAATTTATTTTGAAGTTAGTTTGTTGTTAATTTTCTAGTTTCTTAAAATCTAGACCTGTTTATTATTTGAGATCTATCCACTTTTTGAGGTCAATGTTAATTATTCCAAATTTTCTCATAGAGCTCATATGCCTTAACTGTAGTATTGGCTTTGGGTACATTTTGAGGAATTTAATTTTCTTCTTTATGTTTTTTCCTCCATTGTTTTTATGATTATTATTTTATTATTCTGTGTGTATGAGTGTCGTGTTTACATGTATGTCTTTTCATTAAATTCTGGAAGTGAACTTGAGACCCACCCAGAAGAGGGCACTCTTGGGACTAGAGTTAGACAGTTGAGAGCTGCCATCTGATTGCTGGGAGTTAAACTCAGGTATTCTGGAAGAGCATCCAGTGCTCTTAAACCCTGAACCATTTCTCCAGCCCCCAGCATTTAATTTTATTTGAATTTTATTTTAGTTAAATGAATGCCACCTACTTTCCTTTCATAGTTTTTAAATCAGTTGTTGTTTACTAGTTTTATTGTATAGGTTAAAATGACAGTCATCCAACACTATTTCATGTCTCTTAAGCTTGTTGACATTAGTCCCATGATTTGTCATATCTGTTCCACAGAGTCTTTATAAGCTAAAAATATTCGTCTTGTGATATTAGTATGGGGCAGCCTGTAATTGCTTATTAGGACTATTTTATTTAGAGTTTTTTTTTTTTAATTTCCCTGTTTCATTGTTGGTTTTCTATCTGTATCGTTTGATTATTTCTGAAATTTTAATATTAAAATCACTTATTAGTTTTGTGTTTTGGCATCTACCCTCCACCTATGTCTATTATTACTTGGTTACTCAGATATTGAGCATATACATAATTGGAATTACTTCCTTCCACACAATTGGTTATTTATGATTTCATAGTGATGTTTTTTGCTTCTTTTTACTTTTAATGCTTTCATCTCCATTGTATATGAAAAGATGGATATTTTTGGTTTTCTATTGATTTAATTTTGTAAAAATTATCCAAACCCTCTCCCTGAAAATCTAAGTGTTTCCTGAGAGGTGAAGTAATTTCAATTTAACCACTATATACTAATACAAATTTTAATCCATTCAATTACTTTATTTCTTTTCATTAAAAAATTAATTCACTTATACAGAAAAACTTACTGTAAGCATATTTTCCATATTGGATAGTTTAATTGAAGTTTATGTTTTAATTGAATATTATTCATACACTTACTTTACATTTACTTGCTAAGTTATTAACTTTAAAAATAATGTTTTTATTTATTCTGGGGAGCATCTTGGGAGAAAGAAGAGGGTATGTCTAAAATATTCTGTATGGAAAAAGAGGGCTGGTTTGTTTTTTTCTTTTATTCTCTCTCTTACACTTATCCTTTATGATGAAGTAATGGACTCTAGCTGGGTACTTTGATTCCTTCTTTATTAAATTAGGTTTGTTCATTATCAGATTTTACTTTATGGTAAGCTTGAGGCTTACAAAAACATCTTTTTATTACTATGAGCTACCTTGATATGATAGCAGTCTAATATGATCATAAAGATTAGAAAAGAGGATGAAAAAGCCTTTATATATACAAACAATAAAAATACTGAGAAAGAGTTCTTAGACACACACCGAGTCACAATAGTATCAAAGACGAGAAAATATTTTGCTATCATCCTAGTCAAGGAGGTAAAGGACCTCTACAATGAAAACTTTAAATCCATGAGGAAAGTGACTGAGGAAGGTACTAGAAATTGGAAATGCCTCCCATGCTCATAAATTAGTAGACTTAATATTGCAAAAGAGACCATTCTGTGAAAATCTATTTACAGATCCAGTGAAATACCAATCAAAATACCCATAGCGTTCTTCATAGAAACAGAAAAAATATTATCCTAAAATTCATATAGAACCACAAAAGACCCAGGTAGCCAAAACAATATTGAACAAAAAGACAAATCAAATGCTGCAATGATTACCATTCCAGATTTTAGGATGTATTGTTGAGCTCTTGAAAAACAAACAACAAACAAACAAACAAACAAACAAAAATCAGTATGATATTGGCAAAAATTCAGACTTGTAGAGCGATGGAACA
This sequence comes from Mastomys natalensis, assembly GCA_021653895.1. Classification (NCBI taxonomy): domain Eukaryota; kingdom Metazoa; phylum Chordata; class Mammalia; order Rodentia; family Muridae; genus Mastomys; species Mastomys natalensis. Next base: position 272,938 of record JAJTUV010002263.1, on the reverse strand, counting down.
AAATACCAGCCCTGAATATCAGTACACCTAACAAGAGCCATCTGAAATGTGACCAAGATGCCAAAAATATATGATGGATATAATGATACCATTGGCTACAAAGAGTTCTGGGAACGTGATTGTCCACATGCAGAAGAGCATGGCCCATCTATCACCCTGCACATGAATACATCCAAAGGACCAAACACCTAAATGTAAAGTCTGACACAATTAAACTGCTAAAAGAAAACAAATCCAAACTATCATGAATAAAGAAGCAAATGCTGGAGGAATTGCCATTCTGGATTTCAAGATAACCTTTGTGAAATACAGGTTAGGAAAAGACTTTCTCAAGAGCACCCTCTTTGCTCCAAAATCAAGACAGAGTGTTAACACGCAGAACCTCATAAACTAAAGCTCCTGTACAACCAAGGAAACAATGAATTGAGTGAAGAACTCTCTCTCCTGCAGAATGGGAGAGAATCTTTGCCAGCTACATACACATCTGACAGAGGATTAACATCCACAACATACAAAGAACTCAAGAGACAAATACTCAAGAAAACAGTCCAGTGAATAATTGGACCTAATTAAGACCTGGACAATTCCAATAGCAGCTGAGACCTTAATGTAAATGGGGGAAATCTCCTCGAACCCCACACCTAATGACCAGCTATAAGCAATTAGCTACTGTTAAGAAAGGAAGAATTAATCTTCCCAGAGATGAGCCCTCTGAATGGTTAGCCAACACCAACTGATCAGCTATATAATCATGCCAACAACACTGGCTGGACTCAGCAGATTGTATTTATAAGTTGATTTGCCTATATGTATATGTAAACACATTAGTTAAAGAAGAAGACTCTGTGAGTTTGGGAGGGAGTTGGAGGGGCATGGAAAGTTTAGGAGATAGGACATGGAAAGGAAAAGAAAGTGACATCATTATATTTAAATTAGAGAAACTATAATGTAGAAAAATGCTTACATTTTTTTCTTATCCCTTTATACTTGATCTTTGTGATTACATAATCTACTCTAGCAGTGTGTTTAGATTCTTTGTTTATTAAATTAGATTTGTTTATGATCAGATTTTATGTTATGGTAAGCAGGAGGCTTACAAAATGCATCTTTTTCTTATGACAAGCTACTCTGAAATGACAGCAGTCTAATATGATCATGAAGATAAGAACATAAACCAAAGAGGGTAAGAAAGTTCTAGAAAAATTCTGAATGTGTACTCTATTCCTTCTGATGCTTTGAATCCTTGCTAATCCTGTTTACATCTTTTCATATTCTTTATCTACATATGTTCTTATTATTTTCTTTTTGCATACTAAAGAGATGATAGTTTATATATCACAATTACAGTATTAAAACACTGTGATCTTGTATAGCTATTATTGTTTATTTTATCCAATGATTTCTCTATTCATTAACTTCTTCCTTTTGTCTCATCAATTTTCTTTGACATTTCTTTTAGGACATGTCTGTGTATACCATGGGAAATATCTTGTAGACTTGATTGAATTAAGTCTTTCTAGAAAACATTTATCATAGCTAGAAAGCATATCATAGCATCCCTTTTGTAGGTTTGGCAATACTCTTATTATTTCTTTAAACAAGTCTTCTACACTTTGGTTATTTTCAAAAATCTCCCTTCAAATATATCAACTCAATTATTATTTCTGTATTGCTGTGATAAATCACCATGACCAAAGCATCTTGCGGAAGAAAGGACTTATTTGGATTTATAGTTCCAGAGTGGGAAGAGTCTATCACCATCACAGCAGGGAGGGGTGACTTCAGGCAAGCATGATGGCAGGATTTGGAGGCTGAGAGCTGAGGGCTTCTATCTTGAACCACAAGCAAGAAACAGAGAAGGAAATTGCAAATGGTGTGAGATTTTGAAACCTTAAAGCCTGCTTCCAGTGACATACCTCCTCAGCTTCCCAAACAGTCCCACCAGCTGAGGACCAAGTATTCAAATGCAGCAACTATGGGGCCATGGCATTCAAAGCAGCACATCACTATTTGATACTATTTACGGAGATAAACTTTCTTTCTTCCTCTTCTTTCTTGTTCCTCTTTTCTTCTCTAACTACATATTTTAAGCTCATTAATTGTTTCTTCTTTTTCACTTTTTCTGGTATTTTGTGCTTTTTGTCGTATTTTCAATTTCTCTTAATACATATTTCAGTTCAAGATTTTTTTAGTTTATTTTTTAATTGCTTACTTTTCTTTGCTAATTTTTCCACAAATAAAGTCATTTCTCTGTATTTTCTTGAAGTCCCTTGAGGGTTTTTTGACAAACATTTAAAATTTTCCCTATGAAAATTCTCCATATTAATTATTATCGGTCAATATTGGCTGGTGGTAAAATTCTGTCAGTGAGCTCATGTTGGTATGTGGCACCATTTGCACATTGATGGACTGGAAATTAGACAGTTTTCTTATCGTGTGTGTGTGTGTGTGTGTGTGTGTGTGTGTGTATGTGTGGGTGTGTGGGTATATGAGTATGTGTGTGAGTGTGTGGGGGCTTGTATATGGAAGTGTGTATGAGGGTGTGGATGTGTATGTGGGTATGTATTTGTGGGTATGTGTTTGTATGAATATATATGTGCAATTATGTGGGTGTATGGGTGTGTATGTGGGTATGTGTTTGTGTATGGGTGTGTTTGTGTAGGTGTGCATGTGTATGTGGGTGTGTGTTTGTGTGGGTATAAGTGTGTGGGTGTGGGTATGCACCTGTGTACACACTATTTCAGAAACTCTAAGCAATCTGCTTATTTTCTCTGACTATACAGTCCTTTCATTATTTCTGCACTGGATATTGCCTGATTTAACTTTTCTGAAGACCTACTATTATTGTGTTATTACAAATTGAGCACTTTGGATGATCAAAATCTAATATTTTCCTGGTTTGGGCTCAGAATGAAGGAGGGATGCATCAATAAAGAATAGCTACTATTCATAAGTCTTTCACTGAAATTAGGGTAGACCAGATGTACCTCTGCAGTCAGTGCAGTGGAGTCAGGCACTGTGAATCTGTTGTCCCTGGAAGAGTCACCATAGATAGGTCTTCCCTAAATTGTTTAGATGTCAACACCATCAACTTGTGTCATATTCTTTGTTTTTGTGGTGATAGAAGATATAATGCTGGCTAAATTAGAAATCTAATAGACTGGGACTATATATTACCTATTAGCATCTAGTCTGGTCCAGAAGCTCTGTAGATAGGCCTGTGTACTGGCTGGTTTTGTGTGTCAATGCAACCCAAGCTGGAGTTATCACAGAGAAAGGAGCCTCCCTTGAGGAAATGCCCCCATGAGATCCAACTGTAAGGCATTTTCTCAATTAGTGATCAAGAGTGGGAGGGCCCAGCCCATGGTGGGTGGTGCCATCCCTGAGCTGGTAGTCCTGGGTTGTATAAAAAAGCAAGATAAGCAACCAGGGGAAACAATCTACTAAGCAGCATTCCTCCATGGCCTTTGCATCAGTTCCTGCCTCCAGGTTCCTGCCCTGTGTGAGTTCATGTCCTGAGTTCTGTTGGTGATGAATAGCAATGTAGAAGTGTAAGCTCAATAAACCCTTTGCTCCCCAACTTGCTTCTTGGTCATGATGTTTTGTGCAGGAATAGAAGCCCTGGGAATGAAGACCATTACCAACTTTCGACTGTTGGGTTTTATTTCTATGGCACCAAGTTAGAAGTAAAAGTCCCATGTATACTACCCTGTTCACCATCAGTAGACAGAGTCTTTATGTTTGCTTCATGAGGGTAGAGTACACTTACTTTAACACATAAACAGTGCACCTATCCTTAACAAACCCTGTAAGTTTTAATAAACGTATACACTGTGCAATGTTCAAGTCAAAGTAAGCATGTATTTGTGGTGAAATGTTCAAATTCTTTTCTTACTACCTTCATGAAGTAACAGTACTTAGTTATTATTTAAGTCATACTACTTTGGAATAGACTTCTAGAACTTATTCTATGTAAGTAGCAACAGTGTATTTTTTTAAAAACAAACCTAGAACAGAACTAGAAATAGAAAAGCCATTCTCTCAGGGGACCAGAAATGAGTCACCGGAAGACGACAGCCAGTGGAATCAGATTAGAGAAGGAATTCACAGCTCAAGGACTATGTACAAGAACACTTCTGATGAAAAGCTTAAGGTGGTGTGGGGGACAGAGGAAGGGGTAGTTCCAAATTTAGATATGATTCATGTGCTAAAGAGGAAGGACTGAGGTATCAACCAGCACAGGATTGAGAGGTGGGGTTGCTCAGACACTTTCTGTTTCTTGTTCATATTTGGACAAATCTTCATGGTCAGGCATGAATAGTAACAGTGAGTATGTGACCAGAGAGTCTGGAAGCACCCAGAAGGATATGGAAAATTTGTTACCAGAAAATCATTAGTACTGCCTACAGCTTGCCACACCTGTATCCTATAAAATGAAGGCACAAGGACATTTCTCCAGGAACAAGGCATCAGGAAATCAGGACTGAGCATCAATGGATAAAATGTACATCAGAGGGAGGAACATTAAGAAAGTACAAAGAAAAAAGGACATAGTGGTTCATACCTTTAATTCTGCACTCTGGAGGCAGAGGCAGCTGGAGCTGGGTGAGTTCAAGGCCAGCTTGGTCTACAGAGTGAGATTCATGGGGATAAAAATAAGGAAGATAGGAGCATTAGAGCAAAACAAACAAACAAACAAAATCAAAACACTCAGGGAACTCTAGAAAGACTGTAACTTGTTCACATCATCAAAACTCAGCAGATGACGTGGAATCATGGGGGATTCACATGACCAGCGAGGATAACATTTTTAAACATCCTTTAAATTTAACCACAGATGAATGGAAACAGGAGCCCAAAATGAAGATGACACACAAGGTCTAACATCTTTCAAAATAGAGGAGAAGAAAATAGTAATTGCTGTCAGAACATTAATCACATTAACTGGATATTTGTTACATTAAAATGACCACAGTTTTAAAATTTTCTAAATCCAAGTGAATTACATGTGCAAGGTCTGTGTAAAATATCTTCAATCACTTAGCACTAAAGAAGCCTTCATCTAAAATTCTTAGTTAAAACATCATAGAATAGTGTGAAATGCGTTCCAAACATAGACATGGACAATTAGTAAATGAATGATCAAACTATGGTTTGTTGAATTAGACCATAAGATTTAAGTTAGCTCAGCTTAAAACTTAACAAAAATACCACAAGTATTAAAAATAACCAAAACAGTGTTTTAATATATTTTAACCAAAAAGGAAAGCCAAGAAGCACACATAAAAATTTAGACTTGAATTTTGCTTGATCTAAACTCTAGATTAGAAGAAAGGGTGTGCTATTTGTGAATAGCACATTTAAAACATATTAAAAGTCTTGTGAAATCCTAGAAATTATATACTAATAAAATTGGCAAATTTTCTGGTTAGCAAGCTGTATGAAGAGTTCAAAATTCAGTCTTTAAATCTGATATATTGATATATTCAGAGAATTGTTTAAAAACATGTACAGGCACTTGAGTGTAGGTATGCATACTCACTGTAGACTTTCGATCTTCCTATCATTTCCAGTTTCATCACACGCTACTGAGTTACTTTAGTAACTCCAATAGCAGCCCTATACACATCAGTTAGTCTCTCCTTTTTTGGATGAACTCTGTTTCCAGTCTGTTCACTGAACTTACAGCCAGAGCACTCTAGCTCATGGATAACCAGAGGCTATTCAAGCTCATAGCTCCATAAGGGATAGCACAGCTTTTTTGCTTTAAAACTATAAAGAGCTCTTCAGCATAATGTATGTTACTGGAATTAGGGCTTACAGCCTGTCCTGCAAAATTAGCTCATCTCTACATTAACAAAATGTATGTACATTTTAAATGGGCCAAAGCAAAAGTATCTCTACATACAGGTCAAGTCTAAAGTTAATCTTAATTGTACATTTTATGGTTGCCTAGAAATAGGAGTGCAGAAATTTTCCAAGCATTTAGAATGTATACTTTAAATACTAGCTTTAGGTCTTAGCCCCTACATTTTATAATCAATTTTCCTCAGCATCAGTTTCAAAATTTAATATTTGAAAGCATTAGACCTGAATCACTAAGATGTAGCCTCAAAATTACTATTTTAGTTAGCATATTAGACACATTAACAACCCCCCACTACACACACACATATTCAAATTGTACCTAAACCTTGGCATTTTAACTAGCTTCAAAACCCAAAACAAACAAAAAACAAAAAAAAAAATAAAAAGCAAGCAAAAAACCAATTGCTCTTAATAGTCCCCCAAACACAATTTTACACACATTTCAAAAAAGCATGACAATCATAATTTTAAGCGATAGATGAGTTTTTTTTAATGCAAATATAAGGTCAGAGATTTCTTACTCAGTTATTGTTAGAGTCTCCAGAGGCATGACTGTGGAGTTTACCCACTGCTGTCTTAAACACCAATATAAAAGTATAAAAAGACTGGTCCACACCAGTTCTGCCTAGCAGGTAGCAATGTAATGAAGAAGTAATATTCTTTTGGTTACAAAAAGCACAGAAGAAATCTCTCAAACACTCTCCTGCTTCTTTATCTCAACATTTCAATAAAGCCACAATGACTCAAAGAAGTTCCAAACCTTTTGTGACACATGGTGGATGCTTCAAGTGTCTCAAAAGAACTCCACATTTGTTCAAACAGGCTTCCAATTTGACAAGGCCCCTTGAACACACATCAGTATTGTTAGGCCATAGGCCTGTCTACTGTTAAATTTTTATTGTAGTTTATTCATGTGAGTGTTCTACATGCATTTATTTCATCATGTTTGTGTATTGTCCACAGAGGCAAAAAGAGGGTGTCAAATGCCCCCAAACTGGAGTTATAGTTAATTATGAGCTGGCATGTGGGTGCTGGGAACTGAACCAGTGTCCTCTACAAGGGCATCCAGTGCTCTCAACCATTGAGCCATTGACGCACTGGTCTTTCTGGAATGTCAAACATCATAGTTTGAGGAAATCAAGTCAGTTCCTCTCAAGACCTGACAAACTTTCTTCTGTGGGGATTAAAATGCACAAGTCGATGCAGGAAAAGAGCAAACCTAATTGTGCCTCTGATGAAAGCTATAAAGGATCAGAATCTCCCATCTCTGCACTTCCTAACTCTGACTGTCAGGCTCCCAGTGCCACTGAGTGCGCTCTGCCCCCCCACCTCCCCTCTGCAATAACTAGTCTAACTAGCAACAATAGCCCAAAGAGTTCAGAGGAAGAACCCTAAAACACAAAGCAAGCCATCAAAGGGCAGCTGCTCCAAATGGTTCAAAAGAACCCCAAGTCACCCCAAAGATCCCAGAGGTGAATTAGAATGCAAAGGCCAAGCTGGACATATTAGAGATAAACTTTCTAGGCCTCAGACTTTCTCAAGAGCCCCAAAGCAAAGTACAAATAATTCATTTTTCTGCTTCACCAAGTAAAGGTTTAAAAAAGCAGTGGATTTCAGCTGGAATGAAAAAATTAGGAAAGATCTCTGGAGTAAAATGACTTCAGAAGTGGCTGGAAACTTCTATCTTTCCTTTCTATCCATATTCAACTTACTGTGGGTAACAGAACCCCTTAATATGTGTCTTTTGTTCTTTCTGTCCCTTCATGGTCATCATAAATATAAATAAACCCATTGACTTCTCAGTGCTGTTCTTCTTGAGACTCAAATTCTAGGAAGAAATGTCTGATTGGTTTGCTTAGAAAGTACAGCTGTCCTCAAGTCAGGCAAGGACGGGGTATGTAGGTTGACAATGCCATCAAATTGGTGCCACTTGCCTAGGACAATCCAGTTGCTATTGCTAAAGTTAGGTTCCCTGGATAAAGAGTCTGGGTATTCCCATGTCTAGATCAACTCTTCACATTTATGCCAGTGAACAAGTCATGAATTTAAACTCATACCGAGTTTAATAAAGTGGTTTCCACTTTATATTAAAATACTTGAAGATTTTAAGTGTAATCTATTTGACATTTATGGTATGACTTAAAAATACACGTGTAAATGAATTTATTTTCTGTAACTGCATAACGAAGTTTTACAGAGAGGACATTAGGACCTGTATATACTCCTTCATGATTTTCACAGCCCAGAGTCAAGGGATAGCTTGACACAAGCCACTTCTCAGTGTGTCTATGCCTATAGTTAAGTACTTAGCAGCGATACATCGACTGGTCCTTTTCCAATACATGTGAAAGTTTTCATGATTAAAAGAATGAGAACTCTGACTTTTTACTGGCTACTAAGGTTTGCCTTCTGCTCTCAAGTCATTGAAATTCTTTCCCACACGGCCCTGTCTTAAGATGGCAACACACTTTGGTTATTAAAATATGAGTTCAATAAGGCAAATAAAAGCAATTAAAGTCAGAATTCAAAATGTGAATATTTATTTTTAACATAGTGATCTGATGTTTTGATTTAGTTTTTCTTATATTAAGCTCTTTTATTTATATAGAATTATAGGTTAAAATCTTCTGTAAAATTGTTTTAACTGACTGCCAGGTTAGACATGCTAGAGGAAACAGCATCCCTTTATACTGCAGAGCAAACTCAGGGCATCATACACTTTACAGCACCAAACACATACCTAAACCCTGTTGGCTTATTTAGTGAGATATAGGACTTTATATCCCAGGATGTTATACCCCAGAAATGTTCTTCTATGAATCTGCAATACATCCTTTTAAAGTAGCCTTATTTCACAAGACTTCTGCAATCGCAGAGAAGCATCTATTACTGGCAGGTTATCTCAGGAATCCACCAATTACTCACGTGTGGACGTTGTAAGGCATTGTTTTGTCATTAACTCATTTTAATGGCTGTATTTTCAAGAGCTTCATGAGCAAAGTTTCAGAAACTGGTTTTAAAGTCTCAAAAAAAAATTGTCAAACTTTAAGACTGTTTCAGTATAAATGGAGTCCAGACATTCTCACAAATTCCTTAAATGGCAAGCTGACACTGCATAAGAAACAGAGAGGGGGTCTTCCTTGGTGTAGATACTGATGAAAATAATGATGTCAGATTCATTTTGGGGGATTACTATCCCTAGAAGCCTTTTCTGTTTACGTCAGGCCTGGCTGGAAGACAAGACAATGCTCCTGAATTCCACAGTGGGCATGAACACTGGCATCTGTCAGCCAATTCTCTTCTTTAGCTTAGCAACCCTGCAACTCACTTTTTCCCTAACATGGTGTGTGTGTGTGTGTTGTGTGTGTGTGGGTGTGTGGTGTGTGGGGAGGTCAGAGGTTAACTTTTGGAATTGCTCCTTCCCTGCCACCTTGCTATTGACGCTGTGCATAGCTGCTTATCCAGCTTCCTGCTGGCCTCCCTGTCTCTGCTTCCTATCTTTGTCTAGGAGTTGCTGAGATTACAGAAGCACTCCACTGCATCTGGCATATTTCGTGGGCTCTGGGGATCAAACTTGTGGGCACTCAGGCTTGCACAGCAATCCTTTTTCTCCAATAAGCAATCTTCTCTGGCCCCTGATGTGAGCGTTAAGGAAAAATCCTGACCAAGAAAAGTCATCATGTTCATTCTGAAGTTGACGTAGAAGGACACAGAATTTGGTTGACATTTCCTCAGTACATGCAGTGTTAAGAAACAACACAATCTGCCACTATGTTCTTAATGGGAAACACCCAGTATGACTGATAAGCTCCAGGGTACTACAGAACACAGAGAAGACTGGGGAGACTGAAGCCAAGTGGGTTAATTCTAATAAAACATGTATGTCCTCACTTAAGAGGACATTTTGCCATTTTGTCCTATTGACAGTGTCCTTTGCCTTACAGAAACTTTGCAATTTTATGAAGTCCCATTTGTCAATTCTTGATCTTAGACCATAAGCCATTGGTGTTCTGTTCAGGAACTTTTCCCTGTCCCCAAGTATTCAAGGTTCTTCCCCACCTTCTCTTCTATTAGTTTCAGTGTATTTGGTTTTATGTGGAGGTCCTTTATCCACTTGGACTTCAGCTTTGTACAAGGAGATAAGAATGGATCGATTTACATTCTTCTACATGTTGTCATCAGGCATTCTAAGACAGCAGGTTTCACTTCTGGTGTCTGGATTTGCACTGTGCCCTGGCTGCTGCCTCTGGGTGTTGTGTGTGAATGACTCCAGTCTCTTAAGCCTGAACTCTCTCTTTTCCCTCCCTCTCTTGCCAAAGCACCTGCTTTGCCAGGTGGCTTAGCCAGCTTGAGAGTCCTTCCTCTGTTTCACAAGACTTTCTGGAAACAGACATCTTTCCCCTCTTCTTCTTTTGCGCTATTTCTGGTGCAGTAATTTGTTTATTCTAAAAGTCACTATTTGTTTCCTAAAAGAACATTCGTACAAAAAAAGGACATGTTATAGAAAATACTTAAAACACCTTTCAAAATAAACAAATACCAGTATTTACCATAAATCAATTTGGGAAGAGAACTCCGAGTTTTCCAGATTTTTTTTTTTTTAAATTGGTTCATTTATTATAGTTGAATGACCTTGGTTCTTGGTTTTTAAATGATTTATGCAATTGCCTATTAAACATTTGGAATTATAGTTACAGAATTACTTTAGCAACATCTTCCTTTACTTCAACGAGCAAAAGACAACATGCTCAAACGTGGGTTAATAATAACGATTTCTTCTTTATAACGTGCTTCTGAGCTTTTTGTTTTCAACGACCTGTTAAACTTTCTGTGCTTAGATGTAGAGACTAGGATGAAAAGTATCAGAACAGTGAGGTGGGTAGTAAAAAAGATGGCTGTCTGGAGCTTAGCAGGAAGGAGTGGGAGTGGCTGGATACACAGGGCTTTTGAGAGGAGAAACCTACTCTGTGTGATATGGATAGAAGAATTCATCCATTCCTCCAAGGATACCTACTCTGTCCTTGAATCTCAAGAGTGAGGTCTTCTCCTTCCGAAACACTTGGGAATGTAATAGTCACCCCTTCCTTTCAGTGATTTCAGTGCACTATAGCAGAAATGGATGTGTACTACAAGTTTGTCAAAAGTAGAAAGTGTGGAATAATTAAACAATGGGATTCCAATATGTAATTACAAAAAGGCTCATTGTGGCTACTTACTACACTAATAGCAGATGTTAACAATACAAGACTTTGAAAGAGAAAGGTTGAAGGAACATATACAAGAGAACTATTTTGCTCATTTTTCCCCTATAAATCTGAAACTTCTCAAAATAAAATACTATGCTATAATGTTGAGTTATGATTATTAATTGGGATTTTTCTTTACAAATAATAAAGAATTATTAAGTAATCTCATTCACTTATCATTACTAAATACCTTTTTTTACACATTCAAAGATTATTTTGCACACAATATTTATGTCTTATGTTAATATTTCAAAATAGCCAATGAAATAGATTATTTCATAAATAAGCTGGATAGATGATTCTCACAAATGCTCCCTCCCCATGCTTAAGGTTCTGAAATCACTAAGCAAGAGAATGAAACAATGAAAGAGGTGTTTATGTTGTATTAAAGTACAGCCAGAAAGAAAATCCACCCTTTCTTCAAACACTGACATGTATTGTTCCCTCTGTAAAAGCAAACCATTAAAACACTAGAATTATATTTAGACACGACATCACAGTAAAAGTACTCATCAGCCCCACCAGAATATTGATTCTGTCCTTGAGTTTCATGAATTAGCTATTCTTCTTCCACAATGCACCATACAATCCATTCCTTCTTCCTTCAAATAATTGTGATACGAATCCTTTACTTCTTAAGTTCTTCCTTGCCATATTAGTTCGTCATAACTGAGATCTCATTTAGAACATAGAAATATAAATATCGAATAGTCCACATTGCACAGGCTATTCCTTGCTGGCATGTGGCATAACAGAAAATTCAAACCCATCAGAACAGAGTTGGACTTCCACACTCAAAATCTCAATTATGTTCCAGCTCTAAAGCATTCTGAAATAGTAGTGCTGAAGAAATGGCTGTGCTTATTGCAAAAGAGTCATTGAAATTAGAATTCCTTTTATCCCTCTGATTATTATTTCCTTTGAGGTTTTATTTTTGATCTAAAAATATTTTCTAGGATCAGTGTGTAAAGATGCTTGCTCCCAAGACTGACAACCCGATTCTCATTCCCATGATCCCATGCTGGGAGAACAGAACCTGATCCCCTCAACCCAGGCAATGCCTCAAGACAAAAACTAATCAAATAAATGTAATAAAACTTTTAGTTAAAAAAGAAAATTATTTTTATAACAAATTAAAAAGAAATATGTGTCATCATCATCAGACTCTGCTTTGACTATTTACTTAACTCTACCTTCTTTTGTTTGTACCCTTTGCCCCTTCAAATAGTGCTTCTCACTACATGGAATACATGTCACATATATCCATTGCCCTCTTTGTTCCCATTCCATTCCTGTTCCTTAAGGTCTACTTCCTTTCATAGTCCATTGTCTGCTTTTATATCACACACACACACATATATGTATGTATATATGCATATATGCATATATGTTATTGTATATACGATGTATATATGTATATATGATGTATATATGTATACATGTATATATGTATATTTCACACATATAAATGTGTGTATGTATATATATATTCTATGTATATATACTCTATATATTAAATAAAAAGTGCAATATTTATCTTTCTGACTTGAGCATATTTCAGTTAAGATAATGCTCTATAATTCCTTCCATTTTTTACAACATTTATTATTTCAATATTTCTAATGACAAAATAAAATTCCACTATGGTATCTACTTCATTTTTTATAACAGTCATCTGTTCATAAATAGAATTATGTGAAATTAAAAACCTACTGCATAACAAAGGAAAGACTCAGTAGGAGGAATAGACAGCCCACAGAATGAGAGAAAATGTTTGCCAAGTGCCCATAAGACAGGTGATTAATTACTTGGCTTTATAAAGATCCAAAAGTTAAAAATGACACTGACATTTCTGAGTCAATGATGTGCCCACTTTCTAAAGAGCCAATTTATGGTGCCTCAGAGACCCAGATGTTAAGTTCTGCTTTAAACAACACTTCTGGTTTGTGCCTGTGTATATTTTATTTCACTTTCTTTTAATGGCAAGAAAAGTAAAGTTCTGAATCATACAAACATAACATTGTGCCCTCATATATATGTATATATACGATATGAAAGCAGACAATAAACTAGGAAAGGAAATAGACCTTAAGGAACAGGAATGGGAAAAAAGAGGGCAAACCAACTCAGAAAGATTTAATGTACTTATATATGCTAGTATGTGTTTAAAAAAACATGAGCTGTAAAATAAATACTATGATCATAAATTTTCAAATATGAAAGCACATTCCACTTTGTACCCAACATAAATATATGTATACAATGACTATATTGTGTGTAATTTCCTTTTACGGAACCAAGGTCCAAGGATTTCATTTTCTGATAAGCTGAGATGATCCTAAAGTTTACTGCTGAATTTGCAGTAATTCTCACCCACACCTGCCAGCACTGCTTTTCAAAGTTCACAAATTAATGAAAAATAAATATATAAAGATAAGTTTAAAATAAAAAAAAATACACCTACTGTTTAAAGGTTGTCTCTATTAAAAGGCAGTATTGCCCTCAAACCCAAGTCCTAGAAAGAGACAGGAAGCAGAAGTCCCTGATCTGTAGACACAGCCAATGAGAGGATAGTTTGCAGGTTACACACAAGAGCGTGTGATCGCTGTCTCCTTCCTTCCTTCTCTGAGACCCTTTACTGTTTCTGTAATGCTCTATCCATAGACTCTATCCCCAGTGTTCCTTGTAGCTAAATGTGACCATGTGGCTACATAGGTGATCTACAGATTATGAATAAAAATAGTTCATGGAGTTTCTGCTTTAAAAGATGCATTTACCTGCTCATTGTCTCTTTTCGTCTTTTGGGTCGGGATGTCAGATGTGAAGCTGCAGTGAACATGAAAGGTTCTTTGGACTATGAAAGGGTTCACATCTCAGGGTATGTAGTGCAGAGCTGGAAAGGCACCTTGGTCTTTTTAAGACTTCATGAAGTAGCTGTTTACACACTTGGATTGTTTTCTTATTTTTCTGGACTTTTTTTTTGAAAGCAAAAGTAATTTCATCTTATGTGACTCTCAAAACACAAGGCTTGTCAGGAGCTCATAACATTTTACAATTATATTCTTTTAAAGTGTGGCCAATGGTATAATTTACCACCATCTACTACAACAAAAATGTGAATTTATTGAGATTATTTTTTGGCTTTAACTTTGTACCATTTTTTATTTCACACAATATTTTATTTGTACTTCAAAACAACGTAATGGATGTATATAAACTATTCTGAGACCAAGTTGAACGTTTTCATAAACAATTTATTCTCTTTCATGAATCAGAAAATCTAGAATAGAAATTCAGCTTCATAGCCCCCACAAAACCTTGAAAATGTTTAGTCAAATGAATTATACCTTTGTAGCTCTCAACCAGTTTTCAAGTACTTCATCATGAGGCCTTTTACCCCGCTCCATGTGACATCATGGGAATTCACTGAAGTCAACGCCGGATGTGGGCTGCTTTCAGTACATTTTGTTTGTTTGTTTCACTTATTTGCAAAGTTTCCATTGCAGGAATTTGGTACACTAGTCTAACAACTGTAGTCCTCTCCATGGATAGCACTATTTAGTCCTGTGAAGCTGGGAAGGGAGATGTTCGCGGGAAAACACTAATTAATGCTACTCAAAGTCCAAGCAAATAAACAGGGCAGAGAATTTAGGTAGTCTGGGTCAAACAAACACACAAATGAAAAAACCTTAAGGAGTAGGGCAATCTCCTTGCTCACTTGTCTTGTTTTTCAATTGGGACATGAAATATGCATGCTTATGGAGGACTGTAAAATATTTCAACACATGAGGTCATTGGGTAGAGTGTGAAACTTGAGATGATTTGTGAAGAATACTAAATCCAGAGCGTTTCGAGTGGAAAGCAAGCAGAATGAGCATGATTTTGGAACTAGGACAGACTGATACACTATAGAAATTTTCAGAAACCAACTTAATGGAAGACAAGATTGTGCTGAGGAAGCACAATAAAGCGCAATCAATACAGGCTGCAGCTCACAGGCACCCCGGCATGTCGATACAGAGCATTTGATTTTCAAAAGGTCTCAAGTAAGGATGGCATCAGGATTACAAGGCCAAATTGGTATTTTAGAAAGACTGATATGATTTATGCTTTGTGTTCAGGTAAAACAGGAAAAAAGGCTAAGCAGTTGGAATAACCCAGAAATGAGATGGATGTACTGCTACTGGTTATGGTGGAGTGAAAATGGAAATGTAAATAGCTACTTCCCCACTATGAAAAGACTGCTAGACTTAAAGCTAATAAGAAAAACAACATTGCAATGCCATCTCCAGACCAAGATTTACTATATCTGTTATAACTGTTCTGTATAACTTCCAGACAAGAATCTACATATATGCATATGCATATTATGTATATATGTATATATTCACATGTATATATGTATATATACATATACACATATATGTATATGATATATGTATATACATATACAACATATATGTTATGCATATATTATACATATACTATATAACATATATATGTGTGTGTATATATACATATATGTATATATATATACATGTATATATTCTACATGTACATATATTTTAGTCTTCAGATAAACAAAGATACAAAGATTAAAAACTTTCCAGGTTTTTTATGTAAATTCTATTTTTGGTGGCAATTACATCTATGTATGTTCTTTAGGTTTACAAATTGACTGTTCTCCAATTCTCATATCTATTGTATCAGCAATACGCCAATACTTTTATTTATGTATTAAGCTTTATTCTTTTAAATAGTTAGATTTATTTATTTAGTACGTACACTACATTGGTGCTTGATACACACAGAGGTCAGAAGAAGGTGTCATAGTTGGAGTTACAAATGTTTATCAGCCACCACACCAGTGCTGATAATTGAACCCAGGTCCACTGCAAGAGCAGCAAGTGCTCTAAAGTGCTGAGCCATCTCTCAAGCATCTTTGGCATTAATCTTAAATCTTTTCATCCAACTGAGGAAGTTTAGTGAGATGTTCAGAGCTTGCTTCAGAAATCCATCATTAATGTGCTATGTGATGCATTTACATCTCCAGCGTAGTAGTGGCAGGAGGCAAGACAGTTTAAGGCTACTTATTTGTGCAGTACATAACCAGGTTTACTATAAAGCTGTTATTGTCTCCCCTCCATTTAGATTATTTCTCCTCTACCTGCATTTTATTAAGAAGTCAAAAGTCGCCGGGCGGTGGTGGCGCACTGCCTTTAATCCCAGCACTTGGGAGGCAGAGGCAGGCAGATGTCTGAGTTTGAGGCCAGCCTGGTCTACAGAGTGAGTTCCAGGACAGCCAGGGCTACACAGAGAAACCCTGTCTCAAAAAACCAAAAAAAAAAAAAAAAAAAAGAAGAATCAAAAGTTTAAATCCTAGTGAAAAACATACTGTGTCCCTATTGTGACTTGGAATAAAAGTGTGGAGTTTTTTGAATTTTGTCACTCAAATGTGTCAAAGAAAAAAATTTGAAGAGACATGGAGAAAAGATTCAAGAGAAAAGGTATTACTGTTGTCTCTAGAGTCAGCTCATTGGAAATTATGCTGCTCATAAAAAATGTCAAAGGCAGTAAAAGCAGGTACTCCATGGCAACTACCCCAACTCTAAGCAGAACAGAACCTAACATATGCCATTGTTACTGGTGGATTCATAATGACAATGACAATAAAATTACTGTTCCAGGATTAGTTGACATAGAAACAATAACATTGCCAACTGGACAGTCAGTTAATGACATTGAGGCTTGTAATTATAACAGTTTGGTTGATGAACATGACTAAATAAGTAACTATATAGTATAGTGAAAGAGGTAAGTGAATGTTGACACAGACAGAGAGGAGATGGAAAGACCAAGCAGAGGACACTGAACCAGTAGACCAGCAGAGGATACTGTAATCCCCAAGTGCTTGTAAGCATTGCTCAGCATGCATTGTGTTCTGTCGGGAATAGCAAATCGGTGTGCTGAAAGCAAATGAGAATATTGACATCTGTGAGCTCACAATAGCAGGTGAGCAAAGATTTATAAGAAACCAAAGACACCACAAAACAGTCTAAAGAATCAAAGCCTCATAACACGGAAGTATCGTTTTTCTAGATACCTGTATAGAAAACGTGCCCATTCTTTACTGGAATGGAAAAACTTTTAGCTTAAGAATTCACTGTGATCCATGCATGCTCATTTAATGCATGTATGTTTTTGAGTAAATCCTTACACAAAAATTCTGTTGAGTGACATAGAGCCAGGAATGGTGGTGAACACCTGAAATCCTACTTGGAAAGCTGAAGTGGCAGAATATGAGTTCCAGAATTTTCCGAGCAATTCAGTAGAGACCTGTTCTCAGAATGTGGGGGGAGAGTAAGCAAGTGGGCAGGGATGATGGAGATTAAAATGGGTGTGGCTATAGCTCTGGAGAGATGCTCTGCTGGGTTCATTTCTCAGCAAATTAAAACGAAACAATACATACAGATTGGTTTTATTTCACATATTTACTTCCGGTTTTTAATAGGTGTAGCTTAGTAACCCCTCTGGCTGTATAATTGAGACAAGTCCAGATGAACTCAGCAGGTGGCATTTGGTCACTATTTTGGGGGTGAAGCAGGAACTAGTTTACCTAGATTATTTTGAATCACTGCACTTGGTAGATCCACGGAGACCAAAGGTAATAAGAAAAGTAGTTCAAGTAGTTCAACTTGATTATCACGAGGCAACTAGAGACTGACCATGTGATGAGAGAGAGAGAGAGAGAGAGAGAGAGAGAGAGAGAGAGAGAGAGAGAGAGAGAAGAGAGAGAGATTATCTATTTGGTTAACCACCTCTAAGATACAAGTTTTCCATCTAAGTTATTTCATTGATTTGATGCTTCATCCTCAGAAAGCATAAATTATTGATGGCATGCTTTGCAAGAACATCAAAGACGAAAGGTAAGGATGTCCATCGCAAATAGATAAAGATAAAGAGATGGTGTTACATATTTTTCACCTATTACTTGGAGTAAGATTTCCCCCTGGTTTTTTAGTGATAAGAAAAACATAGGGCTTGGGTGCTTAAAAATCAGTCTTTTCTGCTAATACTGAAGATGGAAATATTCAAGGTTAAATAAAGTATGAACAAACCGAGTTCTTAGTGAAGGGCACTTCCTGGTTACATGTGTGTGCCTCCATGGACTTTCCTCAGTGTGTTTGTGGGGTTGGGTCACTGCTGGGCTTGGCCTTGGCTTTTTTTTCTCTGTAATGGTATTGACAGGATCATAAGAGAGCACTACCATTAATCTAAGTTAATTTTCTCCCCAAGGCAACAATTTGAAATAGCTCTGCACGGGGGACTTCATTTTGGAGAGTATTAATCTTCCCCAGTTTTTTCAGCTTTTTCCAATCCATTGCTTCTGTCATTGTTTTATCTTATACGTGAATCTTCTGCCATCCAAAATCTGAAATAAAGAAATGTGGAGATGCACAGTGTGACTTTATTTTATATTCAAATCCTAGGTTTTAATTTTCAATGACAACCTCTCCTTCTCCCATTCTCTCTGCTTCCTATCACTATTTTGTTAAGAGACTTAATATAAGTTAAGGGAGCATGTCTCAAATTCTTTATGCAGGAAAGTTCACCAGATTGAAACAAACTAACATGCTTTGCAAAGGGGAACTTTTAATAAGCACGAACATGTTTCTCTTTAAAATTTCCCTTTAACATTTACCCTAAAAGTGTCATGCATTTCCTCATTAAATCACTATGGAAACCAGTCTCACACATACTTGTTAAGCTGACCATTTAGATTACAATATCCCTTAGAACTATAATTTGGTATCATTTGTTTGTGGGTCCTTTCAATACAGAAACCCCTTTAGTTGGAGCTATCTCAGTGGACCGACAGCTCCTGAACCATATGGTGTGGATATAGACCCCCTTCGACCTCATCTCTAAATTATACATTCAACACAGTTTCTCAAAGTTTCCCCAAACAAGAACAGCTTCTAGTTGCCCATAGTAGGAATGTACTGGTAATATCCTAGCTTCTTAGCCACTCTACTTTACAAGAATAACTTTTTTTATTTTATTTTTATTTTTGGTTTTTCGAGACAGGGTTTCTCTGTATAGCCCTGGCTGTCCTGGAACTCACTCTGTAGACCAGGCTGGCCTCGAACTCAGAAATCCCCTGCCTCTGCCTCCCAAGTGCTGGGATTAAAGGAGTGCGCTACCACCACCCGGCACAAGAATACCTTTTAAATAAACTGCTCACTCCTAAAACTAAGTCCACTGTTCTAAGTCTAGGAAAATTCAGACTAAAAGAGGACATGGTAGTGTTTCATCTCTAGCATTTGCAGAAATGATTTGTATTGAGCTGAAAATATAATTTAAAAATAAGAAAATTGCTTTTTGTTAAACTGAGCAGAAACTGTGATATCCATTACCTATTACTGTCAATTATGTTTAAAAACAAAAGTAAAAAAAATGCTTTCATTTAATTAATTTAATTTCATTAAGTGAATTCCAGAAGTCTTCCCATTCTGTTGATAATTTATTTTCATTCAGCTCAATTCATCTCATTTTAAATATTCATTTAACATAAGAAAAGGGACCATTTGAAAATGGATAGGAGTCACTTTCCTTGAAGAGCCTATACCCCTGGTTTTTTGGAAAAAAAAACGGGTTGGGTGAAAAAACAGTTTTTTGTTTAAAAAAATATTGGTTAAAAAAAAGGGAAAAAACCCAAAAGGTTTTAAAAAAAGGGTTTCCCTTTTGGTTTTTGGGGCCTCCGGGACTTTCCCATTGTTTGGGGGGTTGGGTCACTGGGGGGGGCCTTGGCTTTTTTTTTTGAAAGGGTATTGCGGCCAAAAGAGAAATCCCAAATTAATCTTTTTTTAATTTTTTCCCCCCAAAAGGAAAAATTTAAAATAGTCTGGGGGGGGGCTTTTTTTTGGGAAATTTTTTTAAAAATTTCCCCCCCTTTTTCGCTTTTTCCAACCCTTTTGTTTCTGTCATTTTTTTATTTAAAACGTGTTTTTCTGCCCCCAAAAAATCTGAAAAAAAAAAAGGGAATGACGTTTTCTTTTTTTTATTTCAAACCCTTTTTTTTTTAAAATTTTAAAAAACCCCCTCCCCCTTTCCCTTTTCCTCCTTCCATTTTTTTTTAAAAAAAAATTTTGGGAAAAAAATTTTTCAAATTCAGAGAAACACCAGTTAAAAAAAAATTTTTTAAGGGGGGGAAATTTTTTAAAAAACCCCAAATTTTTTTTCCCTTTAAAAATTTTTTTTAAAAAATTTCCCCTAAAATTATGTTTTCCTTTAAACATTTTTAAAATTAAAATTTTACTCCCCTTTTTTTTACAATATTTGCTTTTTTGGTTTTTTTTTGGGGCCTTTAATAAAAAACCCCCCTTTTGGGGAGCATTTTGGGGGACCGACTTTTTCCGAACCATAGGTGGTTTTTTAACCCCCCTTCGACCCACCCCCAAATTTACTTTCCCAAAACAGTTTCTAAAATTTTCCCCAAACAGAACAGCTTCTTTTTCCCCCTTTGTAGGAATGAACTGGAAATACCCTAGTTTTCTTAGCCCCTCTATTTTAAAAAGGGGAAAAACTTTTTTTATTTTTTTTTTTAATTTTGGTTTTTTTCGAGACGGGGTTTTCCTGTATACCCCCTGGTTTGCCCGGGAAATAAACCGGGGGTAGACCGGGCGGCCTCGAATAAAAAATTTCGCCTGCCCTGCCCCCCAAGTGGGGGATTAAAGGATTCCCAAACCACCCCCCGGGCACAAGAATCCCTTTTTTAAATAAATGCCCACCCCAAAACAAGTCCATGTTCTAAGTCTGGGAAAATTTCAGAAAAAAGGGGAAAGGGTAGGGGTTTCTCCTAGCATTTGCAAAAAATGATTTTTTATTGAGTTTAAAATAAATTTAAAAAAAAAAAATTTGTTTTTGTTAAACTGAGCAAAACTTTTTGATACCCTTTAAACCTTTTTACGTAAATTATTTTAAAAAAAAAAAAAAAAAAAAATTTTGCTTTCATTTAATTAATTTAATTTCTTTAAGTAAATTTCCGAAGTTTTCCCCATTCTGTTGAAAATTTTTTTTTCATTGGGTAAATTTATCCTTTTTTAAATACCTTTAACTAAAAAAAGGGACATGTGAAAATGGATAGGAGTCACTTTTCCTTGAAGAGCCTATAGAGAAATTAAAGAACAGAAATGTAGGTGTTTACCAAAATAATAGTCATCCCACTGCGTTTGACATTTCCAAACCAGATCATGAGGAAAACATCATGATGCAATTACATTAAAGTATAATGTAAAAATGCTGCCTAATAGGCCTTCTCTGAGGATCAATCCACTTCTCAATATTCTTTCCCATGGTTTCAGTTGCCATTGAACTGTTAGTGTTTCCTAATTTATTTCTCTATGCTTGACTACCCAACTCAACTCTAGAGCTGTGTATCCAGGTTATTATTTTAATCTTTAACAGCTATGTCAAATTCGTTATGATTACATTGAAGTTCTTGCCTTTACCTCCCTTTAAATCATCTTATTTCCTGATCTTTTTACCACATGTTGAAGAACGTAAGTGTTATTAAATCTGGCACCTAGCCACATCCAACTTCCATTGCTAATGGCCTATTCTGTCTTCAGTGTTCCTTAACAATGTAAGTCTGCATTATTTCTCCCTTGGGCTCATTACTCAGCCATTCTTGTTTCCATATAAGACATCCTCCACTTACAGCTAGAATCATTTTTCTAAAGGAGAAATTAGATCATATTTCTTTCACTTTGAAAAATTTGTATGTAGCAATAATAATTAAAGAAAAAGAAAATGTCGAGTTGAGAGTGCAGGCCATGGGAGGGATTGAAAGGAGGAAAGTGGGGACTGATATAATTTTATTTCAATTAAAATATTTTAAAATAAAAGAATACAAACTCCTTTATTGACTCCCAGTGCAATTAATACAAAAATCTCATCATCATGATTTCTAACTTAAGCCTCATCTTGTTCTACAGATTTTCTCGCATGTCATGTTTCAGCCACAAGGGCCTCTGGGCCTCTTAGTGGATTTTAATCATAGCAAGTTCCCACTTTGATATATGAAAGAGGTTTTCTCCATTGATAGGCATTGACTTATTTTTGTTCTTTAACTCTCATTTCAAAAGTTCCTTCTTTATTGACCCTTCCTCATCACCCAGTACAAAGCGGTCATTTGGATAATCTTCATGGTCATGGATTTAGTTAATGCATTAAATATCAAGTCTAAATTTTGCAAGAGATTTTAATGGGTTGCTAGCTATTGGATTTTCTAGTGCTGTAACATTAACAAATGCCAAGTAAGTGTACAGTGGAACCACAGAATAAATATATTCATGAATAAAAATAAATAATTTCTGCCATTAAAATGTAAGGGGGAGCCAGGTGCACACAGGCATGTTCACACGTGTGCACACATGTGCAGCTTTGTCTAAGTAATGCTTAGAAATACTAGGAGAAATAAAAACAAAACGTTCTACAGTTGTGAACTAATTAGTCAGGTATAGCTTCTAAAAGGGATAAGTGCGACACAGGCTTGTGCTCGGAAGAAAAGAATGATCCAGGAGGCCAACCTAATTGCAAATGCATGTCTGGCAATAGACAGACAAGCCACGGGAGCATCAGAGGATAAACATGACTAGAGTGTGGAGCTGGAGCTACTGAGTAGAAATGGTTGGGGTAGGTTTCAGTTTCCAAGCCTGTAGAACGTTTTGTGACCTTAAACAGTAATTATCTCCTCCAAATTGCTGCATGTTTTGCAGGATCAGTTTTAAAGATATACATAAATCACCCGACGCCGTGCTTTATAGAGGGAGAATTAATAAATGTGTGATCATTATTGTTATTAATGTGGTAAAGCACAGCATCATTTGCATGCTCTCTCCTTGATGTTTAGGTGGCTCATTTCCCTTCTGCAGTACCGCTCTGCTGACTGTCTTGTCTCTCCACCTGCTACCCAGGTGCAGCCAAATACTGGTACCAAAATAAAAACGGAAGAGTAGAGTGCTAGTTTCATTTGGAATACTCTCTAAGGAGAAGAAACATAAGTAAAATCATCTTGTAGGTGGTGTAATTGCGACATTCATATGTCAAAAATTGGTATATGGCCAAATGATATAGTGAAGACTTAGAAATCAAGGAAGTCATATCTTTGAACTCATTTAGCAAAGAAATATGGTCTCGAAAAGTTGTGTTGCTGTTCTTCTTGTTGGTGTTTACCACAATACTCAGTGAGCATTGACTTTGTAGCAATCAGTGCTTTGTATGCTGGACAAGGAGCACACCTAACCCCTGCTCTCCAAATGATCATAGTGTAGTAGAAGGGACAACATTAACACACATTCTAAAAAGTGATACAGCATAGTGTCAAGTTGTATTTAATTTCATAAAAACAAAACTTTTAAAAAGTCTTCATGCCTATACAAATATTGATAGATTTCCCTAACATGTATTATGCTCATAAAACATAGTATTATGATGACAAAGTAAGAACAAGGATGTATAATAGACTAAGTTGTTTACAACAGGAACTCAATAAGATGACATTTAATTGGTTTTGTGTGGAATGTAGTAAAATAATTTAAACAGGGAAAAATGACTTTTAGTTTTTATTTGCTTATACATATAATCATTCATGTGTCTTAGTTCATTTTGCGCTGATACAATAGAATATCTAGAATGACTAACTTTTAATAAATAGAAATTATTAGTCTTTCTGCTCAGGGCTGACATCTGGTAGGTGCCATCTTTCTTTATCCTCTATGACAAAATATAAGACAAAGGACTCCAAACTTGGTATTTTACAAATGGCACACTCCTAGGAAAACAAATCCACACTCCCATACAAATGGACTAACTATTCATGAAGACAGAGTTCACATGACCACTACATTTCATAAGCTGTAACCCTTTATCTGATAGGGACTTAGTTTTCAACCTTGATTTTGAGAAATGACCGAAGTTCACGCATTCGAATGTATGGCCAGCGCACTTAGTGATTTCTCACCTACTGCCTCTAATACAACTTTACCTCTTCAAATACATTAAGACAGCATTTCTAAAATTTCTAGTGCTTGAGCAACATAGTCCTCTGTTCTAATTCATTGATCCTTATGATAATTTCTTCTTCCAACTTCATCAGCATCCACTTTCATTTCCAAGCTAATAAAAAAAAAAAAAAAAAAAATTCTAAGAGGTAAGAGTTTCCCCTCTAAAATTCTAGTTCTAGACTTCTGAGAGGTGGGGCTTGAGACGGTCCTTTCACGCACCCACACACTCTGAGGCGTCTGAGTGAAAAGTGTAGCACCATGGCTTCTGTGTTGTCCTACGAAAGTCTGGTACACGAGTGGCCGGAGCCGTGGGAAGTGTGACTGCCATGACAGTGTTTCTTTCCCTTGGATACTGCTAGACTTCGGCTTCAGGTTGATGAGAAAAGAAAGTCCAAACAACACATGCAGTGCTCCTGGAGATAATTAAGGAAGAAGGCCTCCTGGCACCATACCGAGGATGGTTTCCAGTTATTTCCAGTCTCTGCTGCTCCAATTTTGTCTATTTTTACACTTTTAATAGCCTCAAAGCAGTGTGGTTCAAAGGTCAACGTTCTTCTACAGGAAAAGATCTGGTGGTTGGATTTGTAGCAGGAGTGGTGAATGTGCTGCTAACCACTCCGCTCTGGGTGGTAAACACCAGACTGAAGCTGCAGGGGGCAAAATTTCGGAATGAAGACAGTATACCAACTAACTACAAAGGCATTATTGATGCATTCCACCAGATTATTCGAGATGAAGGGATCTTGGCTCTGTGGAATGGCACCTTTCCCTCCTTGCTGTTGGTCTTCAACCCGGCCATCCAGTTCATGTTCTATGAAGGCTTAAAACGGCAGCTTTTAAAGAAGCGGATGAAGCTCTCTTCTCTGGATGTGTTCATCATTGGTGCAATAGCCAAAGCGATTGCCACCACAGTCACCTATCCCATGCAGACGGTGCAGTCAATTCTGAGGTTTGGACGTCATAGACTAAACCCAAAAAACAGGACACTGGGGAGTCTTCGAATGTTCTCTCTCTTCTTCACCAACGAGTCAAGCGCTTTGGAATAATGGACTCTACAAAGGCCTCGAAGCCAAGCTGCTGCAGACAGTGCTCACAGCCGCCTCTTGTTCCTTGTGTACGAGAAACTGACAGCTGCTACCTTCACCGTAATGGGCCTGAAAAGCACACATAAGCACTGGGGCCCCGCCCACAGGACGGTGTGGAGGCGCAGGTGCTGCACAGAGAGAAGAGGAACCAGTTCTCCTTTCCCGACGGTTCCATCCACACCACAGACATTCCTGTTATTGGCTGTAAAAACATCAAAGGCTAAATGGAGTATAGCCAGCTAAACCTATCACTTTTATGGTTTTTTTGGTGTTTTTATGTTGTTTGGTTGGATTTCAGGGGTAGAGGTTAGACTGATATGAAAATATTGAAACCCTGAAAATGGAAGTTTGTGGGTGTTCATTCATTTTTCTGAAGGGAAATGGACTTTCCATCTAAGGCTTTTCTCAACTTTACCACTTGTTTGGTTTCTCTAAAGCTCTCCTGGGTACCAGACGATTCAGTAAACATAATTCTCCTCAGATACTATTCTGTCTTAGTTTTGGTAAAGAGCTCCTCACTGAGAATAACATCATGACTGTGCCATGGGCATGACTTTATTTCTGTCTGACTCCTTCCCTTCTGCTTAAAGAGAGCTATTTATTTTGTGGGGGGAAATGAAAATTATTAACCTAAATGATTTTCTTAAGATTTGTAAATGTCAATTATTCATTGGTGTTTGACATAGTTTTTTTTTTTTTTTAATACATATTTATTTAGAATTGTCTTTTACTACAAAAAAGCCTTGATGTTGTATGTCCTTTCATGCAAGGTCCAATCACATAAGCCTCAATAAATTGTCAGCACACACACACACGCAAAAAAAAAATAAAATAAAATTCTAGTTCTAGATATGTCAGTTCCTCGTAAAGATCTATACTAAAAATATTGCCTTTGTAAACCTTAACTTCAACATGTCTGAACTTGGGATTATTCCCCTTCCTCTGTTTTGAAGCTGTCCGTGTAACTGGTTTTTGGTGGAAGCATAACTCTCCATTCTGTACCTGTATTGGTTTATGAAGAAGAGTTATAATTAAAAAAAAAAAAAAAAAAAAACAAAAAAAAAAACACTGGTTGAGTGGCCCAAACACCAGAAATCTTATTCTCATTGTTTTACAGGTTAAAAGTACAAGAAATCACATTGTCTCAGTTTAACTTCTTCTGGGAACCTGCTCTTTGACTTCCAAGTGGCTCTTTCTCACTATGTTCTGACATGATTTGGGCTCAGTGTATAGGTATCCTTGATATTTCCTCTACCCCAAATTTCCTTTTTTGATAGATGTCAATCAAATTGAACTAGAAACAACAATGATGGCTTCATCTCACCTATTAAGAGGCTCTGTAAGGGTACAAATATAGTCATATTCTTAGGTACTAAGACTAAGGTTACAAACACAGAGTGTGGGCTATACACTTCAAACAGTAGCTAACTACTGAAATGTGTGATGTGAATATGGGTCCAGTCTTCCCTTTTCCTTACTGATACTCAATTTGTGAACATGACCTACCTTACCCCTACTTTTTAATGTGGTTGTATCTGAACTTCCTTTCTAATTTCTCAGCAGCTTTCTCACACCGTCTCCATTTATCCTACACTGTTTCAAGTTCCCACACTTTCATCTAGCCCCATTTTTCCTCTATGCTATCTGCTGTGTTATTATTAGGATAAGCTTCTTAGCTGTTACCTCTAAAGTTCTTTATGACTTCCAGTGCTTGTATTCTGGAGAAACTGTGGTTGGCACTATCTCATTCATGGAGTTCAGGTGGTTCTTTTGACAGCCTTAATGCAATTCCTTTTCGGTGTGTACAGATCCTTTCTCATCACGCAAGCCCATTATCCTGAAATTTTCGAAAGCTTTCTCTCTGAGGCTCTGTATGCTAGCCATGTTTACAGTTGCAAAGTCACTCGACTAGCACCTGCAATGTAATCATGGCTTCCAGAGTGCCATAGCTATTACTGTAAATCAAGTCTTTGTCAGCTCGTTGCCCTCCTAGCAGCTTATTTAATGAACGTATTGCATGCTTAACTATCCTGAGAGAAACGGGATCACCACTATCCCTCTGGGCAGTTATAAGGTCATTTCTTGTTGAGCCATGCCCATTCCTTTCTGGTCTGTACCCAGCATAGTCTCCTCTAGCCCCCCGTCCAGTTCCCAAGTCCCTAAGTCAAGTCTCTGATAAGCTGACTGAAAGGATCGCGTGTGTTCTTACTGCTGGCCAAGGGATCACAGTCTCCCTTACAAATGCTATACGTTTCAGATATTATAAAATTGCATCTTTCTTTGTTGTAGCTGGGAACTGTCTCTTACACTCAGCTTGAGTTTGGGCAATTGTCAAGCTCAAATGGTTTGGCTCCTGCCTAAGGGATAACAATTCTACATTTTCTGCTCTGTGGTGTTTGAAAACTATTGTTTTATGTTTTTTCTTTATGTTTTTTTTTTTTTTTAGCTGCCTGAGAGGTCATAGGATGGAGGATGGATACACTTCCATTAAACCATCACAGCCAGACACAGAAATACAATACTTTAAAACAAATTCTCATGTTCTTATATTCATTCACAATTTAAATTTTGGAATAATATTGTGTCTTGACTTCCAAAATATATATGTAAAGTATACATAAAATGAACCTGAGTTTTGTTTTTTTTTCTCCTTCAAATATTTTAACATTGTTTTAAGATTATTCAAAACTAGAAAGAAAGGTATGAGATGTCATCTCAATAATTTGAACAGAAGAAGGAAGACTCAGGTTCAAGGCCAACTTAGAACAAATCAAGACATAATCTCAAAAATAAACAACTGAAAAGTTAACCAGAACAACTTAAATGAACAAGTAAGCCAACAGGCTGGGCTATGCTTGGTAGCAAACCTCTTACAGTCTCTGGGTTCTACCCCAAGCATTGGGGAGGAATAAGAGGAAAGATAACAACAGCTGCATTCCTCATCGAGTCTTCATGGTTATCTCATTTTATGCCATTCTTTTATTGTAAAAAATCCATTAGCATATTCACTTGTTTGTTTTATTCTGCTCTGCTTATTTTCCCTATTCATATATGAGCATTACACATTTTAATAATAGAGATTTTTTTTTATGCATTTAAAATTTACCAGTATTAGACATTAGTATTAGCTTTATAAAGTAGAATATATTGACTGGTAGTTTTGCCAATTAATAAAAAAAGTTAATATTATAAGAATAGTTTTCTAATTGGCAGAAGTTGGCCATTTGACTTAACTTGATACACATAGATACTCAACATTGTATTAGTAGTGACTAATTTTGTGTTGCCTCATCCAGCTTCAATATAAAGGAATGCCTTGGTTGGTTGATATCCATGGGAGGCCTGTCCTTTGCTGAAGAGAAATGGACGTGAAATGGGGATAAACGGGAGAAAGCAAAAGGAGGTGTGGGTGGGGACTGGGAGGAGAAGACGAATGGAAACTACAGTCAGGACGTAAAAAGAAAGAAAGAAAATAAATGAATTTATTAAAAAAATCATTTAAAAGTTGAAAGAATAGTTCTTCCACAACAGACTTGCTGCTGATGTTGAAATTATTTAAAAGGTTGTAGCACCTTTGGAATTTTAAAAGCCAATTTCATCATATTTATGATGATAGAAAGTTCAAAAATCAAAACACAAATATCCTTAACCCATTAACAGTCTGGGAATGATACACCTAATTTGGGATTCTTTCATGCTGTGTATCTTGTAATGTTTAATGTAAGTATTGAAGCTATTTATAGCTTCGCTTGCCTGCGGCAACCATGCAAAACCATAACATCACTGAGACTAGTCCAGCTGGAATTTTAAAAAATTTATATTATTGTATTTCAAAAATGTTATGCTATTCCATATCTGTATTTAAAACTTCTATATATTTTCCTTTTATCATTCGGGCCATAGAAACATGTGCCACTGCAAGTCCTAAGTGATTGTCTCTTTATAATGGAAACCATCCTGGACAGAGAAAGGGGTATATTTATGCTGAGTTGTGGCAGCATATTTAAAGGCAGTTGTACAGAATGTAGTCTTGTATAATCAGGGTAGGAGATCTATTCATAGATGGCAAGCACCAGTTCACTGAGGCGTGGAAGAAGAGACACGGAGAGCATAATAAAGACACAGAAGAATGTGCCAAAGATACTCTCACCCTTCCCATCCTCTCTCACCTGTGAGATGTGGCCCTTCTGTTCCTGGAATAGGTTTCAATATTATTACCTTTTTTGGGGGTTTTCTGTAATGAGTCACCAAGGTGAAAAGACCGCAGATGGAATGAATGAACAATTACACAGCTCTTTAGCAAACCCATTCCCCGTGCCTCTGGGGAAACAGGAAGTTTAGTCAGAGGAAAATTTTGAGTTCAGGTGGAGAGATCTCAGCAAATAGTGACAGCATCTCTCTCTGACCCTTAGATCCACGAATGCACAGAACATGAGCTCTGTGCTTTTTTTCCTCTTGCTTGAAAAGAAATTTAATAAAATCTCTGTGCTTTATTATACTTTAGGTTGTTTTTAAACCTCAATGCAAAAGTATTATCAGATGTTTTGTTACTGAGATATATAAAAATCATTGAGAGCTTTGTAAATACTGAATCGGTTCAGGTGTTTATTCAGAGCATGAGTGTGAGTGTACTCACATCCAATACATACTTTATTAAAGATAGTTATTGCAGAAGAAAGATCAAGGTTGTCACCTGATCTCTCAAACCCTTGTTTAAAAAAAAAAACCCGAGTGCAGTGGAGGGCACTTGTAATCCCAGGCCTGGGGAGGTAGAGACTGGCAGATCACCATATCAGTGAGCAGAAGCCCAGGGAGAGACCAAGATGAACAGCACTGGAAGAATAAGGCCAGAGGATGACCTTTGACTGCACACGCACACACATGCATGCACGTATACACACAAGCACAACTACACACAAAAAATGTCAGTGCACTCTGAGACTTAGAATACTCTTTAATGACTTAATGGAAACATAAACATTAAAATATAGAATACCCACATTTATCATAACAATTTTGCTTGTGATCTTATCTTTGGTCTGAGATGCACCATCTAAAGCTCCAGAGACTGACAATAACAAAGTAGAGCTAGCTGTCAACAACTTAAAACCAAAAGTAGAAACAAAGACTCACACCTGAATCTTCCCAGGCACCTGTTGCTCAGCCTCAGACAACACCTGCAGCCTAGAAAATTCCTTGAACCTTACATTGAGTAGCTCCTTGCAATTGAGGATTTAATATCTTCAATCAACATGTCTTCACATTGCTCCAGCTTTCTTCAGCTTCAGACTCCCCAGCACTGACTGATAGCAACTCCACATTCTACATGTTAAGTCAGATGGCACCAAGTCTCAAATTCACTGAGATGTCTTTCTCTCATACCACATACCTGGCACTTCAGAATCCTTTTGGCATACCAGTCATTTGGATGTTCTGATAGCCTGCTAACTGGTCATGTCCATTTCATCATCCCTTAGTCATCTTTCACCATCCAACAGTTAAAATGAATCTTTTATTTTTAAACTATTGTGTTACTCCATGCTTCTACTTAAATTTAAGAACTGTCACTAACTACCACAAGAAAAATTCCTTATAATGGCCATAAACTTTGGCAGAGGGCACTCTCCATGTCATCTCCTTCTAGAAGACAGCAAAAGGGGCTTCTATATGCATCACACCCCACTTTTCGTTTTGAAACATGATCTATTATGACACAGTCATCACAGTGAACTTACCAGCATTAATACTGTTGATTCCCATGTACATTGTGCTCAGGGCTCCTAGCTTTTAAGCCTTCTGCTCTTTCTCTGCTAAAGCTTCTCATTCTGTAAATCACGTTATGTTAGTGATTGTATGTGTCTTACTCTAGTCACATATGCAGATATTTTACCCATGAATATTTTGATGGTTATTAAAGAATCTGTTATAAGCATTTGCATTGTGTGTGAATACACATTTTCACATTAGTTAAAAGAAAGTAACATCTTTGCTAGATCATTGTTGTTGTGAGACTATTCAGAAAGAAACTGCCAAATTTCTTTCCCAAATGGCTGTAACTGTCATGTCTCTATCAACACAACTTGAGTCTTCTTATTGTTACCATCATCCAAGTGGTTACAAGTTATAAGTTGTTTTGGTTTTGGTCATTATAATGAATGTGTCATGTTATTTTAATTTGTGTTTTGTTACTTTGGATGGTTTCGTTCATTTTAACCATATTGTTGCTTTCAGTGTTTATCCTTTTTGAAGAGATACCTATTTAGTTTTTTTTCCTACTTCAAGTTTGGTTTACTTTATTCTCAGTAGCAGATTATTTTTTCATAGTTTAGATATAAGCAAATTTAAATTTTAAGATACTACCCCCAGTCTGTGTTGTAGCTATTGTTGTCATAAAATTATTGTTTTCAGAATGTGCATTTTTATCCTAATTATGAAAAATTTAACAATTTTTTCTTTCATGTACGGTATATTGGATCTGAAAACTCATCTTGAAACTCTAGCCCACATACCTTTTCTTCTAGTGTTTCATCCATAAGTTTTATGGTTTTGCACTTTGACATTTTTCATCCCGGACACGGCTCAGAATGGTGTAGCTATGTCCTCCAAATTAGTTAGTAATGGTATTGTGTCCTGATGTGTGGGATTGTAAGTACTGTAGCAGAAGTTTTATACACTTGGCCTCCTATATTTGTTAGTGATGGTATAATAAAATGTAATGTGACCTTGGAGTTCTATGTGTTTTCCCTGTTAAGGCAGATCTATGCATTGTTGTCATCTGAAAATTGTGGTCTTTGAAACTTCTCACCTAGAGTGACTCTTTGCTGTAAGTCATTCATCTTTGTAAGGATGCCTCCAGATTTTGTATAAATGGACAGAAGGTCCAGGAGCTGTACTTTACCCTGGACTTCATCTCTTCACACATAGAGGCCACCACTCTTCTTGACACCCCGCCCCCTAGTTCCTTCTTACTGATCCTTACAGTTTACCAATGATGGTGGCAATGTGAGGGAGGGATTTCATCAAGGATGGGAAGACTGAACTAGGGGAGCACCAGCAAGAAGGTCTCCCAGTTTCTACTTAAGAACATAAGACTGAACAAATGGTTAAAAGATAAAACAGCAGAACATCAAAGGACACCTTGATTTTCATGTCTTTAGTCAGTTATGGTTTCTCCCTTCATATAACCACTTCTTTATAAATTTTATCTATAGATGTGCTTTTTACTTGTTTAAATGAGAGCATTTTACTAAATCTGTTTTGTAAAACATGAATATAAATGAACTGTAATGTATATAGATATTCTATCTCCATATAGAAGGACATTTGGACAGGATGCCATGAGCATCTGTTAGGGAAAGATGAGGCCTCAGGTTAACTCTATAAAAGCACAAAATTACTCATGAATTTTTTCAAATAAAGAGAAAAGGGCAAAGTTCTAAGATTTGTATAAGAAAACTCAAAAATTCCTAAGATGATCATTCATTGGCCTGAAATAATTAAGAAAAACAAAGACATATTAAAAACAAAAGATAGGGACTGGTTTCAGTGATGCTCTAGAAGCACATAGAAAATATTCCTAATTAACAGCTCTATTTCCTGAAAAGTTTTATTTTGGTACTTGCAGTTCTGTTCCTGTTAAAATAAAAATGACATAATGGATTTATGGTAAAATAATAACTAATAGTAGACAATGACCACGTATTGGACAATTGGCAACTATAGGAGTCAGTGGTGGAGCTGAGGTGGGAAGTCAGTCATCAGCTAGTGACAGAATGATAGCCTGATCTCTGGAACTGTTACAGATTATTTCTTGTGAGAAGAATGAATTATAGGATCTTTAACTTGTCATTCTGTGTAACCCAGCCACACCGGTCTTTGTCTCAGGCAGACTCACAGTCGTTCACAGTTGGCTTCCCTCCATTTCTCAGAGATTAGGCTGCTGATCCCAAACACGCACCACAATTTCAAATTTTAACTGAATATTCAGCTAATTCTCAACCAGCTTCCTGGACCAACACTGATTCTTGAAGCATATGCACATTTAGTCAGTGAAAGAAAGGGACTATTGGGACTTGGACATATGCACATTCATGGGCCCTGATCCTACAACCATGATGTTATATGCTAAGGTCCATGTTAGGTCTCCTAGTGTAGCCGTAGTGAGCCAGCTAGCAAGTGCAAGAGGCCCATCCTACAGGACCTGTGCAAGAAATATTCTGAGTCTGTGCATTTTTAAATTTTTAATAAAATCAAATAGAATTATTTCTTTCTGTTTCCTTTCCTCAAACTTCTCTCACACCCCGACTTATCCATCTTAAATCTCTGACTTCTTCTTCTTTAATTGCTTAAGTTACCCCAGAGGAGGATTCAAATATCCACTCCCTACCTTATTGCCTCACATCCAATGTTAGTTTTGTTTGTTTGTTTTAAATTAGGTTTTTTTTTTTTTAAAGAAAAAAACCTTGCCATTAAAAACACCATGCCCTGAAATTTATCCAAATAAATCCATACATCTCAATAAATTTCTGTATAGTTAAAATATCCATTCTAAGCTGTGGAGTTTCGAATTGGATTCACTTTCATTGCTGAATATATTTTATGTGCTTATCCACTAGCAAAAAATGAAAACTCTGAGACAGAATTAGAACTTCAAAAACAATTATCTTTATACTCTTTCATAACTCATCTCCATTATCTACAATTAGTTCTTTCTTATCCCCCCTTTCTTGTTCTTTTTTTATATTATAGTATACCCACATACACATTTCTCGATGTATTCTTACACACACACACACACACACACACACAACACACCACAATTATTGTTTATACTCAGCTTTGAGGGATAATATGCAGTTTTTATTTTTCTGAGATTGTGTTACCTTGTTTACCATTATGTATTCT
The DNA here is from genome assembly GCA_021653895.1 of Mastomys natalensis. Taxonomy (NCBI): domain Eukaryota; kingdom Metazoa; phylum Chordata; class Mammalia; order Rodentia; family Muridae; genus Mastomys; species Mastomys natalensis. The sequence goes on along the minus strand of JAJTUV010002263.1, from coordinate 238,768 downwards.
AAATCTATCCATTTTCCTGAAAATTTTGTGACTGTGTTTTTCTCCCAAGCTAAATAGTATTCCCAATTTTCATTATCTATTTGTTCATGGAAAACAGGTTGATTCTGATTTCTTTCTATAGTGAATAAAGCAGCAGCAAATACAGGGATGCAGATATCTCTCTGATACAATATCATGTTTTCTTGGTAAATGCCCATAACTGCATCATATGTTGCACAACTGTTAAGGTTTTGGGGAATCTTCAAACTAACTTCCATAATTGCTGTGCTAATTTGTGTCCCCCAAAAGCAATGAGTAAGTGTTCCTTTCTCTCCATACTCTCTCAACATTAGTTGTCAAATATGCTGATAGTAGCTATTGTGACCGAGTGAGATGATATCTTCAAATAGTTTTAATACACATTCCCCAAATGATTAGGAAAACTGAATATATTTAAAATAGCTATTAGCCCACATGATTCTTACTTGAAAACTGTCTATGTGATCCATTCAATCCTAAAAACTGTCTTGTTTATTTTGAGGTTAAAAACTGCTGGCTTGGGTGATTAACACCTACCTGTAGCCTAAGAGTGGGGGATTAAGTAAAGAATTAATTGCTAAAGGTTTTTCTCTCTTGCCCAGAAGACTTGCCTCTAGGGAGGTTGGGAGCAGTAATCTTACTGAATCAGGAGAAAAGAGTCATGCTCACAGGAGGAAAAACTTTTACACAAGCAGATGCATAAACTCACATATATTCATATACACACTTTCATACTTATTTGTTGGACCCAACAGTCTATCTAATCAACTTACACACACACACACACACACACACACACACACATATAAATACTCATATGCATAAGAAGCAAAAGACCAAGTGCCAGTCCTTACTCATTCTAGATGAAAAATAAGCTCCAATCTTTCTTGCATAGAGAAAGGACCTACTTTTTTATTGGTAAATGAATTAAACCCAACTCTGTAAGAAAAAAAGCTTTGTCTTCTTCAGTAAGACTAAGCCCACCTTGCTGTTAAGAAAGGACATATGCTCCACTATGTTCATAGCAGCCTTATTTATAATAGCCAGAAGCTGGAAAGAACCCAGATGTCCTTCAACAGAGGAATGGATACAAAAAATGTGGTACATTTACACAATGGAGTATTACTCAGCTATTAAAAATAATGAATTTGAGAAATTCTTAGGTAAAAGGATGGAACTAGAAAATATCATCCTGAGTGAGGTAACCCAATCACAAAAAACACACATGGTATTCACTCACTGATAAGTGGATATTAGCCCAGAAGCTCTCAATACCCAAAATGCAACTCACAGACCACATGAAGCTCAATGAAGAAAGAAGACCAAGTGGGGTGCTTTGGTCCTTATTAGGAGTAACAAAATACTCAAGAAAGCAAATATGGAGACAAAGTGTGGGACAGAAACTGAAGGAGGGGACATCTGGAGACCATTTCACCTGAGTATCCATCCCATGTGCAGTCATCAAAGGTAGACACTGATGTGGATGTCAGGAAGTCATGCTGATAGGAGCCTGATATAGCTGTCTCCTTAGAGATCTGCAAGAGTCTGGTATATTCAGAGGTAGATGCTCACAGCTAATCATTGAACTGATCAAGGGGTTCCCAATGGAGGAGTGAAAGAGAAGATTGAAGGAACTGAAAGGGTTTGCAGCCCCATGAGGATAGCAACAATACCAACCAACCAGAGCCCCCAGGGTCTAAATCTGGATCCCATATATATGTGTGTGTTGTGTGTGTGGTGTACATATATATAAAGCATATATTAATAATTTAATAGCAGGAATATTTCCTAAAATAATGTCATCCTTTGGCCTTGCCTAGAATGGTTCATCCATCATAGCTTTACAGTCCATGGTGAAATCATCTCAGGAAGATCACCTGCTAGTTTTTAGCCTCTCCTAGATGGCTCCTGGTGGAGGATATTTTGTTTAAAAAGACACATGAGAGGACCTTTTGCTGAAGCAGACACTTGAGAGGGTGCATGATGTTTGAAAGAGTATAAGTAGAATCCCACAGACAGTGGAAGGACACACTTGCTTTGCTTTGTGACAGGTGCAACCCTTCATTGGTCTTCATTTGTAGAGGGAAATGTGCAAAAGATCTTCTTAGGCTATTCTGGCTGGTTTTTGCTGCTTCCATTGACTTGTGCCAATTGGTGGAGCCTTGAGGTTTCTGCTGGATCAAAATATTGCTGCTGATTCGTGTTTAGTATTGGCTATCAAGTAGACTCCTGGTTTCTGACAATTAAGCATGAAATCTCCCCAAAGAACTACTTCTAAACAGTCCCAAAAACCTTTTACTGTTAACCTTCTTTTTCCCCAACCTCTATCAGTGGGTTAGAATGGAGGTTGAAGCATTCAAGAACTTAAATAATGTAGGTTTAGAGAACAATCTAAGCCTATAGTTGCATTTATAGAAAAAGCAACATATTTTTTTTTTCTGGTCAGGGAAAAATGTTATCCTTACTTTCATGCACAGGACTAAGAAGCATAGAATGTGCTTGAACATGTCCCATAAAAAAAGGGTGATTTCTAGATTGAAGCAAAGATTATAACTTTCAGAGTAGGGCTAAAATAGTGGAGCAGCTAAGAAGGCATTGGAACAACTTCAATATGAGGAAATAACCTGACTATATACTGAGAGTCAGTTTACAAGTTAAAAGGATGTCCTCTAGTCTGTTAAAGAGATCAATTACTATTATTACCTCCACCCACTGTGTAGGAGTTCTTGTGTGGGGAAAAACCAGCCTGCCCTGAGAGTGGCCATCAGTAAAAACAGTGTGCTGCTGGGCAGTGGGGCTGATCTGGTTCTAAAAGAGTTAATGAAGGTTAGCTTCAGAGGTCAAATTTCTTAATGACTTTTGTGTCCAGGATGAGAATATCAAACAAAGGATTTCATTCAGCTGTAATTATGTTTAAGAAAAAAACAAATCCAATTGATATTTCCAAGAAGTGTTTGAAAATAATATAGAGTTTTTAAATAAAACATCCCAATTAATCAGCCAGCCGTATAGCCTGACAGTACTGCAGCAGAGAATCCCGTAGGCCCTTTGAGTTGTCTGATACACCTTTTAGGAGGCCTTGGCAAATGGCTTATGGCCAGGTATTATAGGGGAGAATAGGCAGAATTATGAGATTTTGTTGCTTCTGTCTATAAGTCAGACTCCTCCTCTGAGGAGTTTTCATCCCCTGATTCATCACTATCATCTCCTGAGCTGTCTTCCTTGGGAGCCTTTATCAAAGGAAAAATATTGTTCATAGATTCCCTAGTAAACTGGCAACAAGGGAGTTCCCTTAATGGGGCTGGGGGGAGTTGAGGCAGAGGGTTCCTGAGTAGACATAGGCTCTTTATCATACCAAAATCTGCCCAAGAACATTCCAAATAGCATATGTTGTAAGGGGCATGTCTTTTCTTCTATGCTCTATAAACCTGTTCTAATGTCTGTCCTCACTGTCTTTCATGTTTCTATATCTGAAGTTCCCTGGCCTTGAAATCAGGGGCTGACTGGATAAGCTAGAGAAATTAAGTCATCTGACCAGTGCTAACTTTAATATCCTTTTTCTTAAGTATTTGCTTAATAAATGTTATTTAATAATAATTTATTTACTATCACATGTTATCTGAAAAGAATTTATTATTAGGTAACATATAATATATATAACATATATAATATAGTACAATAAGTTAGTAATAATTTTTGAAGTATAAGTTTAATAGGTTACTTTTAAAAGTCATATATTACATAATATATACAATATATGATTATATAATATGCATAATTAATAAATTAATAATAATATGTTTAATAAAGAACTGTCTGTCCTTAGATTTAACTTGTCCCATCCTCAACTGTGGGTCACTTTCCATGAGTTCTAAAGCTGTTTGTTATTCTTCCTTGTTGGTTCTTGACAGCAAGACTGTGGTAGGAATAACCAAATTCTCTCTTGATTACATATAAGACTTCTACATAGGGGAACATTCATGCCTGGCACCATAAACGAGGTCAAAACCCATCATTATGAAGGTCACATGTATTAGGGTTGAACCTACTTTTGCTTTAATAAAGAAACGTGGTCAACAGCATCTTAAAAATACATTTGTAATAATAAATTATTGCAGTCCTCAGCTTAATGAAATAAAATGTTCTTTGTAACAAATAATGATTAATGCAGAAATTCATGGCTGTTTGAGGTACTTTGAATAAATGACTGAATGTTCATCTATCAATTGGACATTAATAACAACTTCCCTCCTTTTAAGTTTGGAACCATTAACAAATCTGATGTCAAGTTATACTACAGAGCTATACTAATAAAAACTAGTACAGATATATAGATCTATACAATGTAGAATAACCCCCAGATGCAAGTTTGCACAAGTGAACATGAGTTTTGATAATAATTTCAAACATATACACTGGAGGGAGGACAGTCCATGGTGCCATATGTTATCCACATGGAAAAGAACAGATATGTGTCTCCCACTCTGCACAAAAGTCAGCACCAAATGAATCATGGATATCAAGATAAGACCTGAAACTCTGACTCGGCTAGAGGAAAAGTAGGCAGTGTATACTAAAGATATTGGTTCAAATAAGGGATTTCTGAATGGAACTCTGTTGTTTATGAATAAGACCAACCACTGACAAATGGGAATTTGGAAAAATAAAGCCTTTTCTTCCTCAATAAAGAAGCTACCTACTGATTGGAGACAGCCTGCAGAATGGGAGAAAATGCTTTAAAATCTATGACTTATAGAACGCAAGTGTCTAGAATATACAAAGAACACAGAAAACTATACATGGAGAGGACAAAAGATGAGCTATGGAACTGAATACAGAGTTCTCAAAGGAAGAAATAAAACTGGATAATAAATATTTAAATATGTCCAATACCAACAACTACTAATACAAATCAAAACTAGTTTGAGATTTAATCTCACTCTAATAAAACAGCTTTTATAAGGAAAACAAAATAACAGTAGATTACTTCAAAAATGTGGGAAATGGGTAACTTTAGATACTATTGATGGACTTGCAAACTGGTACAGTCATTATGGAAATCTTGTGGATGTTTCTCAAAAGGCTAAAAGTCAACCTTCCATATAACAAAGATGTATCTCTCCTAGACTCGGTAGTTACTTTATTAGAGATACCATTACATGCATCTTCATTTCTCTCCTATTAACAATAAATAGTACATGGAATCAAGCTAGATGCCCATCAACTGATAAATTATAATGAAATGTAATACATTTACACAATGGTATTCTACTCAGCAGTAACAAACAATTAAAATATAAAATTTACAATAGAAATGGAAAATACTGAGTGAGGTAATCCAGGCCCAGCAAGACAACACTATGTGGTCTCTCATAAGAAAATCTTACAACTGCATCTTTAGATAGCTGTGTTTAAGTTGGACTGTCAGTATAGCCCAAGTAGCCAGAAAGCAACTGTGACTGCGAGGTCTAAAGGAGAGGAGATAACAAAACACATGTAATATGAAAGTGAAACAAGGAATATTAGGGGATAAAAATTTCAAGGGGATGGAGGATAAATGATAGAATGAGGGGAAGTTGCGATGGTTAAGCCAAGCTAACGATCATGAAATGGCCATATAGCAACCTATTATTTTATAAGCCAATTGAAATCAATTTCCAGTGTTCTGATTATACATTTGTCAAAACAAGACATACAAATGGCCAGGAGATGCATGAAAAGATTGTCAATATAATTATCATTGGCTGGAGAAATGCAAATTAAACAACCCCTTAGTATGGCTATCATGGAAAGATAGCCAATGAAAAGAAAACCATCAGTGAGAATATTGAGAAAAGAAATCCTCACAAAGACTTCATGTGAATAAATTTAATGTATTCATTTTTTAATAAGATCTAGGAATTTCTTAAAAAACTTTGAATTTTAAAATTTTGAATGCATATGTAATAGGATACTCTTTAGTTTATATGAAAGAGGAATTTCTTATAGTTCGTGACAAGGCACAGAATCTTGGATGACATTCTGTTAACTGAATGAAATAAGCTACCAACAGACCTAGAGATTCCATATAGTCATACATATAATATGCAGACATATAAAATGCAAACTGATTCAGTATTACTCAAAACAGCAGAAGGCAGGAAGGTGGTACCCAACATTGTAATTACTCGATTTTTGGAGATATGAGGCAAACACATAATTTCAACTGAATAGAAGGTATAAATTCAGTAGATCAACTACATAACATGATGACCACCATTAATCAGAATTCACTGTGCTCATGAAAACCACTAAGTTTTAACCAGGGGAGGACAAATTTGTCCATTGTTGATTTAGTCATTACACAATGTAAGTCCTTATCAAAGCATTCATTGTGTAGTGTAGTAGTTATACACAGTTTAGAATTGTTTGTTGACTTAAAATTACTTAATTAAAAAGAATGGAAGGATTCCATGGGGACTCCTTCAGTAGAAGGTTCAGATCAAGTTTAATCGGATGAGAAGTAGATGCTTTCAAATGTTAAGGCTTTTGATCCTGGCTCTATCAATTCTCAATTGTTTGCTTCTCTTAAAAGTAGTAGGAAAGTAACAGTAGCACAGAAAAAGTCACAAACAACAGAGCTCTGTAAGGTAGAGAGATTGAGGATGTGGATTCTGCATTCAGTTCCCTGGAGAGTGGGGGCTTGGTGAGTTTTCATACAAGAAATAATTTGCCAAGGAAGTGTTTGGATCACAATGCCTGTCGCAACTCTAGGCGCCAGACAGGCAGCAGTGATGGTCACAGGCAGAAAACAGTTTTAACCTACAGAAAGTTACCATCACCTTAGCAGGAGACCCAAAACCCAAGAGTCTTAGTTATTTGTGAACTTGTGAAAGAAGTCTCAGAGTCAGAAACAGCTGAGGAATATTTTGGAGACTAATATTTTTCATGATGCTTCAATATAAAAATGAGAATTTTTTCATGTTAGAAGTAAGCAGGATAAACCATGGTATGATGAAAGAAGATTTTTTTGTTTTTAATTTTCTATAGACCTAAAATATCATTCCATCCAAACTCAAATGAGCTTGTTAATAAAACTAGTTGTACAATGACTGTTTTATATTAGATTTTTATCAGACTCTAGGATTTCATGAATGTGTTATTCACTTTTGTAGTGATTAGTAAAATATACAGTTTCTTTGCAATCCTTTTCTATTTACATTTAGAATCAGGTATATTTGCTATTAAAAATGTATTAACTCAAGTTGAAAATTTAAGGTAATATTACATTTCAGTTTCAGATCAATAAAGTTTACTATTAACCAAAACACTCTAAGCCAAAGTGATATAAAGATTTCATCTGATGTTTCTCTTCATTAAAAAGAAAAATAATTATTGATTAATAGTTGGATCATTATAAAATAGTTGTGCACTTAAACATTTTCTAGATAAAGTGTAACCACATATAAAAGTTAAATTTAAATAAATATCAGGTTTGTTTTCTAGATGCTTAGAGTCAGGGACAGAGCAGATATTTAGTTGGAGCCAACAGATGATTAACATGGAAGGTCTGGAATTCTTCTAGGTTTTATTTTGTTGTTTGTTTGTTTGTTTGTTTTTTTATGTTTTGGTGTTTCAGTCAATGATTGATTCCACATCTAGTTCTATAGTCCATCATCATGAGATTTGGGTCAAACTGAATATTTAATTAATGGACCTTCTAGCTTCAAGACTTGCCCTTGAAAACTAAAACCAAGCAAAGTCTAATATATGCTAGCGCAGTCATTCTCACTTTATAATATCCCCTTTTTCTATCCTTTCTTTCCTGTGTTTCTTTTTTTCTTTCCTTCCTTTCTCTCCTTGCTTCCTATATTAGCTACTTTATCCACTGCTATGATTAAAAGACAGACACAAGCAACTTACGAGTTTGGGTTTGTTTAGGCTCAGTTTGGGAGAGGGTCCATCATGACAGGAAGGTGAGGCAATGGGAGCTTTGAGCACCTGATCACACTGAATCCACAGTCAGGAAGCAGAGAGGCATCATTCCTTCAGCCCAAATCCCCTTCTCCTATTTGTGCCACCAAAGATCCCAACCCATAAAATGATTCTGCTTACATTAGGGCTAGTCTTCCCATTTCAGGTAACCTAATTAAAAAACATCTCTCACAGACGAGCCAGAAGTTTGTTTCCATGGTGATTTTAAATCTTGTGAAGTTGACAGTCAAAGTTAATCATCATGCTTTCTAACCTCTTTTTCTTCCATCTGTAATAACTATTGATGGATAGCAATAAGTAAATTAGATATTCAGAGAGGTTAGATTTGCTGAAAGATGTATTCACACTGTGAATTCTGCTCCATTGGTTTAAAAAAAATGATAGATTTGTCAACCAATCATATTAAGTGTTGATGTAGAGTTTTTTCATATAGATGAAGTAAGTGTGTTACAAGTGTAAAGTTTTCTGTGTAAAAATTCTGTACAGCTTTCTGTACATTATTGATTTTCATCTAGCATATTCTACCAAGCAATTTTTAAATTACTAAAAATAGTTATTTGCTGTACAATTCTAGAATTGTTGCATTATCAATACCATGACTCAAAATATATCAAAAGAAAGTGATATGGCTTACTGGGTAAAAGTGCTTGCAGTGCAAGCTAGATTACCAGAGTTCAATTTAATGTCTAGTGACCCTGTTTTAAAATCTGGGTGAGATTGCACATGTTTAATTTCAGAACTCCTGAAGCAATATGTGGGCAGTAGCAAGAAAGGAAGCTTGTGGACAATCTAGCCTGGAGCACACAACATGGCAACAATGTGGAAAGAGAAAAGTGAATCCTGAAAGATGCTCTCTGACCTCCATGTGTATACTGCGTCACTTGCCTCCTACACACACATCATGCACATACCAATAAAAGAAATCATAGTTAAAAATCACTATGGTTATCTTTGAAATCTGATGTTTTCTTTTTCTTTTTTGTTTTGTTTTGTTTTGTTTTGTTTTGTTTTGTTTTGTTTTGTTTTGTTTTTCGAGACAGGGTTTCTCTGTATAGCCCTGGCTGTCCTGGAACTCACTCTGTAGACCAGGCTGGCATCGAACTCAGAAATCCGCCTGCCTCTGCCTCCCAAGTGCTGGGATCAAAGGTGTGCGCCATTTAATTTACAATAGTGACATCTTTCACACAAAATATAGAGCCTTAGATCTGTCTTCTTCATATCTTCCCTTCTGCTAGAGAACTTTTCCAGTTTGAGGTTTTTTCAGTTCTATACCATATATTATTGGCTCCTGTGAAACAGTCAATTTATCTTTCTCCTATGCTATTAGATGCAATGTCTGCTTTTGTCACCAGAATGTGGGTTACATAGCCTCATAAGTCAATGAATCAGAGAGTAATCTTGGAATGTTGCAGAAACTGTATTGATATATTGATATTTTGAAAGTATTTTTTACTTCTTGAGAAATTCATATGTTCATATAAAATATCTTGACCAATCTATCCTCAGTCCCTTTCCTTCCAGTTCTGAGCCTATCTCTTCTCCCTTCCAATGTCATGAGTTCTGTAGTAGTTTGTTTCTTTTTTTCACTTATCAATACTTTATAACCTTTTGGTCTGGATGGTTGTATTCTTTCGTCATCATTGAGTTTTCCTCCTCCTCCTCTTCCTCTTCCTCCTCCTCTATAACCTCCTTTTCCTCCTCCTCTTCCCCTTCCACCATCATCACCTCCTCCTTTTCTCTTTTCTTTTTTCTCTCTGTCTTTTTTTCTGTTTCTTTGTTTCTTTCTTTCCTTCTTTTTCTGTCTTTTTTTTTCTTTTGAGACAAGCTCTCACTATTTAAACTTGACTATCCTGGAACTGGCTATGTAGACCAGGCTCCTTGTATCCACAGAGATCTGCTTGCCTCTGTCTCTCAATAAAAGAAAGCATACTTAAAAATCACTATGGTTATCTTTGAAATCTGATGTTTTCTTTTTCATCTGAACTGCCTACTTTAATTTACAATAGCGACATCTTTCACGCAAAATATAGAGCCTTAGATCTTTCTTCTTCATATCTTCCCTTCTGCTAGAGAACTTTCCCATTTTGAGGTTTTTCAGTTCTATACCATATATTACTGGCTCCTGTGAAACAGTCAATTTATCTTTCTCCTATGCTATTAGGTGCTATGCTATTAGGGATGGAATTAAATGCATACAACATCACATCTTGTTTCCAATAGCTATTACGAATATTTTCAGCACAGTGTACCATTTTTACTTTGAAAACTGACTGACATGTTTGCTTGCATTGCATTTAAAACCTTTACCTGTCTTTAAAACTTCTTTAATTGCTCATTTATATTTGCCTAATTGTACAAGTTATTCCACATACAATAAAAAAATGATAAAAATCTCATGTTACTTTGCATACCTTTCATTAAATTATATTTATATATACATTTCCAACCTTTTATAGCTTCCTGTAGGTATTTAGAATTATGAAGCAATATGATTCCTTGGGAGGACAGGATTAGAAACTCATGGAGTAAAAACTGTTCTTAAAATTCCATTTGGCATTATTACACTGTCTGCATTTATATTAAATTAGTAAACTAGAAATAAAAAGGTCTTTTAATAACCTTTAGAGAGAGAGAAAGAGAGAGGGAGGGGGAGAGAGAATGTGAGGAGAGCACCAGGAAAAAGCTGAAACTAGGCCATTGCCTAAGAATGTAGCACTGTAGCATAGCTATTATAGTAAAGTGCCAGGAAGAGTTATCATAGGCTATTTGAGGCAGTACTCAAGACTAGTTATTAGTAATAGATCTAGGAACTGCTCTGACACTGGAGCTCCTTTTACTTCAGGGTGATGAACTATTAGCCATCATTTAGGACAAATAGCAGCTAATGTAGTGCCTATGGTTGGTCACCTTTTGTACAGGAACAATTAGATCTTGACACTTGTTTCATAGAGAGAAGTGATGGGAGAGCCCCTTCATGTGGACCACTCTTAACCCACTGCAGTGACGCGCTTCTCTCTGGTTTTAGTGAGCTCATTCATACCATCTTCCTGTTGTTGCTTTCAACAAATCCTTCATAGCCTCAGATTCTGTGTCCAGACAATTCTTCTTTTTGTTGTTTTCCATTATGGCAATGATTTCAGCAGGTGAACAAGATTGACTTGCAGAAATATTTCAAGTTTTGCTAAGGCCTCTGAATTAACAAGTAGATTATCAATTTTAATATAGAAGGGATCTGTTGAGTCCAATTCAGAATCAAGAGGATAAAACAGAAAATGAGATCAACATTTTGGTTCATGGTGCTGAACCTGAAAGTTCCTCCATTGACTCAGACAATCTAAATGGTTGACAAGTGGAGTGTCTCACAAAACATTCACCTCTGTGCAGTATTTACTTGCAGTCTCCCTCCCTGACTCTGAATAACCTTGCAGTTAACTCAACAAGACTTGGATTCTTTGAAGGAAGTCCCCTTTTGCTAAATTGAGAATATTTCAACTTTTGAGATTAGAATGTTCCTCTTCCTCCTTTTCTTTTTCAATGCTGGATGAATTAGATTTCGTTTTCCAAAATATGAGCTACTTCTTGTAAAACATAACAGTAGTACATTATTGGATGATTTTCAATGATTTAATTTTATTTTTGAGAACTTTATAGATGAGCACTACATCGATATAAATGCATTTTTTCTTTGTCCACTCTAACTACTCCTCCATCACCCCTTCTTCCTCCCCAAGTCACATACTTTTCTTCATTCATTATTATTACTATTATTATTAGTAGTAGTAGTATTGTTATTACATATGTATGTACACACACATACACATAACCTACGGAGTCCATTTAACTTTGCTCCTATGTGTACAGCTCAGGGCTGACAGCCTGGTTTTGGACAATCTATGTGAGAGCTCACCATTAGAGAAAACTGATTCTCCCTGTCTCACCAGTCACTAATCACCTATATCTCTTCATCTAAGAATTTGCTGAATCTCCACCGCCCCCATGTTGGCACACAGTCTGTTTAAATCTACTGAGTCCACTTAATACTGCCTTTCTATGCATGGGTATAGGGCCATCTGGTAAAGCGTGAAACCACATCCCTACTCCAATAGTACCTCAGCTAGGGGTCGGGCTTTATAAGTGCCCCCTTCATCTGTGCTGGAACATTTGTCTGGCTTGATCTTGTTCAAGTGTTTTGCCTATAGTTACAGGTAGTGTGAGTTCATGTGTCATGTCTGGCAAATGCTATTTCTCTGCAGATGTCCACTACCGCTGTCTCTTACAGTCTTTCTGTTCCTTATATTTAGGTGATATCCAAATCTTGAAGGGAGGTAGATGTTATGTAAATGTCACATTTAGAGCTGATGGCTTATTTAGAAGTTCTAAGGCTTTATGACAGCCAACCACAACCTACACCACTATAATATACCCATAGATCATGGTGTTACATATTATAAATTACAATTTTAAAACTTCTGAGGGGGCAATCCCATGACAATTAAAATGTCTTATACTACAATTTAAAAACTATTTTGGAGACAATACTATGACAGTTAAAATGTCTCTTATTAGTAAGTCATCTATGGGGCTGAGGAGATGGGCCTGCCATTATGAACATGTACTTTCTTGCAGGGGACCCAGGTTAGGGTCCTAGTGCTCGTGTCAGGTGACTAACAACCACCTGAGACTCCAGGTCCAGGGGATCCAATGTTTTCTTTTGTCTTCTCTATGTACTTACATGTACACAGTGTATAACTCTCACAGACAGACACAAAGACAGACAGACACATGCACACACACAAACAAGTAAATAAATACAATTTCAAAAAAATAAAGAACCTGAATCTTAAGAAAACTATAAATATGATGCTGTTATGTTACGATTAGACAACGGAGTACCGGAAACAGTTTCTAAATTTATAGGCACTATTCTGAATGCTATCATTATATTGTTTGTTTGTTTGGTTGGTTTTTTGTTTCTTTTTGTCTTTTATCTTGAAGTTATTCTGGTAATTGTATCAGTGGTCACAACTATAATAATACAGATGCTAACTTTCATCTCAGGTGTACAAAGGTATATGACTCATATCACAGACACATAACAGTTGAATTATACAAGGAAATCTTGATATTTTTACCAGATAAATAGCATTTGCCATAGGTTTGTTGCAAATGACATTTATTCTAAGCTCATTGTCATTGCATTGTTTTCAAGAGTTTGGAAATAAACTCTGAAATTATTGTTGCTTGCAAATGAGTTTATATATTGACAGCTTGCAACAGTGGAGTTTTATGTAGTAAACAAGGGACAGGGTATAGAGACCTCAAGATCTGCATAGACATAGTCATAAACTAAAAAGCATGTATAAGTCCACATTTAGTTTTTTAAAAAATGTGGAGATGGAAAACAGTTGTATTACAACAAAGAAGTATTTAAGTATACAACCAGAAAAAGGTCAAGAAATAGAAGATGGACCCTAAAAAGGTAAGCTAAATCTAGGTTGCTGTAAATTGGGGTTCATGTCACATGTCTTAAACATTCAGGGAGTCTCTAGGCTGAAATGGTATGCTAAGGCTTTCCAGTATTGGAAGGCCTGGGAGTTAGGGAAAAGGCATTAATTGGTTTTCAAAGATTTCTATGACAAAATCCCAGAGATGAATGGCTTAAACTGTAGGGGGATATTTAGAAAATGCTGCAGCACAGTCTGGCTATCTAATCAGCAGAGTCACTCTGCTTAGCTCAGGTTGCCGTGTTCCACACTAGAAGAAGCCAGAAGCCAGGCGTGCCACAGCTAGGTTCAAGAGATGCCAGCATCGGAGATGGCTCTGCCAATCCACCATGCTGCATCCAGAAAGTTCAGCTGAACCCAGACAGTATCTGCCATCCTCACAGTACCCAGTAGAAATGAGACTCTTAAAGCTTAACAATTATCCAAAGAATTTATATATTCAGAAATGCTCAATCAACAAGATGCCCACACAATTAGAGTTGTTACCCAGTATTTGACCTTTAATAGAAGTTGCTACCCATAGAAGTTTTGACCCATCAGTGGTTCTCCATGGCTGATAGGCTCCTTCTTCTCCTCCTCTTCCTCTATTTCTCCCCTCCCTCTTCCTCTTTTCTCCCTCCTCTTCTTCTCTTTCTCCCTTCTTCTTCCTCTCTTTCTTTCCAGCTCCTCCTCCTCTTTTACTGCCTAATCATGGAGCTCCACTGTGTACAGTGTAGCAGAATAAGTATCCTGCTACATTAAACAGCAATATTTTTTTTCTCACTTCATGGAGGCCAGAAGTCCATGGCAAAGTATGGACAGCTTTAGCTACTTGTGGTCTCTCTCTTTGGCTTACAGACTATTATCTTCTTATTATTCCTTTGAGTATGCCTTTCTGGGAGGTTGCCTGCCATATCAGATTTAAGAAAAACTCTTACTGCTACTTCTCTGATGTTGAGTAGCTCTTCAGAGGCCCTTTATGTAAACACAATCACATTGAGGGCTAATACTTCAGCATATGAAATTAGAGGGACACAATTCAGTTCATGACAAAGTTATAACTCCTATTGGAAAAAATAAATCCAAAATTGAAAGTTTCCATGGATTTACCACAACCATTTGAATAAACTTTCCGTGTACCACACATAAAATCAATTTTTGGTGAATTTAATTATTATTGAAAAATAAAATCCTACTAGATTTTTGTAAGAGTGTCTAGAAAAATACCTTTTGATCCTGCATAAAAGAGTGCCAAGGACATGGGGTTCCAGAGATGCTCACTTTATCAGAGAAGAACATTCAAGGACAGACACAGAAGACACAAACAGGAACATCTTTATTGTAGCAAAAGCCACAGTTCATTATGAAGAGGTGGATGATGACAGCAGATGACAGCTGAGTGCCTGAGACTCCAGTGGGAGGGCTTTATAGACCAAAAGGAAGTTTTGCATTGCAACCCAATCTAAGGATTTAAGGAGAACTTCTAGAAACTGAATGAGAGGGATGAGTTTGATCAAATATGAAGCTTTGGATATAAAAATGGTGACTTTGGAAGTGTACACATGAAAGGCAGCTATAATGAGACGTTGATGAGGATTCCACTGAACACTGGGGTCCTGGAGTTCCTGGAGGACACAAGCATCCACAGAAAGAGGACTATGCGGCTTCTGCATAGGCACAGACACCACAACCACTGAGTTAAATTTATATCACATAATTTTTTCTTCTTGACTGTCTTACCTTAAGAAAATGAAAGAATTTGAAAAACCCTCCATAAACAAAAATTATATGAAGGAATTATAGTTCTGCATAGTTGCATTAACTACAATAGCCTCCAAGCAGAAATATGACAATAAATGAGTTATGATATTTTATGCAACTGTGAGTCATAAAAATGAATGTGCAGAAATTTCATAAGATAATTTCAAAACTGTAATAAACTGCAATTTGCAGACAAAGCCAGAATATGCAACTCATCTATAATATTTTAAAATATTCAAAGCTATAGTATATTCTCTTTATAATACAAGCTTATATAGAAAGCATATAAGCAAATAATCATAGTAATTCTATTGTCTCAGTAGAAATATATCTAAGGTTATCAAAGGACATCTGAGAAATTTGCATCTATAATGCCTAATTTTATACTGTTATGCTTTGAAGCTCTTCTTAATTTCATAACTTTAAATAATATATGCAAACCATCCCAGCAACTTCAGATCTACATAAAATGCCAATAATTACATAGTGTGGTTGTGGATTCTTAGAGGAGATATTTTATTGATAACTTTATTTCTTCTCCATTTCTTCCATTCAACAAATATTTATGGGGTACTCATTATGTATAAGATATAGAACTGGGTATTAAGATCTTTGTCTTTTAAAAAAAAAAGTAGAAATTATACTGTACTGATTACCTCATGCCTATCTTTGGCTCTAACTATGTTAGGCCAATTTAGTCTAAATTAGAGATTATTACAATTTTGTACTCCACTTTCTTTTGGAGGTTCTCTCTGAGGGCATTGAGTGTAAGATACTTTTCTCCTCAGCTTCTTTTGTGAGCTGACCACTGGCTGGAAATTCTTCCAGAAGCTGTAATTTTAAGACCTAGTTTTATTTAATACCCTCTTTCTTACATGAGTCCTTCACTTGATTTACATTTGTAGACAGAAAAAAAATTATTCTTGTGTTACATAGTTACAGTCTAAATTTATATTACTATATCTATATCTAATCTATATCTATATAAACAAAACAATGCTAATGTGCATCTGAATGTTTGCAAGTTCTTTGGCATATAACCCATGTTGCCAGCTGAATATCAGTCTCTTTGAGTCTCTTATCTATTCTAAATATTTGTATCCTAAATATTTACAATTTCAAGAAAATCAAATAACTAGCAGTCTTTACATTTGGCTATTAGTTTATTTCAAGATATGTCCACACTAACCCATGGCTTGTACTAGGATAGAGATTTAAAATCACTCCAGAAAACACATCTATTTTCTAAAAAATAATTTTTAGTGATTTTCTCACACAGTGTTGGTCTTGCAAGCCTCCTACATTTCCTTCAGCACTTAGATCAGAAGGAATTTATCCCACTGGGCAAAGCTAAATACTTGAGATAATATATATTTTGTCATTTAAGAAAGTTTTCTAAAATATACAACTTTCTGAGAATTTTCTACTTCTGAGTCACAAAGTAGTGGTTCGGTTCAATCTACCATATGGATACAGCATATTACATCACCCTTATAAATGTGTATTGTCAATGCTCTGGCATATTGTATCCTAAAATGACTGAACAATCTATATAAGATAATGAAGTCCAGGAGCTCTCAGTCTATTGTCTCTGGCATCTGTGGTAGCTCACTAGGCTTTGGATTACTATGGGAGGACTCTGACAGCAAATGGTGACCGTGTACAGAAGAGGAGTGGAATCATCCGAAGAAGGGAGATGGGACTCAACCCATGCATAGGGATGTGGACAATGAGCCCAGGAAACTTCTATGAGATAGACTAATACAAAAGAAAATAGTAATAGCAACATATGGAAGAGACACACTGTACTGAATTAAAAACCTATCCACAGGCAACAACCTAAAGTCACCAATGCTACAGCTTTGCAGTAATCTAAGCCAAGTTCTTCCAAAATTTATTAGAAGGCTCTGTGATAAGCAATGTAGAGAGAATCTCTGATTCTTCAACTTAAGAAAATGAAAACACTAGTATTCCATTGTCTAAATGAAACAAATTTTCTTTTTCCACTTTTCAGTTGATAGACATCTAGGCTGTTTCCAGTTTCTGGCTATTACGAGTAAACCTGCTATAAGCATAGATGAGCAAGTGTCTTTGTGGGATGGTAGAGCATTGTTTGGGTATATGCCCAGGAGTGGTAGAACTGGGTCTTGAGGTACAACTATTCCCAATTTTCTGAGAAATCGCCAAGTTAATTCCCAGCGTGGTTGTACAGGTTTGCATTCCCACTAGCAATGGAGGAGTGCTCCCCTTTCTCCGCATCTTCTCCAGCATGTGGCGTCCTTCGAGTTGTTGATCTTAGCCAACTGAAGGGTGTAATATGGAATCTTACAGTCATTTTAATTTGCATTTTCCTGATGACTAAGGACGTTAAACACTTCTTTAATGTTCATTGACCATTAGAGATTGTTCTGTTGAGAATTCTCTGTTTAGTTCTGTACCTCATTTTAAAAATCTGGTTATTTGTGTTGTTGGTGTCTTTTTGAGTTCTTTATATATTTTGAATACTACCTCTCTGTCAGATACAAGGTTGATGAAGATTTTTCCCAATCTGTAGCCTGCCATTTTGTGCTATGAACAGTGCCTTTTGCCTTAAAGAAGCTTTTCAGTTTCATAAACTCACATTTACTAATTGTTGATCTTAGTGCCTGAGCCATTGATGTTCTGTTTAGTAAGTTGTTTCCTATATTAATAAGTTCTTTCATCTACTTGGTACATTGAACTTTTGCCTTGTGCTTTCAGGGTCATACATATGGCTCTACTTGCATTCTTCAAATGTACACAAACAATTAGACCAGCTCCATTAATTGAAGATGATCTCTCTATTCCATTGTAGGGTTCTTTGTCAAAAATCAAGTGTCCATAGGTATGTTGGTTTATTTCTAGGTCTTTGAATCAATTCCATCGATCAACCTGTTTCTATACCAATACCATGCAGTTTTTATTATTATTGCTTTGTACTACAACTTAGAGTCAGGGATGGTGATATCTCCAGAAGTTCTTTCATTGTGTGGGGTTGTTTTAACTATCCTGGGTTTTTTGTTTTTCCATATGAAGTTGAAAATTTTTCTTTCAAGGTCTATAAAGAATTGAGTTGAGACTTTTTGGGAATTGCATTGAATCTGTAGATTGCTTTTGATAAAATGGCCATTTTCACTATGTTAATCCTACTGATCCATGAGCATGGGAGATCTTTCCAAATCTTCTGATATCTTCTTCCATTTCTTTCTTCAGAGACTTGAAGTTCTTGTCATACGGGTCTTTCATTTGGTTGGTTACAGTTATATTAAGATATTTTATATTATTTGTGGTCATTGCAAAGAGTGCCGTCTCCTACATTCTTTCTCAGCCCATTCATTTCTTTATAAAGGAGGCCTACTGATTTCTTTAGGCTAATTTTGTATCCAGCCACTTTGCTGAAGGTATTTATCAGCTGTACAAGTTCTCTGGTAGAATTTTTGGAAAACAAACATAACAATGGGGTCTATGTAAAAACACATGGGGCTCTCCTACCCTTGATCACTAATTGAGAAAATGCATTCAGATGGATCTCATAGAAGCATTCCTCAAGAGGCTCCTTTCTCTGTGATAACTCCAGCTAGTGTCAAGTTGACATGCAAAACCAGCCAGTACACCATGCTACAATCTACAGAAGCAAAGAAGCCATATAACAAGGAGGACCCAAGAGAGGATGCTTTAATCTTTCTCAGAATTGGAAAGAAGTAGATATCAGAGGTAGACAGAGGCAGGGAACTGGGTGGAATTGAGATTGGGTGGGGAATGGAATGGGGAGATCAGGTGTAGTGTGGAGTGGTGCCTGGAGTGGGACTCCCCTTTCTCAGAGGAGAGGGAAAGGGAGGGTGATAGAGGAGCCATGGGGGGATTGGGAGGAAAGGGGTCTTATATTGGAATATTGTATGAATAAATAAATTAATTAATAAGAAAAATTGAAAACAGTACCTCAAGCTGTGTTTGTGCCTGTGCTTGCATGTGTACCTCATATATCTGGCTCTCTTCCTCAAGTTAGTTTAGAGAGTGAACTTACCCAGTTTTAAACACACACAGCAAAGACACTTAAGACAAAAAGCAACACCTAATATTGTAGACTTGGCTGCAGTCAGCATGGGGGAGGGGAAGAGGTGGTAGAAATCTTTTATGCTGAAAGGCACTCCTCTGAAAGGTGATGCTGAACATGAGTAGGAGAAAAAACTTTAACTATTTGAGAAATTTAGAAATGCTACTGAGAACCAAATGTTGTAAAAGGAAGGATCAGAATTCTCAGTTAAAAGTGATTTGAATATAGAAAGCAAAAGGGTATTGCTATAAATATCAGGTGGTTTATTTCATGCCAGGCAAGAGGGAAGACAATAAAGGTGGAACCACATTCTACAAAGTTGAAAATGAAACTGCTGTGGACACCTCTTCCCAAACCCACAGGCATGGATGATAAAATATAAATGTGGTGCCTATAACATTTGAGAATTGTAATTGCCTTCAAAATTCAAACCGCCTAGTACTGATGATAGGAATATTTAACAATAGAGAAAGGTGTTATAATTTTAGGACACTATAAGAGATACTTTTGGTTTCTGTCAGGTGGTTAAATTATTCAAGAGGGTTCAAAACAGCTATAAAGAATTAAGAGACATGAATAATTGGAAAAAATAAAAAGTCACCAAAGGAGGACAGGAGACAAGATAGATTCAAAAAACAGTCACCTGTTAACCCAAAAGGTCTTACAATAAACTACAGGAGAATAGGAGTTCAGTGATGTATAGAGCGAGAAAGGAGAGATAAAAGACCATTAAGGCTTTAGCTGTGTGAACACATTCTAACTATCAGACTGAACCCTCAGTTCCCAGCCCAGGAGCATTAGACACAGGGACATTTAGACATTGCCAATAGCCACTCACTTCAGGAACTGTGCTCTTCAACCTGCCTTTTCCCCATGCCTTGATCTGCTCTACTGTACCCAAACCTTGAGGTTTCTTTGGGTTCCATTTCTGTCTCCATCTTTGGCTCACCGTTGCTGTTCATTACCTCTTCCCTCTCCTCTTTAATTAGTCCCTGAGTTTCCAAATAAAACATTCTAAAATTCATTTTTGGTCTGTGATATTTCAGTATCTTACAAATCTTGAAATTCTGTATTTTCTACTGCAAGATATATTTTTAAGTTTTTTGTTGAGAATACTCAAAATGGCCAGGGTAATATACTTGATAGATGTACAAATAATGAGATGATTAGTGTTAATATACACTTATTTTCAACTAATGGTAAAAAAAAAATGTTTAAAACTTACTCTCTTGGCACACTGTCAGTGTACAATACAATTATAATTAAATTAAAATCCTTGATTTCCACATTGGCTCCCTATATTTTTTCTTTGTACATAAGTAGAATATTCCTTGTCCTATATTTTTTTTCTTATCTACTTCCCTGTGTCAACCATTCTAGCTTTTTTCTATGCATTTGATTGTTGTTTTTGAATAATACATATAAGTTAAATAATAAAGTGTCTTTATTTCTCTGTCTCTCACTCTTGTCTCTCAGTGTATCATAATTTATTAATTCATTCACTAACTAATGCCTTGGTTGTTTTGTTATTTTCTCTATGGGAATAACATTTCAACTAGCATGAGATGCAAGTATCTTCATAGAGTGATCATTTTTTTCTTTTGTCTATATATCCACAAAACATACCATAGAGGTAGCATAGATATCTAATTTTTTTTTGAATTCTTAAATCTTTTTTTTTTACATTCCAGACTTTATCCTCCTCCTGGTCCACCCTCTGACTGTTCCTCATTCCATACCTCCTCCCATTCCCCCTGTCTCCAAGAAGATGTTCTCACCCTACCCTCCTACCCCACCAGACCTCCCCACACCCTGGGGTCTCAAGTCCCTCCAGGGTTAGATGTGTCTTCTCTCACTAGGGGCAGACTAGGCAGTCCTCTACTGTTAGGGGCCTTATATCAGCTGGTGTATGCTGTCCTGGTTGATGGTTCAGTGTCTGAGAGTTCTCAGGGTCTGGATAGTTGAGACTGCTGGTCTTCCGATAGGGTCACCCTCCTCCTCAGCTTCTTCCAGCTTTTCCCAATTCCACCACAGCGGTCCCCAGCTTCTGTCCATTGTTAGGTGTAAGTATCTGCATCTGACTCTTTCAGCTGCTGTTAGGCCTCTCAGAGGGCAGCCATGCTAGGCTCCTGTCTGTAATTACATCATAGCATCAGTAATAGTGTCAAGCCTTTGAGCCACCCCTTGAGAAGGATCCCAATTTGGACTGGTCACTGGACCTCCTTTCCTCAGGCTCCCATTTTTGTTCCTACAGTTCTTTCCGACATGAACAATTCTGGATCAGAGTTTTTAACTATAGAATGGCTTTAATTTTTTAGAAAGTGCATTTTTTTTCTGTAATACTTGAATCTATCTACACTCCCATCAACAATGTTCAAGCTTTGCCTTCTCTCTGCCATCACCAAGACTTGCTTTGATTTTTTTTCTTCTCTTCTCTCTCTCTCTCTCTCTCTCTCTCTCTCTCTCTCTCTCTCTCTCTCTTTCATTTTGGATTAAAGTCATCTTAACTGTTGTGTGATTACATCTCATTATGATTTGATTTTCAAGAAGATTAATGACAGTCATGAGCAGCTTTTTATATGATTAGCATCAATTTCTAAGTTCTTTTTAGGGAAAATGTCTTTCAACTATTTGAAATTCATGCTATCTGATTAATGCTATAGAACTGCCTGAGGTCCTCATATACTTGAATATTAATCACTCACATGTGTGTGTGTGAGCACGCACACACACACACATATTTTTTCCCAGTCTGTATTGTGTTTTCAGTTTAATGTCATCTTATTATTTATTTTGTTGTCTATGCTTTTGAAGTCATGTTTTAGAAAATGATTATCAAGGAGTTTCATGCTTTGTACTTTTATCGTTTTATTTTTTATTTGTTGCTGTAAGTCAATGTTGAGTAGATTTTAAGGTGTCCTGTTAGATTATTGTATAATATGTTGTCTATTCTTTCTTCATGATCTCATTGCTTTTTTTAAGGTAGTTGGTCATGAGTCATATAGCTTGGTCTCTGGGCTTTCTATTTTCTTCTGTTGATCCATAGTACTGCTTTTTCCTGCGTCATATGTTCTCACCAGCTCTGTGGGTTTTGTAATCAATAATGTAATGTCTTCAGTTTTGCTCTTTTGTCAAAACCAGTGTTGACTATTTGGGTGTTAGTTGTGAACTTTTAATATCTTTCCTGCTTATGAGAAACAAATAGGATTTGTGTTTTTAACAGGGACTGCTTTGAGTTTGTAAACCACTTGTGTAATGTGGACAGCTTAGTATTTATTTACTGTTCTATCCATGAGAACGAGGTACTTTTCTAGAAATTTTTAACTTGAGTTTCATCACGTTTTTTTCCTATTATTTTCCTCAGTTAAGTTTATCCTTAAACATACCAAACAACAGTGAAAGAGAAATTAAGATACTGCTTTTTTAAATACCCCAAAGCCACTCAATGCTCTCTCTGACCTAGACTTCAAGACCCTTCTGACATTCTTTCTTTTTACCCAGAGACCTGGCCCCACAACCCTTAGCATGGGTTTCACAGCCTGAGAACTTCTGTTTGATCCCCACCATGTTGGCCATGCACCTGAGTGTTTTTCGACCATCTGTTGTTACTGCCACCTAGTGGCAGCCCATATTACCTTAATCCCTCCTCTTCCTTTTGACATCTGGTTTCTTTATACCATGAAATAATAATAAAACACAATATAGATTATCAAATAACTATAGCAAATCATATGGAATTCTCAAATTTTATGGAAGTAAGATCAAACAATAAACGAAATAACCATCATGATGGCTTATGCCTATAATCCCAGCTTAAAAGGAACTGAGTCAGGAGAATGAACAGAGATCAGAGCAACCTGATTTTACATGGTGATTTCTAGGAGAGCTGGGAATACTTGCCGACACTTCCCCAAAAGAAAAGCGAGGCTAAAGTAAGTGGAAATTATTTTGCAATAGACAGTGTTAACTGCTAACAAGAACAGAGTGGGGAAAGCGTTCAAGACCTCTAAAGTTTACCGTTTATGAGTAGATAGAATCATCTCTGTAAGAAGGTGGCTTAAGAATAAGCTTCCTAAGTGATGAGACATCTGCATGTCTATCTTGGGTAGTATAGTAATCGAAGGGAGAAGCAGAGTTCTGAAAGTGACAAACATCTGACATATTTTAAATCCAACAAAGAAGCAATGTGATATACCAGGACTAAGGTAATTGTTAGACAAGTCACAGGTCCAAAGACAAAGATGATCATGGTCACTACACATTTTGGACTTCATTCCAAAGAGTAATTCTTTACAAAAGAATAATACAATGTGCTTGGAACTATTCTTGTTTCTTTATTTAGAATATAGTATAGAATATATTCAGAATATATTCTGAAACCCAAGATCTATAGTGACTCACTCAATGGGTATATAGGCATGCTAGTTAAATTACACTATTGTAATTTGATTCAGTCAGTAAATAAAAGCTATGGATTGTATACAACTTTTACTATTTAAATTAGAGTTAATGGTAGTTTAATTCAGCCATCAAAGTAAAAGTCCATGGATTATATATAAACCTAAATAGAGGAATAAAGTAGAGTGACCTCGAAGAACTGCTCCTTGGCAGCAGTTCTCAAATTTATTTCCTTGAAAATGGCTCAGAATTTCTTATTTTCAAAGGTTGAAGGCATCATAATACCTTTCCTCTACCTGTCTCTCTCCGTAACACATATTATATTATATACATAAATATGATTAAATCTATTAATATGTTTAATAATGTAAATCAAGATGTTTTAACCAGGTTTGGTGAATCACATCTGTAACCATAGTGACAGATATGATCCGTGCTGGGAACATAAAATCATCTATAATCGTACCCAGATTAAAACCTGTGAATGCAGTAAAGACTGATATGGCTCACAGCATCAGAGATAAACCTACTAATATGTTTCTAAATGGACATAGTATCAAGTTGCCCCCTAAATTTGTATCTCCTCTACCCACACATTAGTGCAGCTCTCTCAGGCTTCACCAGGGGATTCTCTGTGCATTGGATAGTGGTTAACTCAGAAATTCACAAACAATCAAAGTGCCGAGTCAATGGAGTGCTCATCTACAAATGGGGAATCTGTACCACACCCTGTCCTAATTTGCTTTATATTGCTTTGCTAAATACCTTGATCAAAAGCAACTTGGGGAGGACAAGATTTATTTCAGTTCATAGGCTGTCAGAGTGAAGCTAAGGAGTCACCCCAAGGAAGGAGGTGAAACAGAGACTTTGGAAAAATGTAACATACACACAGTTTGACTGGTAGACTCAGGCCCAGTTAACTCTATACCGATCTTATTCGTGGTGGTTGCCCATGTTCATGGAATCTCTAATATGCATGGGTCTTCACTGCAGCTGTACCATCCTGGTCTCTCGAGTTCTTTACATATTCTAGATATTAACCTTCTGTTAGATGTATAGCTAGCAAAGATTTTTCCTATTTTGTAGGACCCCTCCTTAGTTGAGCTATTTTTGTGCTATACAGAATTTGTAGTTTCATGAGTTTTATTAATTGTTGGTTCTTTTTTCCTGTGTAATCAGGATCCTCTTCAGAAAGTCCTTCCTGTGCCAATGAGTTTAAGTGAAATCTTAATTATTCCTCTTTCAGATTTAGGGTGTCACATCTTATATTGAGGTCCTTGATCCATTTGGAGTTGAGTTTTGTTTGGAGTGAGAGATTAGGAAGAAGTTTCATTTTACTATTGTGTATTCATCCAGTTTTTACTAACACTGTTCACTGAAGATGCTGTCTTTTCTCCAATGTGTGTTGTTGGCTCTTTTTTTTTTTCCCCCTTTTATGTCAAAAAGCAAGTGGCTATAGGAGTGTAGGATTATATTGGGGTCTTCAATTCTATTTCACCTAATGGGTTTTTCTTTGTTTATTTGTTTTTTATGCTTGTAGCCTACTATTCTCATTAAGGTAGCTTTGTAGTATACTTGTAATCTTTCATGGTAAAATCTCTGGCAATTTTCTTCTTGTTCCTGTTGTTTGTGTTTGCTTTGGTGACTCTGGGTCTGGGTTTTTTTTTTTTTTTTTTTTGGTTTTGTTGTTTTTTTTTTTTTTTTTTTTTTTTTTTTTGTAGCTAAGTATTTAAGAAATATGTTGAACAGCAGGGGAGGAAGCAGAAATCCTTGTTTTGTTCCTGATTTTAGTGGAGATGTTTGTTGTTTATTTTTTCCATTTAGGATTATGTTGGCTGTGGTATTCCTGTGTATTCCTTTATGATATGACATATCCATATATGTCACCTGGATCCCTATTCTTTCCAGGATTTTAATCATGAATGGATGTTGGATTTGTCAAAGGCCTTTTCTGCATCTAATGAGTCATAGTGTGCTCTTGTTCATTAGTATATCTATATGGAAGATGATATTTATTGATTTATGTAGTTTCAATATCTTTGTATCTCTGGGGTGACGCTGAATTTATGATAGCCTATTTATATGTTCTTAAATTCAGTTTGCAAATCTTTTATTGAGAATTCCTGTATCTACATTCATCAAGCATTAGCTGATAATTTTCCTTCCCTTCCCTTCCCTTCCCTCCCTTCCCTTCTCCTTCCCTCCTCCTCCTTTTCCTTCCTTTCTTCCAGGTTGGGTCTTTTTCTGGTTTTCATACCAGGTAATACTGGTTTTGTAAAAGAAATTTGGAACTGTTTTTTCCTTTCTTATTTTGTGCAATACTTTGAAGAGTACTTTTATTATTACTTTTCCTTTAAAGGTCTGATATAATGCTTCACTGAATGCATCTTCCTTGTACTCTTGGTTTAGTTCGGAGATGTTGTATTATATATTTAATCTCAATCAGGGATTTCTACCCTGCCTTTATTATTTCTTTAAGTCTACTTTTGGTTTAGTACTGGTTTTGTTTTTGTTTGTTTGTTTTCATAACTTCCATGAATTTGTTTTTGTTTCATATATTTGATATCAATCTTAAATACATGGTATTCAAATGCAATGATATATGTGAATTCATTATTCCTGTATTTGTTGAGGCATGCTTTGAGTCCTATTTTGTGGTCTGTTTGAGAGGAATTCCAGTGGGCTGCTGATAAATGTGTGTAATATTTAGCATTTGGGTGGAATGTTCTGTAGGTGTTTGATAGGTTCATTTTATTTATGGTGTCATTCAACAACAGAGTTTCTCTACTTGGTTTTTCTCAGATGGTCTGTCTATTGGGGACCATGATATTGACCCCCACCCCCAATTACCACTGTGTTTGTTTCAATCCTTAATTTTAAGTTCTGTTTCTTTTGTGAAATTTGGTTCTCCTGTATTTGGTCTGTACGGTTAATATTGTAATATCCCGTGGTTGGATTTTTTTACTTTAATAAGAGTAAAATGAACCTCCTTAACTTATGATTAGTTATTTTTAAAGTCAATTTTGTTATGAATCAATAATGTATTAAAGAAAGCCCAGAGTGTGTACCAAAAGATGCTTATGTCCGCATTGAGAAATGAGAAAAAAGAAACTCCTTAGAGTTGTTTAGATTAAGACTGCTACTAAAGGTGAATTCTTCAATTCTTTCCCTGTGATTTTTGTCTCTCTATACTTTGTGTTTTGTTGCCTATATTTCTTGTCTCTTGTCTGTCCAGTGTGTCTCTGATCTGTCTGTTTTTATTGCCTGTCAATTGTCCCTGCCTCTAACAATACACTTTTCTTTTTGAACACTACAGAAAACATGGTATGGGTAACAATGAAAGATTCTTTTTCTATAGAAATCTTTAACTTAGCTTTACAAGGGAAAAAATGAGTTTACTAAATTCATCTGACTCAGAATAGCTTGCAAAGCCACAAACATATGTCATCAACCTATATACACATATTGCTTCCAGCATTCATGAGCTAGTTGTTGTTTGAAGGTTGCTTTCAACCCTTTGGCTGTTTTCAGCAAATGATTACCCCAACAAATACACATATGAACGTTTTTCTGGGTTGGGGCATTGAAGGGTATATAGTATAACATTAATGTTGCATATCTATTTTGGGTGGTTAGAGATGGCTGCATGGAAAGTTCAAAGCACAGTAAGTTTGTTATATTTGTTTTATTAGAGGTAGGTTTAACTTAAGCAGGTTGAGTAGAAAATAAGGTAGCTGATTGACTATCATCTTAAATAGTCTCTAGATACATTATTAACTTGATTACAAGGTCTAGCAAAAAAAAAAATAGTCTCAAAAAAGATATGATCACATTGTAAGATATTAAAATATCTATGCCTGCTTGCTTTTGGTTCCATTTGCTTGAGGTCTATAATATAATATGAGATGTTTTTTCAAGAGGCTACAAAAAAGTCGACTCTGTTTTCTGATGGAATCAGTTAATCTGTGTTTCTTTGATGTGAAGTTGATACCATTAATAATATTATTGAGCAGCATCTACTAATCCCTGTCAATGTGTTGGTTTTGTGGTGTTCTGTTGTATCTCTTTGATTTCGTGTTCTAGATTGTTTTTATTTTCCCTATGCTATTTTATGTATATTAACTTTCATCAAACCTAACTCCTCTTTCCACTATCTTCTATAGAACTATCATGGTATTCACAAATTCCTTAAGTCTGTTTACATCTTTAAAAATTCCTCTTTCCTTTTGGATCATGACTAATAGATTTGCTATTTATAGTAATTTGGGATGGCCTTTGTGGTCTTTCCTAACTTTAGAAAATCAATCCCTTCTGGTTTTCATGGTCTTTACTAAATCTGCTATATTGATCTTTACAAAAAATCTGCTATAATTTGGATGGACATGCTTTTGTATTAATTCACATATAGATGTTCCTCTTGCCACTTTCAATTCCTTTTCTTTGTTTTAAACACTTGATGTTTTGACTATTGCATGACATGGGGAATTTGTTCATATAATTGTTGAGATCCTTTATCACATTCTTTGTTGCTATTTTGAAATCCCTGTCTTGTATAACATCTGGCTTGCTTTTCTCAGTGGATATTACCACAGTATTACAAATTTTTGGTGGAAACTTACTGTTACTTATGTTCATGTATTTGTGATGGTATCTAGGCATCTGGTAAGGTCCTTGGTCCTGTTTCTTTATATGGAAATATTGTCTCTATTTTGTTGAATAGGAATTTGAAGTTCTATTTTTTTTTTTTTTATTACTCCAACTTGTCAGGTGATTGTCCAGCTATATGTAGCTTAGGGTTCAGGTTTTGGCCTATTCAGTATTCATGCTTTGATATGCTTTCAGGAGCAATTTCAGCTTAGTTAAAGCTATGTAAGGTTTCTAAACCCAGGAGCAGACCTTTTGTAGAGATAGTGAATTCTCATAGCCTACCATAGGAACCTAGAGAAAGGTTTCTGAATTTTTTCTCTGGTAAGTGTTGCAATCAGTTATATTAGTCTGGGATATCTTGTCTAAAGAGGAAGGCAAGAACTGGGTGGTATGGAGAGCAGATGCCTGAAACATGGTACTCTATGAAGTTGTAGAGATGAATCCTATGCTCCCCATGGAGAGTAAGGGTGCTGACATCAGTATAATTGGCTAAATGAGTCTGATATATTTTTAGAGAAGAAACCAGATTTATTTGTTTGAGATGTATGGAATTGGTAAGAGTGGATAAAGTTGAATTGTTGGGATGTCTAGGATCCCAGTTAGGGATGGGGAACCGGCATTCCAACATAAGTGGATGGGGTTAGTGGCACCAGTTAGGAATCCCTACTTGGCCAGTATCTGCAAAAAGATGGTTATAATATGGGTTCTGTAGGTAGGTTGCAGGATGGGTGGAGTTGCTGATATGGGTCTTGTACCCCTCCCTGGAGAGGTTCAGGGTCAAAAAGGTGGGTGTAATTGCAACAGAAGTCTACATGAGATATACTTTCTAAAAGAGTACTCAAAAGAAATAATAGAGTTAAAGAACACTATGAGAGAAATAATGCTTTATAGGCTAACAAATTGAAAGCAGTTGAAAAATTCTAAGATAAGTTCTCATAAAAAATCTTTTAAAACTTCAAGTATGGAAAAGTGGCAAGAAAAAAGATAAATAAATATTAAGTTGTATAGAATATTAGAAACAGTGCAATGTAGTTGGGAATGTGATAAGGAAAAGAAAGAGGATAAAATTAAAGAGAAAAAGAGAGAGAAAAGGAGAGAGAGATTTCCTCAATTTAATGTCAGACTCCCAACTACAAATCTAGAAAGCTCAGGGGACAAATTCAAACAAATATCATCCAAAACATTTTGCCATGATATATTATAATTCATCTGGAAAATTTTAAAAATAAGGAAAATATCCTGAAGAAGAGAAGACAAGTAACCTATATTTTATAGGAGCAAAGATTTAAAAATTACACTTGGCTCACATTCTTTTTAGGACCTAGCCCAACAGATCATCTGAGGGAAAAACAGACAGAGAAACATCAGAACTAAATGACATCATACATTAAATGGTCTTTACAGATGTCTACAGAATATTCCACCCAAGCACCAAAGAATATAAACTCACTCAGAAGCTGACAGAAGACTTCTGAAATAAATCGCATTCTGGAACACAAAACAAATCTTTACAAATCCAAATAGATAGAAATAACTCCTATCTAACCACAGTGCAATAAAACCTAGAACTGACAGCAAACAAATCCTTAGTGGATATGCAAATTCCTAGAGAATAAACAATCATTACTGAATGGTGAATGGATGAGTCAAAGAAGAAATAAGAAAGACAGAAAAAACTTTTTTTTTAGGGGACTTCATGAAACTGAAAACCCAAACACATTAAAACCTGTGGGACACACTGAAAGCAGTCCTAGGAGTAAACGTATGGCTTTAAAACCTCTACATTAATATAAGTCAGAAAGTCATAAATAAGGGAGATATCAAATTAATAATGCCACCCCCAAAACTGGAAAGACAGAGAAGAAACCAAATCCAAATCAAGTTGGTGGCAAGAAATAATGAAAGTCAGAGCGGAAATTAAACAAACAAACAACAGAGACAAACAATACAAAGAACCAAAGAGTCTAAAAGCTAGTTCTTTAGGAAGATAAACAAGGTTGATGGCCTCTTGCACCAACAAATCAAAGAAAGAAAAGAGAATCCAAATTAACAGGATCAGAATGAACAAGAAAACTTTACAACAGACACTACAGATATTCAAAATACTAAGAAGAAATATATAAAAATGTAAACTGTAAGCTAGAAAACCTAAAAAAATAAAAAAAGGATAAATGTGTAGATTCTGCCAAATCACCAAAGTTAAAACAAGAAAAATCCAACAACCTCATAGATCCATAACAAATAAAGAGATTGAAATAGAATAAAAATCTTTCCAGAAAAAAAAAAGAAATCCAGAGCCAGATGGATTCACGGAAGATACAGCTAACCTTTTAAATTATGAAGGAGAAGGAGGAAGAAGAGGAGGAGGAGGGGAAGGGAGAGGGGAAGGAGGAGTGAGAGAGGCAGAGGGAGAAGGGGAGGTTGTTGTGGATAGCCCAGGCCTTGTATTTTGATACTAATTCCCCTTTCCAGTGAAGGGCTGCAGAGGAGGTGTGAGTCATTACACAGGTGATTTCTAGTGAACCTTCTGCCCATCTTAATTTGCAAAATAAAGGCTTAGCCAGTGATTGGGCAGAAGGGGAGGTGGAGCTATAAAGGTTGGTGGGAAGAGAGCAGAGGGGAGGACTGGAGGAAGACAATGGAGGATGAAGGAGAGGAGACTGGGAAGCAGGAGGTAGAAGGACAGACGCAGGGTCTGGAAAACCTCAAGTCTATAGGGTCTCATAGCTGGGGAACAGAGTAGTGTAGGGGTATCTGCCCAATCTAGGCTTACAGAATATATTCATAATTACTGAGTTGTGTTTTCATTGACTGTCATATTTGGGTTGGAGATTTAAATATCTCCCACTACAGGAAGTAGAAATCACACTCCCAAAATCTGATACCAAAGCCAGGTAAAGATACAGGGAGGGGAGAGGAGAGAGAAGAGAGAGAGAGAAGAGAGAGAGAGAGAGAGAGAGAGAGAAGAGAGAGAGAGAGAGAGAGAACCCATAGACTAATATGCTAATAGCTAGGCAATTATGGACTCAAAAATGCTCTACAAAATCCTTGCAAGAATACAGACATAAATCAGAAAAGATAATCCACCATGACCAAGTAGGCTTTGTCTCTAAAATGCAAAGATGTGCATACAAAAGTCAATCAGTGTAATAAAGTTCATAATTGAACTTAAAATCAGAAGTCACATGATTTTCTCAACTGATACTAAAAAGCCTTAGACAAAATCCAACATAACATAATGAAAGTCCTAGATAACGTAGGGCTAGAGGAAACATATCTCAACCTAACAAATGCTATGTATGAGACACTCACAGCCAACATCATCATGAATAGAGAAACGCTTAAAGCAATCCTCCCTGAAGCCAGGAATGAGCAGGCTTGTCCACTATGCCCACTCATTTTCAGTATTGCATGTGAAGTGCTGGCTAGAGCAATAAGGCAAGAGAAAAAAATTAAAGAGATACAAATATAGAAAGATGAAGTCAAATTATCCATATTTGCAGATGACATGATATACATTAGGGGTCTCCAAAAATTCTACAAGAAAACTTCTAGAAATGGTAAATTCATCAGTGTGGCAGGACACAGAATCAGCTTGTGCAAAACAAGTTTTTCTATCTACCAACAGCAAGCATACAAAGAAAGAGATTATGGATACACCCCATTTACAAGAGCCCCAAAGAAAATAAAATATCTATAAATATAGTTAACCAAGGAAGTGAAGAATTTCTACAAGGATTTCTTTTTCCATCTTTTTTATTTTAGGTTCACATGTTTATACTTTTAGTAACTGTTTTGATTGCTGATTAAGTATTTTACCTAAATTGTATAATCCTCTTCAGTCTAAAGGCAAAGAATGAAGTTTTTGCCAAAGGGCATCTTCAAAAACCTTTGAGCAATCTAAGCAGGTCTTAGTGAACTTGCTTTTCTCTTTAGTCCCAGATTTTTGGAGTCCTATCCTATCTAGGCTTAACTAAAATGTAGACTTTGCCTTATTTTTATTGTTGTTTATTTTTTCAAATGAGTCTGTAGCAGTCAAAAATCCTTAAATATTTATATTTACAGATACATTCCGACATCAAATTAAACATGTGAAGAATGGCTAATTTTAGCATTCAGTGAGGTTAAAAATAGAAAGTTAAGTGGCTGTAGATTATGTTCTTTGTATATTTTATACATTTTAGGAACAAATTGAGTTTTGCACCATAAAACAACACAATTGCATGAAAACAATTATCATGAACTCATACAATGCAACCAGGATCCATTTCTCAGCAAAACAACCAAGGCACATTTGTGTTTCTTTCATATGAAAGAAAGGCTTAGTCTTAGGGGAAAGGTCAAAGATAAAGTTCATTATGTAGAATTAGATTCCTACCTTTTCCAATTTAACTAAACATCGCAGAGGGAGACGGATTTATAAATGGTATTTTTAATACTATATGGGTTTCTTCTACCTGTGGATTTTGTCATAAAATAGCCCTTCACAATCTTTTTATTTGATGGAGTATTTTGTTCCATTTAGAGATAACAAGGGAGGAGGCAAGGTCACTGGAGAGTAGACAGAAAGTAGAGGGCTGGGATTGTTAGATCATTCACTATTTATCTTTCCTTCTGACATGACCTCTACAAATGTATTCCCTTTTTATTCGTTTCTACATCTTTAAAAAAAAAAATGAGTTTTTTATCTCTCTCTGCTTCCTGCTTTGATAAGCTGCCCGCATTCCTACAGCTGCAGCTTCTTGTGCCCTCAGGCTGTCAGCAAAATAAGTCCTTCCTCCCTTAAGTTATTTTGTCGGGCAAGGATAAAAGTACCTAGTATACTCATATATCCCAACCCAATGGTTGAGTTCCTTGGTATTTACCCAAAGTAATTGCAATTCTTGTCCCCTTAAAAGGCACAAATGTATTTATAGTGGCTTTGTCTATAATCTTTAAAATTTGGAAGCAATCAAGATACAAGCAAATGAATAAATTTTTGTAGTTTAGAGACTACATAACATTATCCAGTGTTACAAATAAATAATGGGGCATATAAAGATACTGATAAAAGTAAACTGTATGTTAATATGTGAAAAAGCTAATAAGAAATGGCTGTATTCTGTAAAATTTCACTTACTTGGCACTCTGGAAAATGTAAAATTCTGAAAATAATATAATAATATCAGTGGTTGCTGTAGTTGTGAAGGAGGCTAGAGGTAGGGCAACGAAGACATTTTGGGCAATAAAACAGCTTTGTCCAATACTTTAGTGGTTGCCAAACACCAATATGTTCTTCCAAGCTGCACAGACTGTACTCCAAGGTGGAACAAACCTTATTATAAACTTACTATAAAGATTTATAACAGTACTTATTTATCAACTGTAACAAATGTACCATGCTAACAAAATATGTACAGAATGGAGCATGCTAAATGTGCAAATGGGCGGAGACTGTATTAGAAGTCTTTGCATCTTCCTTTCAACTAATAGAAAGTAAAATAAATATTTTAAAAGAGAAACTATAATGCTTTGTACTTAAAGCTTAGTGTATTCTTTTCCTATGCCACACAATCCTAATTGTAAATAGAAAAAAAGACTGACTTTTTTTCTAGTGCTACAAGGTCTGCCATCCAGCCAGCCTGCTTTCTTTGTACCTCAAAGCTGAGTTCCTTCCACTTTCATCTCTGTCATGTACAGAAGACCTTTCTTGCTACACTTCACTAATAAATTAAATGAACTATGAGCATAGAGCTCCATAGAAGGTCTCAGAAGCTTCGGATGACAAGACCAGAGAGTGATTCTTCTTTTCACATCATTAGTAGGGTGCTGTTGTGGATCAGAGAACCTGACAAGTCTCTGTGCTCTGCAGTCATAGCATCTTGTTCTTCTTCCACGAAAAAAAAAAACTTTACAATTTTTCTATTCTGCATAGTTTTATGATGATTCCATACATGTTTGAAAGTCTTCGATATTCTCATACATAGAAGGCTTGAGAATACATTCAGGCAAGTTGTAAGAAAAGATCAATTCTGGAAAACTTATTTAAAGAGTTACAGCAGGTCTTCAGATGAACTTTTAAAGTTTAGGCACTAGCCTACAAATACTCTGAGGACAAGAAAGTTGGTGGTGTGTTCTCACAAAATATCTGGCTGCCTCAAAAGTACTAAGCAAATTTTAGTGTATAATAATACATGGTGAATGTGTGGTTAATTAAGAAATCGACTTGCATAGACTTGTTAATGTATATACTCATATACCATTTTCATTCAAAAAAAAAAAAAAGTAACAGAGCTAAAACCCTCAGAAACTTCAAAAAAATCTTAGCCCTCTTGGATCCTGGGACCTGGTTGCTTGTCCTCATGCCATTTTTACATAGCTCCTAGGTTGGAGGAATTCCAACCATACATGCAACAAATGTAGAAGGATCTCTGCAGTCTACCACCACTGGCTAACCAGAGATAGTCACGAAATTCAAATAAAAGAACATGGCAAGACCCTAAAAGTATTTGTAATGATTGTTGTGTTTTATAAAAAGATAAGGAGAGAAGGAAGATGTTTGGTGGATGTGTAGTCAGGTGTGGGAGAAGGGAGTGGGCAGAGTTTAGACAAAATGCTAACATGATAATTTTAGTGTATTTACTTCTGATGAATCTTATTGCCACTGGCTTTATTTCTCATGATAGAATTTAGATAATCTAATATCACGTCTTTATCTTATTTTTAGACAAAATGCTAACAATGATAGTTTTAGTGTATCTATTTTTGATGAATCTTATTGCCCTGGCAATAGAAATCTATCCACCCATCAGAAAAATAAGACAAACCAATACCAACGTGTTATGAGGCAACAATGTTGGGAATAGCTAAACATCTGTCTAAATGATGATACCTGGGAACTAATTATATATTGTATTCTATAGTATATAATAAAAATAACAAGGGAATTTTAATGCCTGATGATAGCAAAAGTCCTTTCTGATCAAGACAATTTCCAGGAATATGAGCAGCATGAGAATTCAGTAAGTTAAGCTGTTTGTGAAAATTGATACAATTTTATTATGATGTTCTCTTTTTGTGTAATAATTTTACTCCTCATTTGTGCATTTTCTATAATTCATTCACTGATTGTTCTTGCCACAAAGGCATTGGGTTTTGTTGTTATTCTTGACATTTACTAAAGTAATTTTGGATGTTCTCTATTTGTTTAAGCCTATACACCTTAGGATTTGTGCTCTAAAATTTGTTAACAGTGTTCACTGTGAAATATAAAGCAAAAATATTTGGAGAAAGCAATATTTTCATGTATTGTTAACAGTCTGACTGTCATTGTAAACAGGAGTAAGTTGGTTCAGGTATTTCCATGACTTCATGTCATTTTGATATTTAATTTTGGAGTAGAATTATATATTTTTTCCATTTATATAACAAAATGACTATTTTAACATACTGTCATAATTGTGATAGATGGAAAATAATGCTGATGTGATATCATAGTTAATCTTGGGCATCAATTTGATTAGATTCATAATTGCCATGGAAACATTCCTCTGTGTGTGTCTATGAGGGTGTTTCCAGATAGGTGTAACAGAGATGGGAAGATCTATACTGAATATAAGTAGCACTATTCCATAGTCTGGAGTCCAAGACAGAATGAAAAGGAGGAAGTGGGTTAAGTGTAAGCATTAATCTTTCCATGCTTCCTGAAAGCAGCCATGTTCTGACAAGCTGTCTCATATTCCTGCTATTATGTCTTCCCTGCTTTGAGGGGCATGGGACAAAATAAACCTTTGCTTCTTGTCAGGTGGTTTTCAACAGCAACAAGAAAAGTGGTGACTACAAACATGTCCCTTGGGATTCTGACCATTATGTATCATTTTCCTTAAAGATTGAAAATAGCTTACTCCTGGATAAAGTCAGTAATTCTGCCCATGAGACAGTTTTGGATGATACCTTTTGTATATGTTAAGAGGCATTATGCAGCAGAGGTTTCATCTAATACTACTCTCAGTATAGTTTGTACTTTATTCAGGAGAATCTTATTTCATGAGTACATTTGTAAGGAAATTTCACAAGACAGTGCATAGTTTCTCTGTTCTTTCCTCTAGTATCGTTCTGACTTTAGCATACTTAAGTCTAGATGCTTTGGGGTGATAAGAACAGTTTTATAGTCAAAATATTGTTGAGATTTAAAATAAGCTTCCCTTTACAGTTTACACATTTTTATTTAACCTTTAACCTTAAAATTAAAAGAAAAAAATCTAGTTCATTCAATTTTGAGCTCTTTTAATATGTGGCCACTGGATCTAGTAGTTATTCTTTGCAGTCAATTTCTTCTGCAAGTTGTATACATTGATGTATATGTGAAGTGAGAAAGTATTGTTATCATGACAAGTGAGGAGATAAGGGCTGAAGATTCAAGATTCTTTATCAATTATTTTATAAATCAAGCATGCATTCAAAGTCTACGACACGCAATGAGTTAACTTTAAGAATGAACTTAGTTTAAGGGGCAAAGATCTTATAGAAAGGAGAAAATAGACCGATTTTGTTTTTAAAAGAGTGAACTCCTGATGTGTTTGTTTTTATAATATAGGAATGCAAAGCCCAACTTTTTAACAAAGAGAAAGCTAGACAGTTCTCTTATCAAAGAAGTTTCTCAAAGGTATCCATCCCAGGTGCAATCACCAAATGCTGATGTGGATGCCAGGAAGTTCGTGCTGACAGAAGCCTGATATAGCTGTCTACTTAGAGGTTTGTCAGACTCTGACATATACAGAGGGGGATGC
Source organism: Mastomys natalensis (assembly GCA_021653895.1). NCBI lineage: Eukaryota > Metazoa > Chordata > Mammalia > Rodentia > Muridae > Mastomys > Mastomys natalensis. The sequence continues at coordinate 201,647 of JAJTUV010002263.1, read as the reverse complement.
TCACAGCTAACCATTGAACTGATCATGGGGTTCTCAATGGAGGAATTAGAGAGAAGACTGAAGGAGCTGAAGGGGTTTGCAGCCCCATGGGAAGAGCAGCAATACCAACCAGAGCTCCCAGGGTCTAAATCACCAGTCTGGGAGCACATAGGGAAGGATCCATGGCTCCAGCTGTATAGGTAGTGCAGGATGGCCTTGTCTGGCTTAGGTGGGAGAGGAAGTCCTTGGTCCCCTGAAAGCTGGATGCCCCAGTGTGGGGGAATTCGAGGGCGGGGAGTGGGAGTAGGTGGGTGGGTGGGGGCACATTCTCATAGAAGCAGGAGGAGGAGGAGGATGGGATAGGGAGTTTCTGGTGGGGGAGGGAATGGGGAAAGAGGATAACATCTGAAATGTAAATAAAATATCCAATAAAAAATTTTTAAAAAAGAAGTATTTATTTGACTTGAATAGTTGAAGACTCACAATTGGAAGAAATAGAAAATAAAGTAGATAAAGTATCTAAAGTTTTGAATTTCTTTTATTCTTTTTGCAAAATATCAGCGGAAAGCAAGCTGAAATACTGGGCATATGCTTTGTTCCAAAAGTCGTACTAAGAATTAAAGAATTTGCGAGACTCATCTTTTATGAACTGCACAGTATTCCCTCCATAAGTTGATATATCGAAGTCCTGATGCCCGATTTGACTTTATTTGTACACAATATTTTTAAGGAGATGAGCAAGAGATGACAGGAGTCTCGGTCCCACAGGGCTTATGTCTGCATAAGAGGAGATGATACTAGAAATTCTTCAACAGAGAAGAAGGACTAAATAACCACACAGCAAAACAGAATTCACCAGCAAGTCAGAATACGGTAACCACACAGAAACCAAGCAGAAGATAACTGTTCTCCTCCCCGACCCTTTCCTCCCTTCCTCCACTTCTTCTTCTTCTCCTCCTCCTTATTTTTCAGTTCTAGGATGAACCCAGAGCCCTGCATGCACCACACAAACACACTATTCAGCTATAGCCCTAGATTCCCATGCCAGAGCCTCAGCATGAAACCTGAGGCCTCTAGCATTGTAAGGAATTAAATTCAGCATTTCATCTCATCCACTCTTCTATAATTTGTTATAGTAGTGCTAACAGACTTTAGACATCTTACTTAGATCACAGACCAGAAAGACCTATATTGCCAAATGCTGTCTGTACTGTTACTATCCTCAACCTCATTATAAACAAGTCATTACTGATATTTTTCAACATTGTTGGAGAGCAGGTAGTTGTCACTTATCAGCTGGGCCAGAGAATGTGACTTCATCAAGTATACTGGAGTTGACCACTGGAGTTGACGCAGATTTTCTTTTCTACTTCACCTACTAAATGCTAGCTTCATTATGTAGTGACCAGATTATGTGATCTAAATGATTCCCACTTTGAGAATCCTTTGATAGTTTATTATTTCAACTTGTCACTGATAGAAATTGGGTGCAAGTCCTTGTGTGAAGAAGTTTGTCAATTATGTGAATTGTCTCTATCCATTTCTGTTTCCTTTACCTTGTTCGGTATGCTTCATAATTTCGAGCCTGCATTGGTGGATGCATAAGTATTCATGTTGGTTCTTTGAATGTGCTATATAAATGTTTTCACTAAAATCTTGTCCCCTTGATTGTTTTCTGTCATGAGTTTAATTTTTCTTATAATAATATCATGACAATCTTTTTTAAAAGCAATTATATCTCTCACTGTTTCTGTGCAAACCATTGAGCTTTACGCTCAGACCTAGTTGAGAAGCTTTGCTCATAGGTCTAGCGGTTTAGTTTCACCTCTTTAACCAATGTGAATTCTTTTCTTTTTTTTCTTTTAATAAGTGTGTTTCTAACATTTATTCTTATTGATTTGAAAAGTCTTTGGCTTTAGTTTATTAATTTTCTTGAAGAATTGCTACTTTTAAAATTCCCTTGCTTTGAAATGGTTTAAGGCCTCTAGATTTTTTAATCTTTTGTAATGTATGCAGTGTTGATTTTAATTTTTTTTGTGTTTATTTAGAATGCACAGAGCTGTTACCAACACTTGGATGATTAACTTTAAACACTTCATAACTTTTTCATGAATATTTGACTTAGCAGATGTAAGGGTATCTTGGTTTTCTGTAATAAATTTTTTTAAAAAAAAGTCAGCCAAATTCCACAGAAAACATCATGGATATTAAAAACATGATTATTCCTATATTATTAAAGTTTGCAGCATTTATATTCTTCTCTATGACCACAATTTGCATAATTACATTCTCATAACCAGTCACATTATCATAGAGCTATATTTCTCTGTTGCTTTTACTAGGTTAGATTTTACCATAAAATAATCTTTTCTGAATGTATTTGTAGACCCTGAACTCCTTGGATTCTTATATATTTGATAGATTCTCATTCAATTTTGAAGCCAATGATCATGTCTTGAGTGTAGTACACAAGCCATTGCTTTCAAGAAATTATATGTATTAAGAACTTCCCTCTATGTGAGACAAATATTGGTACTTCAGATGTTTAGGAGGAGACAACTGAAGTGAGGGAAAGCTAAGTGAGTTTATAATCCTGGAATGAGACTATGTCAAAGTACCTAATTACAGTCCGAGTAGCTCCTTCCCCGCTCCCAAGGACTTCTGGGTCATGCTTACCCACTCTCCAGCAATGAGCAGAGCTGTGGGGAATTTTACTCACAGATGACTTCAAATTATTTGCCTTAAAAGTATTTAACAGTAGAACATGAGGGTTTTTACTTTTACAATTGAAAATTTCCATTTCCTTTTGACTGAATACTTCAAGAGTTTTTATGTTTTGTTTCTTTATAATTTTATTTGAATAATAATTATTCAATAAATTGAAATCACACACATTTGCTGTGATTTGCTAATGTAAGCATTAACTGCTTCCTGCATCCATTTTGATAGCTTCAATAAACTCATTTTTCATGTGCTGTTCCTTCTTTGTGTTTCCTCTTCTCTTCCTTCTCCTCCTCATTTTTCTTTGCTTTTCACAGTAGGTTGGAAATGTGTAATGCTCTTTGAGTTGTAGAAATGCAACTCCAGTCCTTGATTTCTTGCCCTCTCCCAAGTATCTCAACTCTGCCTTTTTTGTCTTATAAGTCACTGGACTTAGGTCTGTAATATGTAAGGTAATTATATGTTAAACAGCAGTTTTCAAAATGCCACATCCAGAGATCCAAAGACTGGGATTTACATGAATATTTTGAGAAAACTATTCCAACCACTACCTACTGTAAACATTTTAATTATTACTACTATTATTACATTTCTGTATTGAGTTTTCTTGGTACATGCAGCATCAATTTGAATAAAAGATTCCAATATAAACAAGAAAATTTAATTGATCATCTTTTTCAACTTTTAAAATGTTTTCTCCTTTATTTCTGAATTTTTAGAAAACATGCTGCATATGTGTTACATACCTCCAGCCTCTTTTTGTCTATACAATTTCTCCTCCTCTCCACTTCTCTAACTTCTTCATATTAAGGCATACATTTAAGTTATGTACGTGTGTGTTAGGTGTATGTGCATGAGTTTCAGTGCCTGTGCACGCATTCATGTTATGGATATATGTGGGGTGTGTGTGGTGTGTGTGTGTGTGTTGTGTGTGTGTGTGTGTGATTTAAGACTGGACAAGAAGATAGATTCCAGTGCCTGTGAAGGACAGAGGCATCAGATCCCCTGGAACTGGTATTACAGGAAGCTGTAAGTTAGCCAGTGTGGTGCTAGGAATTTAACACATTTAAGTCCTTTGCAGGAGTAGCACATGCTCTTAACTGAAAAGCCATTTCTCTAGCTGTCTCTTGTGTTTCCCTTTTTAAAATATTTTACTATTTTTATTAGTTCTTTGAGAATTTTGTAGAATAAATTTTGATCATATTTATACTTCGGACCCCAAACTCTCCTCTAAGTCATCCCATTTCCTTTCCCAGCCAACTTTGTGCCTTTCTTATTTCTATCAAGGCAGGTTTTGCTGCCCAAATATTCTTGGATAGGTAACCTTCCACTGGAGATTGGTTGAGTTATCAGAGCTTCACACTTAGAAAAAAATTACCGTTCCCTTCCCTACCACTAACAATTGTCAGTAGCTAGAATTGGAACGTTGCTTCCAATACTCCTCTCTTCTGCTAGCATTTGGTAGCTTTGGGTTTGCACAGTCTTGTGCACACTGTCACAACCACAGGAGTTCATATATGCAGTTTCCCTTCTGTGTTTACATATATTATAAAAGTTTTAGATTCTCAAACATAAGATATGGGCTCATTGTAGCAACCCTGATATAAGAAATTAACTTCAATAGTTATTTGTAATTCAATGGCAGTATCACTTGTGGAAGACCATTGCTGTGCATGTCTGTCTTTCAGGTTATAAGCCAAGTAGTCTGTTCTTAGGATTTTGTGCAATTATGATGACATTTTATATTGATTTTTATTACTGTGCCATGATTATTTTTGTTGAAAGCAAGACATTCAGGTCTGCCAAGTTTTTTCACTTTAAAAATATTTTGGCTCTAGATCTTCACATGCCTCTCTGTCTCTCTGTCTCTGACCCTATCTATCTATCTATCTATCTATCTATCTATCTAATCTATCATCTATGTATCTATCCATAATTTCTATCTATCTATAATTTCTATCTATCGATCTATCTATCTAGGTATCATCCTTTATCTTTTGATGAATGTTATATAGATTATATACTAGATGAACCCATTCCAAATCCCAGAGTTTAATATTTCTATGCATGGCTAATTGTCTCCCATCAGTAATTTGTCCTAGAATCGAAGATTCCCCAGATTCCCTGGACAATGGATCTGTCTATTAACTGAATGACATGTACCTGTCAGCTGAGTGACAACACAGTATCAGCAGCACATTTGTAATGAAATCTCAGTGGCATAGATGTTTGTTATTCTCCCTTTCTGAGAGCTCACTCCCAGAGGTTACCAGCTGATAAATGAAAACCATTATTTCATTGGTCATCTCTAGTTTTCATATTGTTTACAATAAGACTTATATGTGTTTCCTGTTAAAATAACTGTAAGAGAGAAATCTTAAGCATTGTTTATCCTTGCCTATATTCAGTTTCTTAATTCTTACTCTTATCTTCACGTTCCAAGTACTTACAAGTACATCAAGTACTTACATATGGAGTTTGTTTTGGATTTCTTTAAAGCTTCATTGAAGCATCTATTTTACTAAAATAGATTCATCTGCTTCTTTTGTTGTTATGCTCCATAATGTTTCCTTTCTGTTTTATGGAAAACGAATGAGGACTATTATATATGCTTTGTTTCATAGCAGGTACAGTTTTACTTTTAATTACTAGAAAATTTTGTTGGGCTTTTTCAGAGTATTATAATAATAGCTACAGTTGGGTTGTTCAGAAGATCATTCAAATTTGATCATTATATCATAAAAACATTTTCTTGATAAAGTTGCTATGTTTTCTACATCAATGAACATTTTCTCTTTTTCTTTATTTTTTTCTTATTTTTTGAGCTTTAATCTTTGTATATACCTCAAACATGTCTCAAATTTGTTATCCTTCTGTCCAAGAATCCTAAATATTGACAATTTATAAGCATTTGCCACCACTCTAGACTGGTGTTTGATTCTTTTTTATATATTTTACTTCTTATTTATGTTCATGTATGTGTGTTTGTATCTTCTGGAATTAGAAGTACAGACAATTGTAAGCTACTGTGTGGGTTCTGGAAATTGAACTCTAGTCCTCTGGGAGAGCAGCCAGTGTCCTTAAGCTGTGAGCCATCTCTCCAGCCCCTGGTGTTTGGTTCTTGGCTCATAGTTCCACATTTCATTTTATCCATCCAAAGGCTTGTAGTGGAACATGTGTCGTGCAAGTTATATGCCTTTAAGCTTATACTTTATGTGTGTCTTTTCAGCTCTCATTGATCTGCAGGCATTTGCCTCTCCACTTAATATGTAATCCTCAGTTTATCTGATTGAATGTTAGACTGAAAAGCACAATCACATTGATGCCCTCATTTAGTCAATGATAAAGTTCTCTCTCTCTCTCCTCTCTCTCTCTCTCTCTCTCTCTCTCTCTCTACACACACACACACACACACACACACACACACACACTTCTTTCCTTCTTTTCTACTTTTATTTGTAGCAATGGGTTCTGCTGTCAAGCAAATGATTTTTCACTATAGCTTATAATAGCCTTTTACTTTTTAATGAAAAGCTCATTTTTTGCTTCTTAACAGATTTTTGCTTTCATTAAAATACATACATCTTACTGTACACAATTGGGTACATTTAAAAAAAATTATTTATACAGTTAGAAAAGTTTTACTGTAACTTAAGCTTTTGGCTCTCTTTCACTAGTTCCTGTCTCAACAAATGTTTGTTTGTTTGTCTGCTATTTCTCTTGACCTTTGGCATGGGCTCTATACCAGGACACATTTGCTCAATGAATTTAACACATGAGAAGAGCCCAATGATCATTGGACAATTGATCTTTTAAGCATGGCTAATTTTGTCCTTATAAGATAACCCTATCTGATTCACGTAGATCACCAGATACATGCAAAAGTGCAGTTACTTACTTCTCTTGATTTTGAAAAACCAAGTCACTAACAAAATTAAAAACACTACTTTCAAGTGGACAGTGAACTTTTATATGCCTGTGGGATGACGAGGAAGAAAAGATAAAAACCTGCTTCAGCACCATCAAGGAAGATGCTACGAGCTCCCCTTTAAGCCTTATGTGTATTTGTAGTATTATCACAGATTGGAAATCTACTCAATGTTCTTTTGAGAACTTGCATTACTGGCTGTGTACTATAACTTTTTCATCTCCTGAGTATTTATTAATTATAACCCCTTTGGCTAGAAAGACTGAGTTATAGGTAGCTTTTTGGCTCCTGGGATCTTTCAAAACAATATCACATGAGTCATGGAACACTTATTTATTAGACTCTTAGTTCTGTCTCTTATGAAACAAATGTCCTCATGTCTTGGTCTTGAGGAGGTGTTTCTGCTCTAGGCATTATTCACTTCCAAGGTCTTAGGGACTTGTCTTTATTATTTCAAAATGATTATAGTCAGACACTTTGTAGCCCCATGCCAGACATTTCAAACAATAAATCATTTCGATATTTCAGATGAAGAAACATCTATTCTGTTATTCCATCTAGATCTTCATTTTTCAAGGAATCTAATTGTCTCTAATAGATCTCTTTTCAGATGAAGGCATTACAGAGAAGTTTGTTGACAAATAAAGAAAACAAGCCAACGGAATGAGTATCTTTTATGGCAATGCTAGCAATGTCGAGGGACACCATACTAATGACATTGAAAAGCAACTTAGGTGAGAACAGGAAATTGAAAGGGGGTTTTGATTAATGTCTCTAGTAATTAATAAACTTTCAATATATTCACATTTATTTTCAATCCAGGTATTAGTGTTAAATTTTTAAATGAATAATCTGTTTTTAGTTTTTCGTTACCATACACAATTGGGGGTTGAAGAATGTGTGATACATTTTTGCATTAGAAAGGAGCACATATGCTAGATTGATGATATGAAATAGAAGTATAGAAAGAGATTTGGTAACAGAAGAAAAAAAGGGAAGAAAGGAAATTGAATGAATAATATTCTCATGTTAAAAGAGAATTTAGAAATTATAGACATGTTTTAATGGAACAAACATAAAAGAATGCAATGCAATTTAAATTGCAAAATACAAGGACACACACATACACACATACAGAAGAGAGAGAGAGAGAGAGAGAGAGAGAGAGAGAGAGAGAGAGAGAGAGAAAACAAGAACAAAAATTAGATTACTAATAAGAAATTTTCAAGTCTTCACAATGGAGAAACTATGTTAATAGTTTAAATTTGATGCGTCAAGACTTAACGTGATTGTCCCAATTGTAGAATGAGCTAAATTAAAGGGAGCATAGAATTCTTAGCTCTGGATATAGCTTTCAATAAAAAAAAATTTGTTAAGTTTTTAACTTGTTATGTATTATTTTAACAGACTATTTTGTAGTGCTCAGGATTAAATACAGGAGTGTTCACTGTATTCATGGCTACATCTCGAGTTCCCACAGAGTCTTTACAAGTCATCACTACTGTGTGCTCTTCTGTTTCTCATGGTTAATATAAGCTACTAACAAAGGCATTGTAGGTCCTACGTGATGATAGGACAAGAAATAATGATTCTTTCTTTAGCTAGTGTTAGAACAAATTTCTCAAATACTTACATTAGCAAAGATATTAGATCTAAAAGACAAATAAGGTTTTTTTGGTACAAATGAGATATTTTTACACTATTTCTTCCTAAATGAAAGATATCCATAGTTTGAAACCTTGGAAGTAAATAAAACCTGTCACTCTTTGTCCAGATGTCAGGTTATCTGAGACCTATGCTTTAGAGATACATTTAATTACTAACTGTTTTCCTAAGTACACAAGTGCTTACTCTGGATATTTTTGATTATCTCACTGTTGGAGCATCATGAATGAATCTCACTGTAGTATCATGACTGTGTTTATTTATCATAATTTGTTTTGCTGTATTCTGAAAGTTTCTAATATAAAGTCAAAAATTGCAAGTTAGAATAGGTCCACAGAATACCCTTCCATACTTCATAAATCCCGGAACCTTTAGGCTTCTTTCTGGAATACCTACTGATCTGCACAGGTATCTACACTAAGTCATGGGGTACAGACTGAGAGACTATGAAGTACTCTGCCCCAAAAGTGAGATGCTGTACTTCTTCCCTAGCAAAGCTCAGGATCATAGAGGAAGAGGACACAAAGGGTGTGTGAATCAGAGCAGTGGTTGACAAGGTAAATGCATTTTCTGAAAACAGTAAGGCAGCTGCATATATGAGCTCACTGTTGTGCATGATAGCATGCATAAAACCTGTGTAAGCCCAATCCAGACAAAATCCTGAATAGGGAAGGGTGGGGGGCATAAAGTTTCAACCCCTAGCTGAGGAGCTATTGGCAACTGTTAGCTGCCAGGAAAGGGAGAGTGTATTCCTTAAGGGTGTGGCACTTTTGTAGGTTTATGGACTAAACCAATTGTATGTACGTGACTTCTTCCTCCCTTCCTTCTTCTTCCTCCTCTTCTTCCTTCTCTTTCACTTCCTCTTTCTCTTCTTTCTCCTCCTTCTCCTTTTTTTTACAGGAAGAGGGTACAAAGTCCAATGGTGGAAAAAGGATAAAACAGAAAGGATTTGAGGGAAAGGATAAATTGGTCAAAATTTATTGTATGAAATTCTAAAAGAACTAACAGAAATTCAAAATAGAGATAAAACACCCTACAAATACTAGTGTATTGTCTAGAATACATTTTTTTTGGTATCATGCTCCCTTAATGTGGCACAGGTTTAAGGATGAATGACCTGGGTTTATACACAATTTTTAGCATCATAGTATAGAATCCAAATGTCATACAATGTATGAAAAAGTCAAAATAAATTCTATAGACTGCACTAATAAGAATTTATATTAAAACATTGAGAAAAAGATATGACTCTTTTTCAAGATGACTGGTTTAAGATCAGTTACTGTTACCAGATAATATTATTTCTGGGCCAGTAATATGGCTCAGTTGGCATGAATGGTCATTGTTAAGTTGACAGCCCGAGTTTAATCACTGACACCCACATATGATAGAAGAAAACAGATTCCTACAAGTTGTCCTCTGACCCCCACAGAATGCTATAGTATATATGAGTAAACATATACAAAAAGTAAATAACAAATGCAAAATGTTAAATTATTATTTTTTGATGGAGCAAAGCTGAAGCAGAGCGTTAGAAAGATACACTGATGAGTGCCAGCCTCCCAGGTGAATAATACTGGATGTCAGTCCTGTAGCTTGATGGAGAGGAACTTTAGGGTAATTAAAAGTACTTTAATATTTTTGACACCATATAAAAACAGTTATGAAAAATGCAAATTTTTAGCCAACAAAATAGCGTGGGAGGAAATAACAGGTGCATGTTTTCCTCTTCTTTTTAAATTGTATTATTTTGTGAAATACATGAGCACTGTATGCACCATTTCCACATCTCCCCACCTCAGAAACCTTCTGTGTTCCCACCAACAGAAATTCACCATCTCCTCTTTAGTTTTATTATGATTGTTTTATATCTACATATATACATATTCACACATGTATGTACAACTTACTGAGTCCATTAAGCACTGGTTCTATGCCCATGTGTCCAAGGCTGACTACTTGGGATTGGATTATCCTAGAAGGAAGCTCAGTCTTGGAAGAAACTAATTCTTTCTTTCTCAACACTGGCTCGTGATATTTTTAAAAATTATGTTTTTATTATTTTGTATGAATGAGTCTTTCCCTCACTTGTGGGTCTTTGCACCATGTGCATGCGGCGCCCTTGAAAGTTAGAAGAGTGTCAGATTCCTTGGGACTGGCGACAGTTGTGAACCACCATGTGGATACTAAGGATCAAACCCAGGTCCTCTGTAAGAGCAGCAAGTGCTGTTAATCACAGCCATGTCTCCAGCCCCTGCTGGAGCTATGTGTATGGACATTGATTTCATTCATGGGTGGTCTGCCCTCATAGCTACCACACTGGAGATTAGCTTTGACATGTACATTTTTAAGGAACAAATATTCAAAGTGGTGGTATGGTAGAAAATAGAGATTTGGAAGGAAAAGAAGATGATCAAAAATTCATTTGCATTGAAGCTATATGATGATAGATGTGCTATAAACAAAATTTGGAATATTAGATGATGTAGCTTAGGGAAGACCAAATACTGTAAAATGAAATGCTGGCAAAAACTAGTTAAGCTTAGGGAAGTATGGCAAGTTAGGGTTAGGAAAAGCCTAGTGCTAATAGCTCCACCTGTTGGGGATTGAAGTTATCAGGTGACCCCTTATTTGCAACATAAATTCAGAAACATTTTTATTTAAAATTGGTAAACAAGTCAATATTTAAATAAGGTTGACCCTGCTTGTTTGGGAAAAGACATTTCTATATGTTCTGAAAGGCTGTGGAGGAAGAGCTAATGATGCCTGGCACAGGGAACAGAGCTTCTTTTTCATTGAATTTGAGGCTTTGTTTACTTCAATAGTTCTTAGGTATTAGGTAGTCTTGACGGATGTTGGGAGCCAACTCCTAGCAGAAAGCGGCTATCATCTTTGCAGCCTTCTCAGGCCATATACCCTGACAAGAGACTTGTTTTCAACAGCCCACAACAGCTGAGCACACTCTGATAAACATCTGTTTTTCTCCCATATCTTGTTTTGCTGTTTAGTGCCCCCCAGCTGCAAGGTGCATGTGGTCTCCACGTCTCCAAGACACATGGCAAAGTGCCTTCAGTTGTGTTCCCCTGCTTGTCCATGAGGGCAAGACATGTGATAAAGGGTATAAATACCCAGGATTTCCTTTCGATAAAAGAGAGATTTGATCAAACCCTCTGTCTTGTCTCCATTCTTCTATCTCTTGCCCCTCCATCCCACTCTCTCTCTTGCTAGACCTGATCCGCGGACTGGAGCAGCAGAACAGACGGAACAGTGGACTCAGTGAGTTCATATTTTACAGCCTAAGAATATAAGGACAAAGGGAGACAAAACCATTTGCATGCCTGTTCTCCTGTCTTTTAAAGTTCTAAGTGTGTCTCGGTTTTGAGTGGTTTTTCTGGGCATCTGTATACAATCTCAGATGGACTATATTACATAACTAAGATAGTAATCTTTTTCATGTCTGACACAAAATCAGGAAGAGCCTTCAGGTGCCTTGCCTTGATCTGTTATGTACAGATAGATGCCCTTAATTTTCTAGAAATGCAAATCCATGAAGCACTTTTTAGAAACATTTAAGTAGAGACAGAAGAAGAATGTCCTCTGTGAGAAATCTTTACTGACTAAGCATATTCTATTTTCTAAGAAGGAGAACCGAAGGTGAAGGAAGTGTGGGGTTTGTATCATAAGGAGCGCTCTCACTGTATTAGGAATCAATGTGGCAGGTGCTCACTTAAGTGAAGAGATGAACTTTGCAATCATGGAATTCTCTCCCTGAGAGATAATGTGTCATTACACATTTCCATTAAATTCTTCTTGGACGGTGTCTCCCTTCTGCATCAAGCTCTGACTCTGTAGCTGTATTACTCAGCTCCATATTGTCAGTCAATTTTATCATGGGGTAAAGTGATGGCGAGCCATGCCACAGGAGCAGCCCTACCTGCAGGAGTCTTAGTCACCTCTAGCAAGAAACGCTGTACTGTCCAGAAGGAATGTCTCAAAAGTTCCTTAAAGTATTATCTCATCCCCAAACATGCGTTATCTTATGGAAAACTATATACGAAGCAAACAATTGCCTGAAGTTATTTAACACCAAAACAGAAAGGATTTCTGCCCATCTTGCAAGTTACCATTTAAGGATTTTTAGGAATTGTATTGGTTAGAACCCAAACTTCAAGCTTGCCTTCAACATTTACTATTTGGGAAAACCTATGTATATGGTTGGGAATGAAAGAGTATATCATATATATATTATAATATATATATATATATATATAATATATATAAAATCATTAACTATCCTCAGAAGAAAGTAGCACCACATACTAGGTTTTGCTTTGACATTACTATGCAACACCATGTGCAGAACACACAGCCTATTGCATGTGCAGGATTAAGTGCCTCCCCAAGACTGGGTAACACTTCATGCACTTTAGCCAATTTATTGAATCATGTATCATGTTCAGCTCCTTTGGGATTCACTAGTGTTTGCTTTGGTGTTACAGGACATGAAGACTTCTAACGTATATAAACATATGAAAACTGTTTTTCACGATTTCGTTAAGTGTTGTAGTAGTCACAGAGATGCAGGGTGCTGCATTTGGAAAAGCTTGGGGGGAAGCAACAGACTAAGTTTTCTGCTCTTGTGTTCTCACTCTCCCTCCCTCCCCTATCGCTTCCTCTCTTTCTCTCATGCTTCCTCCTTCTGTTTTTCCATAAGAAAGACTGAACCCAGGGCCTGTGTACCAGCACTGAACTATGAACTGTATCCTCTGCCTTCTTCTTTACTTTTTATGTTGAGGAGGTTTTACTCTATTGATCAGGCTGGCCTTGAACTTGTAATTCTCCTGTCCCATCCTCTTAAGGAACGAGACCATCAGTTCTGCAGCAGCAAGCCTGGCTGTAAAGTGCTCCCGCTAACTGAGGGTTATTTTGTCAGATGAAACTTATGTAAAACAGAAAGATTATTATAATGTCTATGTGTTAATGGAAATAGTTTTGAAAAACACTCCCATTGAATTGGCCAGCTGTGGACTATTTTGCATGCTTAAAATGCATGGCATTACTTATCCACTTCATATGGCTGTTTTCCCTTGATACCAAACATTTCCCCACTGGGTGATATAATAATTCAACCTTGAGTTTCAAAGCTCTTAGCAGTACCAATCTATCAGAGGAGAGGAAGCTCTCAAGGTCACCATGGATAAGATTACAAAGATCGAGTTCCTGTTAAAACCATTCCTTTTGGCTAAATGAAAACACCAAGAATCGAATAGATTGAAGGGAGGCATTTCTTTCTTTCATTTTTTTTTTGTAGCCTTTCAACATGCAAGGTATGTATTTTACTCATTCACTGTATATTTTTCCTGCTTGTTTAAAGATGACCTTTGAAATATCTTTTGAGTAGCCATCACACTTGAAAAATTGTCCCAAGAGATGAGTCAGAAGATGCATGAGGGATACTAGTTGCTAAGCACCTAAAAACTTCAATTTCTGTTCCCTATGCACCAACATGGAAACAACATCAAATCAGCTCCAAAGAAACTCAGCTTTAAGTCGAGCCCATCCATTTCTGGTCCATGTCTGTCACATATTTCTGGTCCACTCCCCTGCTACAGCCATCACTCCAGAAAGTGCTGTGCACAGGTACAGCTTTTACAAAGTCACTCCTTTGTTTTCATCTCAAAAACACATGACCTTATTTGTAAATCAAAGAATCTTCAAAAAACCTTCTCTTCTGCAAGATTTCTCCTGTCCAAGATGACAAGGTCCCACAAACAGGTTATTTATTCATATTTGTTTCTAGATGTTTTGTCTATATTTACAATTTTTTTATTTATTTTTCAAAATTGATACCATATATCACTGGGTAATAGATAATATAGCCTTATTGTAAGATGGAAATTAGCATTTAGGCAAAGAAGCTCAACATAACAGAGAGATACAAAGAGAATATCCTTCTATTTGTCTTATCTCCTATTCTTTGATCTCCAGAAAAGCTTCCTTGTTTCCAGCATAATTTGTACCCACATGAACTTAAGACATCTTTTTTCCCACTGCTCTTCATATAGACACAGACACACGCGCGTGCGCGCGCGCGCACACACACACACACACACACACACACACACACTCACTCACTGCATGCATATATCCTGTCCCCTTTTTCCTATTTGCCTCTTCTTTCATCTTTGCAGGACATCTTCAGCAACATAATTTAAAGAGACGTTTAGATATGAGTTCCATTGTGGACATTTTCAAAGGAGTTGCTTTGCTGTGGGTTTCTCACCCAATCACCTAATCTCCACACACTGAGATTTTAGAGTCAATGAAACCAGCATCTCAAATGCACATCCTGGTATATCCTTAACTTCCTTAATAGTGCTTTTTTTTTTTTTTTTACAGGGCACAGGGGCCATGCATGGAGAAATAGTAATTATTAAAGTATTTCAGAATTCTTCTACAGGACTTTCAGGATCTTCTGCATTTTTCATTAATTCTATGCATAAACCTTCCTATTTTAAGTTATCCATTACAATTTCAATAGAAAATACTTTAAATAATTTAGCCTCAGCTGCAAATGCTAATAACACTAATATCATAATGGAAAATCAGGACCTGTGTTAGCGTTGATGTGTTTATCTTCATGGGAATGAGAAATAAACCAAATGTAATCGCACTTAAAAATATTTCAGCAAGGTAGAGGGTTTATTGTGATAAGCTGCTGTTTTACTTTGACAAACAAAACAACTATCTAGCTCTGTACATTTTAAGGATACTTTCAGAAAGCTTGTACATCCTTCTCTTTTGTTTGTTTTTTTTTATTGGATATTTTATTTACATTTCAGATGTTATCCCCTTATCCCATTCCTCACCCCCCCACCCAGGAACCCCCTATCCCATCCCCCCTCCTCCTGCTTCTATAAGGATGTGCTCCACCTACCCCCCACTCTCACCTCCCCACCCAAGGATCTCAGACTAAGCAGTAGTCAGCTCACCAGTACTAACATTATTCCCTCCTCCACAGTGCCCCCTACCCCTGCAACTAACTGACACAGACCAGATGACAACAGAAATTATCCAAACATTTAAAGCCAGCTCGGATTTCCTCCTCTCTATACTGACAACACTCAACTAGTTAGTACAAAAGAGGATATTAACAGTGGAAAAGGAAATGCTATTCTTTCTATTGACTATAAAATAGAATATTTTTAAAGTATTAACTTATTTTTCTTTTATTTCCTTCAGATGTAAACATGATAATTCCATGAGGAAATCACCTCACTCCAGTACTGGCACATTGCTCTTTTCAGACTTTGGGCTGAACTGTTCCAGCTGGTTGTCTAATAGAGAAACAGCAGTCTTTTCTGCAGGGAGTGGAGGATACAAAACCTCATCAAAGCAAAGGGTGTAGCAGTCTAAGTTAATGATTAACAGAGAGAAGGTGAAGGCTTTACTTTCAAGTGACAGCTCCTTGCTTCTTGGAGATGGTCAGACATAATTACAAATGATCAAGTCTAAGTCTTAGAAGGTTAGCCTAGTGACAGATGGGAATATAGGTGACAGTTCTTCAATATTGTTAGTGAAATCCTATTTGAATATATGTACATACATAGTACTAGATATAGTCGTTAAAATGTAGAAAATATTTTATGAATGCAAAAATTGGCATGTCAGCATGGTTGCTATGAAAAGCTTAACATTCTTAGAGACACTCACTATTCCTTAAATTTATAGTAGATAAATCACAAATAGATGAAATACAAACAATACATGGATATATCTCTAAAGTATTACTATAGGTTTATATTAAAATGTATCATTTGTATTTTAAATTACTTTTCTTTTAGATTTGTATTGATTTCTTCTGTAAGTTATATATAGTCATATATGTATAAACTGCTTCCAACTCCTCAGTTTGTTTCTGTGGAATCAAAACTTAAGAATTTTTAATAATAATCCAGCATTTAAACTGGCCAGGGATTATTTTCTGCTAAAGATTTGTTTCTACCTTTGGGTAATGGTTAGAAAATTGCAGTGTGGTTAAAAAAGAAAAGCTTTACTTACAGCAATGAGAAATAGAATTCGAGACTGAGAATCATCCCTTCTGCAGATATACACATATACATATATATGTGTGTGCGTGCACATGTGTGTGTGTGTGTCTTTGAGCTGTAGTTCAATGGTAGACTGATTAGTCTCAGCAAAGCTAAGGGCTTAATCCGTAGTACGCATATTCAAGGGACATTAAAACTGAGAGATTAAAACATTTCTAGACAGAAAGAGCAAAGAAAGGGACAATGTAAATGAGGTGAAAACTATGAAAACAGTTTGGGGCTGTTTCCTCAGCTCACTCTTCATTATTCCCACTTCCTCTTCCTTTCTAAATAAGCTGTTTCCACTTCACTCCTTTCTTAAAAGGCATGACTTTTTCTTCATCTCTCCTCCTGAAGCTGCTGGAATTTTGCTAAAGTTGTACTATGCTTTCTAAAAAAAATTATTATTATCATTATTATTATTATTATTATCATTATCATCTAACAAAATTATCCTTGAAAAAAAGAAAAAAGAAGTAGGAGAAGAGAGGAGAAAACCAAGTATAAATAGAAAATGAAAGGGAAGAAATAAGAAAGAACAGTCACAGCTACCCAATTACAATTGAAAATAAGTCTTCCTAGGTAACAGGAATATAACCAATTTAAAAGAAACTCTAACGAAGCATTCTGTTAGACCTGAAAACATGCTTCTAAATGATTATATAAAACAGTTAATTAATATGAATAGAACTGTAAAGAGTGAAAAAAATCAAACTCTTATTCTAGTGGCTGGTGCTTCTTTAGGAGCTGCCGCTCCATGGCATCATATGAGAGGGTCTAAGAGTCTCAGTGATATGAGTGCCAAGTGCTCAAGTTGTTTCACAAACTACTCAGAACTATAATTACATAACAAGGGAGAGTGTGAGGTTGTAGGCCACAGAGAGCAGATTCCCATCAGAGCTAAATGGTTTCCTTTCTCATCAGATATTAGGCTTTAAAGACAGCATCACACAGACGGACTGGAACATCTGTCTATAGTTAAATGTAAATGATAGAATTGAGCAGAACACATTTACAATATGAGGTCAGCTCATCAAATAATGTCCTTAAATGTATAGAGAATAGCTGCTCATGATTATTTTCTGAGTTTGGGCATTAGTCAGACAAGAATAGAATTCAACTCTAAAGTAGGAAAGATTTCAAAAATAATAAACTCACAGAAACGTAGATATGTTTAATACTTACATACAAGTGTATATTCTTATGGAGCACTCTTGAGTTTATTTTGTTGTGTTTCATAGCTATCATTGCAGTCGGTGACAAATGTGCAGGAACAGTATCACAGCTGTCAATCAAAGTCTTCCCCACAAGAAAAGAAATGTTCAAAGAATCTATTTTGCAGAATCTGAAATTGTGAACAACGAATTAGTATCAAGGCTCATGATCTTCATTCAAATAAGACATAATTATTCTATGCACTCTCTTTTTCACATGGATTATCTACTGTCTCCTTTGTACAGAAATGGAGTTCTGTAGAACCTTAACTCTTTTTTTTTAAAAACAACATATAACTTGTTTTAAACACAAACATATGATCAAATATATATGATCAGACATACCAGATATTTGAATTTATTATTTTAAACTTTGCAATTAGTTTTAGTCCTCAAGCCTGCACTTTTAACTATAAAAAATGTTCAGATAACTTGGTTATAGAAATTTGGACAATATTATAGATGAATAGCCAAGGAAAAGTATTTATGTTCCTTAAGTTTGGTTTTCTTGGAAAAATAATTTCGATAAGTAGATTTATGTTATTAACTTTAATGAAACTATACTGTTAATTTAGTATTAGGAATGCAGTTATCATAAACTAACTGGAGCCACAATTCAGTATTATCTAATGTCACCCCTAGCAATATCAATGACAATTCAGTTTATTTTACTGAGAAGACAGTGACATTGAGAATTTAATGAGAATTATTTAATTATTTTTTTTTTAAATATCAAGGGTCAAATATACTTATACAAAAATTCTATAGAGCCTTCAAACAAGCAATATTTTTTGAGTTATGTTTAGAAAAATTCAGAACCACAATAAGCTCCTTCACAAAGCAAATAATATTGAACTAGTGAAATCATGTGTAAACCCAACAAAAATATATAAATTATAGTCCAGTATCCCTCATGAGTATACATACAAAAATTCTCAATGAAGTAGTTGCAAACTGAATACAAGAGATATAAAAAAGATAATATTACTCTTATAGAAGAATAGGTGGAAGGATTGTGGGCCCTAAGGAGATAGGAACTGCACAGGAAGATCAACAGAGTAAACGAACCTGAACCCTTGGAGCTCTCAGAGACTGAATCACCAACCGTGGAGCATACCTAGTCTACACAGATCTACCTCCATGGGCTGAACCTAGGCCTCCCTGCACATATGTTGTAAATGTGCAGCTTGGTTTTCATGTAGGTCTCAAACTTCTGGAGTGGGGGCTATCCCAAAACATGCAGCCTGTATATGGAGTATGTTCTTCTAAAAAAAAGAACCTTAACTCTTGCTGCAAGACTTTCTGGGTGCTGGTACAAAAGAGTACACCAAAAGGAACTTCAGAAAATCCCACAAAACAATAGAGATATATTCAAGTGTCGAACAATCTGTGAGTACAACCCACTCACCTCTTCTTTGAATTTGATGCTATATATGCCATTTTTGAAAAAACATTAAGAGTTTCATAATTTTCTTCAATGACTCTGGTCTTTGTTTTGACATGCCATTTGTTTCTCAGCCTCGACCCTAGACAACATGTTTCTTAGTAATCTATTGGTCACTGCTTTATTCCCAATCCTCATGCAATTTTACCAACTACCTACATTTGACCACTGATTTTTCATTTAAATCAAAGCATCTTCCCAGTCCAAAAATAGCCTCAAATCATCTTAGTCATATCACAAAATCTAACTGATTATATACCCTTATAGCAGTAATCTCAAAACTACCATGTTAAAACTTCTCACCAAATACGCCACTATCTATAAATTTACCATCAATGGGTAAGATAACTATAAAGCCTTGCTTATTCAACTATTCAACTTGAAAAGATTTTGAAACATTAAGAACAATTAAATAATGCAGGTGTATTAGTTGCTTATTTTTAAAAAAATCTGATAGAAGCAACATAATGTAGGAAGGAATTTCTTTGACTCACAGTCTAGGGTGTAGTCCATAAAGGCAGGAAAGTCATGAAGCTTGAGGCAGCTGGCCACATCGGCAGGAAAGGAGAGTGTAGCTGCTCAGTTCCCTTCCCCTCTCATTCAGGACCAGACTCTAATGTAAGAAAATGTGCGGACTATACTGAGGAAGAACTTTGCCACCTCAATGCACTTAATCTAGAAAAGCCACCACAGACATGCCAAAGACTTGTTTCCAAGTGATTCTGAATTCCATGAAGTTGCCAATCAAGATTAGCCATTATACCAGGTATGGTAGTATCATCACCGAATCCTATGAAGTTGTCAATCAAGATTAACCATTATACTAGTTACAGTGGCATCGCACTAAAGATACTGTGACAAAAGATCATGAGTTTGAGGACAGTCTGGACTTTGTATTGAGCTCTAGCTACATAGTTAAACAAAAGAAAGCTAATAGGATGAAGAAATGATAGTAATTGTCTTTATAACTTGCTTCTTTGTTAAAAATCCTAGCCTACAAAATATGCCACTCTCTCATTCTCTGTATCCTGAGAAATAGGATGTTTCCTAAATTAACTTTTGTCCATGATTTTTCTATCATGATGATCCTTCCCCAGCTTGTAGTCTAGACAAGGGCAATGCCTACCTGTGTGGACTCCCTAATTCCAGTCATGTTTGTTCTTAAATTCATCACTAGGCTTTTGTCTGTGTGTCTAATCCAAAATACAAACATGACCATGCATCCCTTCATCTGATACTATTTATTTGTTTTACTCCTTTTGTAAGATATTGTTCAAATATCCTGTACCATTTGATTCTGAGAGCAACTCACTAACTCAGGCCAACTGGTGGGTTGGCCTGATGCTGCTTGTATTCTAATGCTAATTTTGGGCCCCAAACTGGTTGACTCAGAGTCCAAGAGATTCCACACATACACAGACACTAGCTAAGTGACCCTATCTCAGTTGTGATTGAAGTCTTAGGAGAAAGAGAAGAAGAATGGTCAGGAGGGAGCAAGAGGAAGTGGCCATTGATTAGGAGAAATGAAAAGGTGGCCCTGTGGGCTAGCCAATTGGAGTTAAGAGCAGTCCAGATGAAACAGTAAGTAATAAGTGGGAAAGTACATTCTATACATGGAGGCTAGGTATCGGACAATTTATAACTGCTTCTTTGTTAAAAATCCTAGCCTACAAAATCATGCCACTCTCTCCTATCTCTGTATCTGAGAAATAGGATGTTTCCTAAATTAACTTTGGTCCAGATTTTTCTATCATAATGATTCTTCCCAGCCTTGCAGTCTAGACAAGGGCAATGCCTACCTGTGTGGGCTCCCTAAATTACACTTGTGCTGCTTAAGGCTTATTAAAAATATAAAGTCTGTGTGTGATTTTTATCTAGGGATTCAGTAACCAAAGGCATGTTAGAGGCTCCAGTCCTGGATTTAAATAATTTCTACAACGATTTCCTACTTATATCTACTGGGGTTCTTCCAGGAATTTCATCATATCATATATTTCTTACATTTATTCCTACTAAATTTTCAGAACTCACTTTCAAATCAACTGGATAGACACCCTCAAGCAAGTTAGTCCCTCTTTGTTGTTTTAAGAGAAGGAAGGAATATATCCGGTTTTTTTCACCCAGAAAACTGGGGATTGGAAGTGATTATAGCATAGCAACCTGGGTTTATCTTTTGGGCAGGCCACATCAACCAAGACCAGAAGTGGCTAGTTGTCCAAAAGACCTTTACTTGATCTATATAGCCACGAGCTCCCCCAGGCTCTGATAACCAGGATCTGAAGTGGCTAATAGCTGAAATGACTTTTACACTATCTTTATGTAGGACTTGGACCATGCCAGATCCTTCCCTAGCTCCTTGAGCTAATATAGGTAGCCTAGCTCTAGAACCCACCTTCTTGGAACTTTGTAAGGATCCATGTTTCAGTTTTTCACATAAATATAATACCTAGGATGTGTATTTCTAACTCATAGATAATTTTGTTGTTTTTGAGAAATACACATATTGATTGTGCTGTTTGATTTTTTTGTTTTTGTTTTCCATTGTATATTATAGATACTAACCTTTTCTGTCAATACAAAGCCAGTTAATACACTCTCTCACTATTCAGGATGTTTCTTTATTTTATTAACTCTTTCCTTGTTGAGTAGAAGCTTTTAATTTCATAGCCCCATTTAAGACAAATATTCTTAACAGGGCCTGAAAAGGTATGTTGGCCTTAAAGCCACCCTTATCTTAAAAGGCCCAATGTTTCCTCAGAACCCACAGCCCTTCCATATGCTATAACTTTCTTTCTGTATTGTCATTTCCAAACCTTGATACAGAAATACATGAAATGTCTTATAATCATCAATCAGTCTTTAAGATTCCAAGCCAATAATTTTCTTGGACAATCCTTCTGACTTAGACACATATTCATATATAAAAGAATGAATATCCTTGATGTTGTGAATTATAATCCCCAAGAATCATCAGATATGATTACCTGAGAGCAAAGCTGGGACGAATTGGAGCTACATGAATATCGAAATACAAAATAAGATTCTGAATGGTGAGTGTATATTGATTATTAGTGAGAGTAAGTTGGGCATAAAGTAAACCAGCACCACACTTGAGAATAGCTTCGAGTGCTTCTGGTGACATGATGTTTTCAACAACTTTTCAGAGAATTTGCTGTTTAAAGATTAAAAGACAAATTTTACATTTACCATCTTGTTATTATTGGTCATAAATACACAGTAATTTCCTTTTTATATGGGTTCTAGATTTTCAGACTTTCCTTCAGTTGGATTCTGAAGAGAACAGTGAAAGTAATTAATCTTTGATAAATGTATGGAGATAAGTGTATAGACGTGGTGATGCATGGCATGTGTCCCAGCACTCTAGAGGTGGAGGTAGACAGATCTCTATGAATTTGAAACCAGCCTGGTGTACAAGCAAGTTTCTGACATTTTAGGGAAGAAATCATGGCCTCTTAATGATGGCAGTCATCAACAATCTTGTATATCAAAACATAATTTGGAAAATCCATACATTGCCTATATTGTTTTGAAGGTTAGTTCCAATAAAATTAGTTATATAATTTAAATTATGTAAAGACTCCCATTTATTCCTTAAAATATAAATGAGGGTCATTTAATTTCGTATTTCAACAAAAAAACAAGGCCATATCTTCAGGGAAAATATAAATTTGTAAAAAGTCCTTGTACTAAAGGTGCAAATAAAATGCAAAATGCAAAAAATTAAAAAAACCAAGAGGCTTCTGCTTCTAAGGAGCTAGTACATGTGACAGGCACACAAACTGCCAAATTTGAAAATAATATTAAAATCATGGAAATCATCTGTTTATAATTTTTAATTTTTTAAATTTTTAAAATTATTTTTTATTTACATTCCAGCCATTGTCCCGCCCCCAGACACCTCTCCCACAGTTACTTATCCCATTCTTCCTCCCCTTTGCTTCCTAGAGGTTGTCCCTCCCCCAACAGACTCCCCCTTTCCTGCATCCTCAAGTTTCTGTTGGATTAGGCTCATCTTCTCCCACTGAGGCCAGACCAGGTAGTCCTCTGCTGTATATGTGCTGGGGCTCTTGGACCAGCCCCAGTATGCTGCCTGGTTGGTGGTTCAGTGTCTGGGAGCTCTTAGGTGTCAGGGTTAGTTGAGACTGATAGTCTTCCAATGGGGTAGCCCTCCCCTTCAGCTTCTTCAGTTCTTCCCCTAAATCAACCATAGGCATCCCTGACTTTAGTCCAGTAGTTGAGTATAAGTACCTGAATCTGTCTCAGTCATCTGCTGGTAGAACCTCTCAGAGGACAGCCATGTTAGGCTCCTGTCTGTAATCACATCATAGCACCAGTAATACTGTAAGGTCTTGGTGCCTGCTCCCTGACCTCCTCAGTGAAATGGATCCCAAGTTGAGCTAGTCATTGGACAGCCATTGCCTTCAGTATCTTCTCCATTTTTGTCCCTGCATTCTTTTAGACAGAAACAGTTCTAGGTCAGAAATTTTGACTGTGAGTTGGTTACCCACTCCCTCCATTGAAGCCCTGTTTGTCTACAGGAGGTTAACTCTTTGAGTTTCTTCTCCCTACTTTTTGGGTATTTTGGCTAAGGTCACCCCTAATGAGTCCTGAGTGTCTCTTACCTCCCAGGTCTCTGGTACTTTCTAGAGGTTATCCCTTCCTCCTACCCCAAGAAGCTGTATATTTCTATTCATTCTCCTGGTCCTCTGGGCTTCTCTCCTGTCTCCTCCCCCATACCGGATCCTGTTCCCCTTTCTCCCTTCCCTCCCCAACCCAGCTACCTCCCTCCCTCTGCTGCCCTCCAGTGATTATTTTCTTCCCCCTTCAAAGTGGGATAGAAAAATCCTCACTTGGGCCTTTCTGCTTGTTAAATTTATTATGGTCTGTGGGTTGTATCTTAGGTATTCTGTGCTTTTTGGTTAATCATCTTAATTAAGCAGTATGATACATCTCTGAATGTATGCACCATAAGAAAATAACAGTGTCTTAAGTTCACACTTTGGGGATATTTTCTTTAGACTAAATAAATAACACAACTCTCACATAGTTGTAGGCAATTTAACTGTCTTCAACAAACTAACAAATTTTGATAAATAAAATCATCACCATGTCAGGTTAAAGATGTATAAAAGTAATGAGGATATCTTTAATATAATTATTGTTTCAACAAACAGTCATAATAAAAGTAAAGTTGAGGTCAATTGTACTTGCTCCACTCTTGAATTAAAATAAAATTATTTTAAACAATAGAAAAATGGGGATAGACAGGAGATTTTACTCCTGAATGACTGTTAAGGACTATCTGAAGTAATGATGCAGAATCTAAAAATGTCCTAAGTATAAAATGATGTGTTGATCATTTATTTGTGTGTTCTATAAGAGAGGAGACTACTGACCAGTGTGTTTGTCATCCCTAGAGTAGTTTAACAGCATAGCTAACTCAAGATTGGTCTCAAGAACAAGGAAATAGATGTGAATGTTTCAAAAACAGTTAAATGTGTAGTAATCATATAATGAGCAAGTTCAGAATCACCCCATGCTATTAGAGTCAGCATTTGTGCCTGAGTTGAGGAAGGATACTAAGGGACAGTAGAAAATCACAGAACATCTCCTGTACAGAACAGTCTACTGTTATTATTAAATTCATTGGAAAAAATGATAAAAACAAAAACAAAACAATTGTGAAAGTGGCATTGCTTTATGTGTAATTAGGAGTGACTCTCATGAATTATGTTTTAGGGTGGAAATAGATCAAAACAATAATTTTTTTACCTAATATTTTATATACACGATAGAGTTTTTAAGTTATATGAAACTTTTGAGTTACAATAGGAAGAATGAAAATGTCTTCTGCATTCTGACAATCCTTCCAAAACTAGCATAGATAATAATCATGGATGAAAGTCTCAAGTTCCAAGACCCACAGAGCTATTAACAAGCTCTTAGCTTGGTTGAATGACAATCCATGGATAATTGCCAATTATTGAAACACATTTATGTTGAATATAAGTTCAAATTCATGCCAGCACATGTAATGATAGAGTTTATTTTAAGGTGAATATTTTTCCCTTGGTGGAAGGTATGAAACTCCCATTTCCGGTCTCCATCCTCCTGTGCTTTCATTCCCTTCGCTCATGCATTTTTATGCATGCGAAGTTGAAGTTGACAGGCATATTCTTACCACTTACTTGCTTTCTCTGTTTGCATACATTTATATTTGTTGGAGGGAGAATGTAGGAGTGCGTACACACACACACACACACACATACACACACACAGTCTTACTTATAACATAAAGAAGGTGTACAGATTGAATCAGAAATAACACACGCTCAAGGTAAAAATCTCAGGTCCCTCAGAGCACTCATCATCTGGTGCTTGGGCATCTGCCATTCATGAATAAATTACTGCATCTGAACCCAAGGAGAACATTGATTTTCATCCTAACATCTGCTGGTAATGATCAATCACTGCAGCTCTAACAACAATAGAAGCAATATTATCTATTTTATGTCTGTATTGCTATTTTAAAAACTCAAACATAATTTACAATTTATGGATAAAATTACTCCTTAGAGATTTAAAATATTTTCTTTTCCAATAATCCAATAATTAAACAGTGGATTAA
This sequence comes from Mastomys natalensis, assembly GCA_021653895.1. Taxonomy (NCBI): domain Eukaryota; kingdom Metazoa; phylum Chordata; class Mammalia; order Rodentia; family Muridae; genus Mastomys; species Mastomys natalensis. The sequence goes on along the minus strand of JAJTUV010002263.1, from coordinate 175,957 downwards.
GAGAACTGTATTCTTTAAAAAATATTATTTTATTGCTTCAAAAATCACAGAAAATTAGGTATTGAAAATTCTTTTCTTATTCAGAAATTGTAAAATAATTGCTATTTACTTAGTTAAGTTTTTAAGTAAATTTAATTTTCCTCGTGAAAATGCAGAAGTCATGAGAATTCAAAATATTCTTCTTTTGCATTTTTAAAATCTCATACTTCTTACACACTCCTTATTTCTCTATCAAGAATGTGTGTGTGTGTGTGTGTGTGTGTGTGTGTGTGCTTAATTTCAATGGGTTTCATAAGTGAGCTGTCAAATAGTTTGGAATGAGACAATAATTATTCTCTTTTTGTTATCACATATCCAAGTGGCCTCTGCCACTTTTTCAATTCAGTTTGTATATAACAATTCTTACTAAATATAGTAACAGAGAATACATGATTTCTATATGTAGAAGGGATGTTTCTGTCAAGATATATATCTTGTTTTGCTTAAACAGAATCAGAAACTATATAGTTACACACATCAAAGGTTTTGTTAGTATTCTGTCTAACCTCCGCCCCACAGTTACCTGGCAACAGACAGGTAGGCCTGACCCACTATAAAAGGGGCTGTTTGCCCCACTCCTTGCTTTCTTGATTTCTTGTTCTTCTCTTCTTGCTCCAGCTACTTTGTTCCCTAGCCCTTTCCATCCATTCCCTTCCCTGCCTACTCTCCACATCCCATTGCTCATGGCATCTTCTTCTTCTCCTTCTCCTTCTCCTTCTCCTTCTCCTTCTCCTTCTTCCTTCTCCTTCTCCTTCTCCTTCTCCTTCTCTCCTTCTCCTCTTCTCTCTTTCTCTCTCTCTGTCTCTCTGTCTCTCTGTGTTGTCTCTCTCTCTCTGCTCTTTCTCTCTGCCTCTGACTTACTACCTCTTAACTCCCCTCCCCATGCCCTGAATAAACTCTATTCTATACTATACCATTGCTGCTGGTCCCTCAGGAGGAAGGGATATTTCAGCATGGGCCCACTGGGACACCCCTTTCCCCCACACCTCAGACACACCCACCAAAACATATCTCCCCTCTCTTTATCTTTTTAAAAACACATCAGGTTTTATGAAACAGAAATGATTACCTTGTGATATTTTAATTCAGTTAATTGTTATTTTTTCCCCAAATTTTAGTAAGCCAACACAAACCAATTTTTACATAGGTTTTGAATAAAGTAAAGACACTGTGTTGTCAATGAAAATACATTGGTGATTTGTTGAAAAAATTGTTTTGAATCTTTTTAAATTTTATGCTTTCCATGTTATAATTAAGAAATTAAAATTAGTATATTTGAGGTGATGATTAGATGTATACACCATTTGAAAGGACTACCACAATTAAGTCAATTAACACACTTATTATCTCACATTCTCTATTTCAGACTGTAGTGGGGGAAAAACACAGATCTACTCTCTTCCAAATCTCAATAATTTATGACTAAGGAGCTTCCTTCTCCCTCACCACGATGGTTCCCATTTGTTGGCATATGCTCTCTTGTTCATGAGGACCCTTGCTGGCTAGTTGATCTTCTCCATCTGGAAGCCGGGGCCTCTTCAGCTGCTGAGTCAACAGAAGTGCTCTGAATGTCTGGTAGCAGTAAGTAAATTCCTCCTCATGTCTGCTCATAACCCATTCTCCAGAAATAGTCACATGAGCCAGAGGAGGAGAAATCGACGTGGATGAGCACTAGCAGACGTCTGTCGGCATGACCTTGAATCATAAAATGAGCAGTGGAATAACATGCTGCAATAATTCCCCATAGTTAGAGTTCCTGAAATTAATTTCTATCCTTTGACAGAAATGACAAGATCAAGGAATAAAACCCCTTTAGAGTTGCTTACAATATTTAAAGGGCTGACAGCCTGAATGGCAGCCAGCAGAAACCTTCCTTACACCGTTAAAATTTAGGTGCATCAGAAAGAGAAAGAAGTAATAGCCTTCATGTCAAAACAGAGAGAAAGAAAAACTACAGCGGTACACTTTCTTATTGTTTTCTTTTAGTAGCAACATTTTAAAGAGTCCTCAGATCCAGCTGACACTTCTTCAGACATGCAGAGCCATGTTTTGTTCTTCTATTTTATAATCTCAAAAATTGAACAAGGAGAAAGTTCATTATCACCCTGAACTTTGGAAATTAGTGGAAGTAGCTACATAATGATTTGAATAATTTCACACATCAGAATTGAAAATAACAGCGGAGTTTTATGGGAAGAGGGCTAGTTCCAGAGTCCAGTGTTCTTCATCTAGTTCTTGAAGAAACTAGCTGTAAAAACAGTTTAAAAATTAATATCTGCTTGCAATCATGAGGAACCTATAGTTTTAATCTTATGGGAGTCTCCTTTGAGCTACAAAATATCAAAATTAAATAAGTAAGTTAGAATTGTAGCTGTCATCACAAATGTATGGGTGGTTGTCCTACCTATTCTTATGTGGACTTGACATACGAGATGGTCGTTTGAGAAGAGGAAACTCAACTGAGAAAATGCCCCTGCCAAATTGACCTGTGAGCAAACCTGTAGGGCATTTCTTTTTGATGATTGATGATTGATGGGGAAGGGCCCATCTCACTGTGAGAACTGCTGCCCAGGGCAGGTAGTTCTGGGTTCCATAAAAAACGCAAGCTGAGCAAAATACAGGGAGCAAGACAGTAATTAGCACTCCTCTATGGCCTCTTCATCAGTTCCTGCCTCCAGGTTCTTTCCTGTGTTCCTGTCCTGTATTCTCTTCCTTTATTTCCTTCAATGGACAACAAATTCTAAGATGAAATAAACATTTGGTTTTTTTTTTTCCTTAACACAATAGCAACAGAAACCAAGAACAAGAATATAAGAGAATGTAAGGACAAATCAAATTCTGTGCACAGTGATATTTGGTACTACGGCATGATGGAAGGCACTACCTTAGGTAAACTTGTATAATCTCCAGGAGTTAGCTTATTTCCTTACCCTCGGACACTTGCATGGGATACTGTGCATCATCCATCTCCAGAGGGATTAGTAGAGCTGGCTTAAGTTGCTTGGCGTGACACAGGAGAAGGGGGAGCAGTACCTTGCTTCCTTTTGCCACTTGAATTAGTTTCTTGGATCTGACAGGCTCTGGACTGCAGCCACTGTTGTTGACTCTCCCTCAGTTGCACCTCCCTGTTGGGAGTGGTCCTGGTCTGGAAGGTTCATGGTAGACACTGCAACTGTAGCTACCCTGATTATTTTTCCTTCCCTCTCATTGCTTCTGTGGAAGCCTCAGGCTAAGTTAACAATTTCTATCTTCAGCATGCTTTCTTGTTAAGAAAGTACGTAAGTTTGTTCTAGGGAAATGACTGCTGACCCCAGGACAAGCTCCGTCTTTTGATTTGCGCTGTTTCGTTGTTAATGCCTTCTGCAAACCGGTGCTCAGTTTTTTCGAGACTTCTATAAGCTCGGTAGACCTGTGCTTGGCTCTTTGTAATTTTATTCCTTAGAAACTCCAGCTGGACATTGATCTTTTCATATTTGGCTTCAAGTGACAAAGAGTCATTTTTCTGTTTTATCCTGTTTTTAAATATCCTTAAGACAATTTCATATTCATATGCTGGTCTAGATCACTCAGGTCTGTCAACACCTATTTTACTTTGTGAAGAACATTTCCCACTTGGGGCTCAACAAAACCACTAAAGGTCCATATAAGTCTCAAAATTCCTGATGAATTCAATTAAAAATAAAAGCAAAAGCAAAAACAAACAAACAAAACCCTCTCCTGCAAGTATCTCTCCTTTTACCCCAGTGAACTTATAAAAAGCACAGCTTTTCCTATTATCAGTAATGCCTGGCTTTCCTTTAGTGACATTTAAGGGGAATCTCAGAAGGAGATAGCAAGATATTCCTAGTGGCTATAATAATCCAAACTGTGAGGACTGACTTCTCCCATATTGTCTCAGGTTACACAGCCTTTGCTTTAAGGAGGGATGGGTAGCTATATTGCTCAACTTTTCTACCCCAAAGCAGATCCCAAGATTTTAGTCCAAAAAGATTTTCATAAAGATATCCTACATGACTGACAAGCTGAGACCTAGTGCATTCAAATGTATGTAGTTTGCATATTTGCCTCCAGCATCTAGTATGAGGGTTTTTTGTTTTTTTTGTTTTTTGTTTTTTAACAGAGTGCTATGTTTATGAGACTCCTATGGTTCCGCCCCCCCAAAGCTAAATTTGATCAAATAAGGGCATAATTTGATGAAACAAAAGAAACTATTAATTTTTAATTGAAAATGGAGTTTTTCATAGAATATATTCTGAGTACAGTTTTTTCCCTCCAGCTTCTTCCGGATCCTCCTCAGCATCTCACACACCCAGATCTTGCCCTTTCTTTCTCCTTCTCATTAAAACATAAATAGGTATCTAAAAAATAATGAAGTAATATAAAATAAATTATGATAAAATAAAATAAACCAGAATAGGATGAGGCAACCAAACTACCAGGAGAAAAATAGCCAGAGAAAAAGCACAAGAAACAAGTGCAAATGCACAAGATATACACATCTGAACACCCAGAAATGCCATAGAAATGCAACACAGGAAACCAATATATACAAAAGGCCTAAGGAAAAATAAAAAGAAAGACAGAAAGAAATTAATCTCACTCAGACAAATGACTGTGAGACCAGAACCTCCAAAAATGTCCTTGAGTTCAATTGTGTTGCCCATCTACTGCTGGCATGGAGTCTGCCGTAAGGGTAGTTTGTATACAATAAAAATGTCACTGGAGAAAACAAATTTTTCTTTGAAACACTATCAATTCGAGAGAGCTTCTGCATTAGGGATGGGGTCTTATGTCCACTTTCCATCTCATTGTTCTGACTCCCCCTTCTGGCTTAGACCTGTGTAGGGACTGTGCAAGTTGCCACAGTATCTGTGAGTTCAAAACAAACTTTTAATTTTTAAGTTTATATTTGTACTGCAAAATATCTGGTCAATAATACAAAGCAATATATCATGCTGTCTGTTTATCAAACTGTTATTCCAATTCAAGCTAGTAAACTGAAAATCATGTTTTTAAAAACTTTTAATGCTGTATAGATAAAAAATTTTGTACCCAAACGAATCACTTCGGGAATATAAATCACATTTTTGCATCTAATTTTAGCCAAAAAACTTGTATGTGCAATTTTAATCTGCTGACCAGCCAGTGAGTGGGATATCTCTCAAAGAACGTGTTTCACAATAACTTCTAAAAAAGAAAAAAATTAGTCCAGTGATGAGTAACCCCATATAATCAGCCTAATATGGGCAAAAGTTAGCCTGGCTCTGTCTCTTTCCTCTCAACTGGATCTATCCATTTATTTTCTCATGCTTTATTCAAGATGAATTTGTTAAAACTTATGTTTGCAAGATATGCTCCTAGAAGCTAGAAATAGAGAAGAGGGGAAGACAGGGAGTGAGTGTGAATTTGAGCGACTCTAAAATGTGCAAGTCCCTGAGTGGGATGACTATCACAGGTCCCAGACTTCTCTATAGAGTGGAAGGGAGTGCTTGCAAGCAGATGACTGCTGTGGTTAGAAGACTGTTTCAGGTACAAACCCAAAAGTCCAGGTAGATTCCACTAAACCACCATAGCCCCCACCTGCTTTAGAGGTCCTTATCTACACTGGGAGGTGTATTCCTCACCCCTCATCAAGGAAACTTTGCAATGGATTTACAGAAAAGCAAAATCAATTAAAATGCGGAGTTGTGGAGCCTGTTCCCAACAGATACAAATACAAAACAACATCTATACCTAAGGCTCAGGGAGCGCTGTGGAGGACAGAGCCGAAAGATAGTAAGAACCAGAGGATCAGGGAGTTTTCTGTGGGACTATTTCTCCTAATAATGTCAGAAACTACAGCCATATATCTCACAAATATAGCTGCCAAAACACAAGCTCAACAAGCTCAATGACTTGTCAAACTGGATGGGGAAAAGACCGTGAGGCCTCATCCTACAACCAAGAATGCTGGGAATAGGAGAAACCTTCCCTAGGGAAGAGCATTTTAGTTAGTTATCCAATGCTCAGTCTTGAAAACATACATATAAGTAAAATTACACAGATCAGGTAAGTTATATTAGGACTATGTATGTTTACACATTTATGCATATAATAACAATTAATTAAAGAGGCTACAGATTCGAAAGAGAACCAGGGTGTGTAGGTAGAAGAGGGAAGGAGGAAAAGGTGATGATAATCTCAACAACAGTGATAATGGCGGTGGTGGAGTAGATGATGATGATGGTGGTGGTGATGATGATGATGATGAGCTCAGGTAGAAGAATGAAGTAGATACAGTGTGGAATGGGACAATGGAAAGGTCTTAAGATAAGATTCTGTTTACCTCTGGTTAGAACAGGTTAGAGCTAGATAGGTCTTGGAATGAAGCAAAAGCCTTAAGGCTATATTCTGAAGGGGCTGATAGGTCAGAGTGACAACTATGAACCCTCTTTCTGTTGAACTTGTTGACCATTGGAGGTTTGGAAGTAAGAGAAAGTGAAACAGATAAATGTGTTTGGAGAACCACACTATCTACAGCTGAAGAACAGACTGGGGCACCGCAGTGTACAAGCCGACCCCATAGACACAGCTGCAGCAAGCCAGAGGCCAAAGTCATCCAACGGCTGTTACTTGCGTGGTAGACTGCCATTATAAAACGATCAAAGACTGGAGGATCCCATTTTGATATGACTAAATTTTGTGTCTGATTACTTGTTTACTGCTCCGTAAAGAAGTTTACAAGTTTCCAAACTTTCAAAGTCTTGATTCTGCTTTCCAGTAAGATACAATAGTGCATGGCTTCTCCACAGGTAATCTTGCAGGATCAAAGGAAGTGATGTGTAATAAAAGCATTGGGTAGACCAGAAATTTCAAAGCTCTGTGTTGTAAGGTGCCAGGCATTATTATCCGTAATTATTGGACCTGATTTCATTCTCAGCTAAATCTTCTTATTTTCTGTATATTGGTCAAGGAAAAACAAGCAACAAGCTGAACCACAGGAAATCATATTACTTAGTCCCCCAACTAAAGTAGGTGGAATCTAATGATCATTTCATATTTTTTTCTGTTAGAAAACAGAATTTTTCTATGAAACTCAGAAGGCACAAAATTGACTGATTTGAAATACAAGCAGCTGTTGGGATAACGTTTAAAAATACTTTCTGTAAAATGTCAACCATTATTTTGAAAACTGGGGTGGTTAATTTGACCATATAGAGCATTACAGTGGTATCTCAGACCCCCTATTAAAACAATCCCCAAAGCAAAAAGAAATGTCCTCTGATTTGTAGAAGTTAATCTAGCAACTTTACAATGAAATGAATAACAATAAGGCATTTCCATCAGTCTCCCTAGAATGAAATTCATAACCAAGAAGGTGTCTCTGAAGGTCTTTCTATTTTACTGTCTTCTTGCCAAATCTCTTTGTTCTCAGTGTATTTTAAATGCTAAAGCTCACAACTGAAACAACTTGTTGGGAGTGTCCAGCATTTAGTCCACTAGGGATAGGATCTTTTGTTCCATTATTTAATTGATTCCTCAGTTTTACTCCAAGCACTACACTTAGACTTTGTGATGGTTTCCTGAGAGATTAATTCACAGGAAAAAAATCTTCTTTTCAAGAGCAGACATTGGTGAATAGAGAAAAAAATCAGTTTTCAAAACATTGCTCTTAACTAGAAAGAGCAACAGTGGTTAACTCTGTGATATTCAAGAAGATGAAGTACATACATTGTTTGATACTTGAGCTCCACTTCAAGATCATCCTGAGAAATATGCCAAAAGTTTAAACAGGAGAGAGACAGACAGAGAGACAGGGAGAGGGAGAGAGACAGACAGAGGAGAGGGAGGGGGGAGAGGGAGGGGAGAGGGAGGGGGAGAGGGAGGGGGAGAGGGAGGGGGAGAGGGAGGGGGAGAGGGAGGGGGAGAGGGAGGGGGAGAGGGAGGGGGAGAGGGAGGAGAGGGAGGAAGAGAGGGAGGAGAGGGAGGAGAGGGAGGAGAGGGAGGGGGAGGGGAGGGGGAGGGGGAGGGAGAGGTGCTCTTTACTGTCAGGGGAGCAATAAAATGTATCATTTACGGGCAATAGTGGCACATGCCTTTAATCCCAGCACTTGGGAGGCAGAGGCAGGCGGATTTCTGAGTTCAAGGCCTGCCTGGTCTACAGGGTGAGTTCCAGGACAGCCAGGGCTACACAGAGAAACCCTGTCTCGACAAAACAAAAAAACAAAACAACAACAAAAAAATCAAAAACATATCATTTAGAATTATAAGTACCATTTACAGACATTTAGATTTTGTAAATGTTTTGTATACTATCCATGTTTTAAAAAATAGGAATGAGGGCTAATATTTGCTGAGCAAGCATAGGAGCAGAGATTGATTCCCAGAGTCCATGTAAAACCCAAACACAGAGTGCTTGTACTCTCAGGCCTGGGAGGCAGAGGTAGACAGAACGTTGGAGTTTACTGAAAATCCTAGCAAAATCAATCAACTCAGGTCCCAGTGAAAGGTGAAAGACCCACATCTCATTTCAGAAAATAATATAAACAGTGCCTGAGGAGTCATACTGAGGCTGACCTCTGGCCTCCATTCACAAGCGCACACATACACACGGAAAGCACACACATACTACAAATTCTATCAAAAACATAGGTTTAGTGCAGAGACCGGGTTACAAACACAATGTGGAGCCCACACATTAATCTCCATCTTTTAACTTTCACTCCAAACTTCTCCTATTGACTCATACTTTCCTAGGAAAGTAATAGAGCCTCATAAATGTTATTTATTTTCTTGGATCTAGATCTGTGTGGTCAGCATTTTAAAGCTTTAAAATATGAGTTCGCATAAATAGTTGACAGAAAAAAAGTATTTTTCCTTGTTTTTGCTACACAGTACTTTAAGACTTTAATTTAGTATTTGGAAATTTTCTTGAGATTTATTTAATTAATGTGTATAAATGTTTGCCTGCTTGTATGTCTTTGCACCATGTGCATGCTTAGTGCCTATAGAATCCATAATAATGCATTAGATCCCTTGGAACTAGAGTTTCATGTGGCTGTTGGAAACTGAACCCCAGTCCTTTACAAGAACAAGAGCTCATAACTGTTGAGCCCAAATTTGCCATTTTTTTAACTAAAGAAATTGCACTGATTCCGATACACACACAAGCATGGAATAATGATGTATTCTTTCTCATGGTGTCTTACTATATCTGTAACTCAAAGGCATCCATATTATTTTTATTCAAAGAAACTCTCATTATCCAAACTTATGAAAAGTGGCCAGCCTGAAGAATGAATGTGTCACAGTGAACAGCAATAATTTTGAGATACATAGGTTCTAGTCTTATAACATGTTAGAACCAACACACAGTATGCAAACAAATAAGTGGATAAAATAGATTATAATTGATAGATAAGGAGATCATAGGTGATGATTGGTAGGCACATATGGCAAATAAATGAGAGATAGATAAGTAGATAGATAAAGTCCTTAAACTAAATTGCATGTACAACATTATATAAAAAATTACTATTATCTGTATTTCCAGAAAACTTCACAACTATTGAAAAAAATAAGACCCTTTACCAAGTTCTAGGTTAATGAAATAGCAGTTTCCATTATTTAACAAACATTCTTAAGTAATATGCCAAATAACTTGGAAAATCAATCCCCACACTCTTACAGTATGTTACGGATATCTGCCTTTCTCATTTAGAAGCTGTCCTCTTAATTAAATGTCTTTTATATTTTTCCTGAAATCAGAATAAGATACTTCCCTCTAGGTTCTATAATTATGTTGATACAATAGATCCCATAGACCCACTATCTGGACCCAGGTGACACTCCTACTCCATGATTCTTGTCTCTGCCCTCCCCCCATCCCTAGGCTGGGCTTCCATCACTGGGTCTTGGGCTTTGAGTGTGCTGGGAAAACACTTCCCTCCCAGCCTATGGCCCTCACTCTCCTTGTCTCCTGTCTCTGTTAAGGCACTACTTTCAAATACTTCATGAGAAAGTGAAATTTACACAACAAAAAGGAACCAGCATGTTTAGAAATGTTCTTTTCTTTAGGTTTGTCTTATTTGGAATTTTGGGTGTGGCTAATAGAACCCTACAGGATTCTAGTCAATTTGAAAAAAATAAATTATTAAAATAACTACCATTTATTTTGAGTTGTAAGCTGTGCCACTTCTTTTCAAATATTTGGCTTTTTGCACATCATCTAATTCATAAAATCATGCCACAGGGTAGGTAATGGTGAACTCCATTTAACACATGGGAAGGGTTACAGTAAAAATGACTTACCTTTTTTTATATATAAAGAACCAATATATGAACCCAAGAAGCTTGGCACCAATGACTTGTTGCTCAACAGCTGATCACAACTTTTAGTGATACAGATTAAAACCACGTTCAAGGGCTGGTGTTATATGCCTTTAATAGCAGTACTCTGGATGCAGAGGCTGACAGGTATCCATTAATTCTAGCCAAACCTGGTCTACCAGGCAGATAACCAGTTCTAGGCTAGGCAGAGCTACCAAGTGAGATCCTGTCTCAAACAAAACAAAGCAGACAAAGAAGCAAAAGACTCACATTCAAATGGCATTGAGTTAGTTGTCTGTTATTTTCTGTTATTATTTGTCTCTTTACAAAGGAACTTAACTTACATATTAGCTAAACATCCTATTTGGAAAGATTGTACTATAAAAGATAATTACTGGCACATGTCTCACCGTAGTAGTCCTGTAAACGTTGCTATGTGATGTCATGTTCTGTGACATTATTCCTGGAGAGAGTTGACTGAACCAAGAGGGATTCAGTGGCAAACCTAAGCAAGGATGCTCCCTGTCCTGGTTTGTTCTCCATGTGGTAAAACACCAGAACCAAAAGCAATTTGAGGAGGCAAGGGTTTATCTGGAGTAGACATATCACAAACCATCACTGAAAGAAGTCAGAGTAGAAACTCAAGGCAGGAACCTGGGGGCAGAAACGGAAGCAGAGACCATGGAGGACTGCTGCTCACTGGATTGCTCTCCATGGCTAATTTCCTTCACAGCCCAGCACCACCTTCCCAGACTTGGCACCATTTACTGTGGAGCTGGCTCCTCTCACATTAAACATCACTCAATAAAATGCCCCCACAGACTTGCCTATAGGCCAGTCTGATGGAGGCATTTTCCCAATTGAAGTTCCTCTTCCCAGGAGCCACTAGCTGTATCAAGTTGACAAAAACAAGCACAGCACCAAAGTCCAACTTGGTGAGCCAATGTATTTTATTTGAGTTATTTACAGAATGCGGGTGAAGGGTTACTTGACAGAAGCAAGAAATAATCCAAAGACATCATCACCAAAGCCTGCTTGAGTGTAGGTGACATTTCTTAAAAGCTGGAAACCTACAGGGCTCTGCATACCCTGCAGGCAGTGGCACAGGTTGGATAGTGTCCTTGGCAGGTAGCTCATTTGCTCTGAGCCTGTTCCAGACAGCTCTGCTAGTCTCTGCTTCTTCTAGGAAACTTAGCTTGTCTGAGAGTATCTCTCAGCAGTCCTTACAACTTATATAAGCTTCCTGTGGTGGTGGGGGGTGTCTAATGTACCTGATCAGTTTCAGGGAATTCCTGAAGGAAATGAGTTCTTTATTTCCTGAGCTTCCTCTGCAGGATAAATGATTTACTTCTTAGAACATCCTGTTGTTTTATCACCCTCTGAACATCCTGTGTCTTCTATAACTTCCCCCTTAGAATAGCCTTTTGTTTTTATCTTTTTTTAAAACAAAAATTATACTGTAAGTCTTAAAAAGCTTGTGTGTAAGATGGAAGGTTGTAATGTCCTAGGAAACTGTTACAAAACATGCTACTCAATCCTGTCCTGCCTCATCTCCACTGCAGCACTTTCTCAATGTCATTTACAAACTCATTTTCTCCCTGGTGCTCTGTAAATGTTTATAGCCCACAAGTTTTTAGGCTCAGGATGACTCTCCATCAATTTCCTAATGATAGGAGCTGCTCATATCTGTGCACACCAGTGATGTTGAGCGTTTTGTCCAGACAAGCTGGGCACTGGTATGTATCACTATCTTCTTGGGCCATAAGGGAAACATGAAAGAATTAAACTTATCAAATTTTCTCCCTGTCTGAATTACAACTTACTTATTTTAGCTTCATACCTTATCATATCACACCAAAGAAAAGTCTCCAGAATATACTTTGCCTCTCCCATGCTTCATGTTCTTTTAACAATTCATCCTGTAGACTTGACTTGACTTTATTGCTAATATACTTTGTGTCTTCATATTTATATTGTTAGGCTGACCCAAGTCTTTGACCAAGAGAGAACCATTCCTGGTGGGTAGGAAGCCTGCAATTTCTGAACATCTCAGAAATCTGACCCAAGACCATTGAACCCTGTTATCTTAACCCCCAAAGCATCTCATTATGTTAGTGACCAATGGTCCTCTCTTAAAAATTCTGTTTATTAAAGTTTCTATGTAATAATTCCATTTCCCCTTAGTGTGCTATACCACTCTCTCTCACCCAACTTAAACCATACTATGGAAAAGCAAACTCCCTTTTGGTGCTGCTGCCCTGCCTTCTTTCAGAGACAGCAGGGTAGTCCATACCTCCATAAAGCTTCATTATTTCACCTCAGTGCAGCTCAAGTGGTCTTGTTGTCCCATAAACCTTACACACATATAAGCTATCATGATAAATACCTAATTGGTACTCTGATCATTTTTTTCTGGACCTGATACATTTTTCTACTTTGAAGCTATCTCTTTCCAAAGCTAGTTTGGTGTTGTACATTTTTTAGGAGCAGATACTTTTATAGTGACATCTATCTGCTGGTACAGAATCTTTTATTATCAGAATATTTGATACATGTATACAATGTATTTGATCATATTTACCCCCTCCTTTCGCCCTCCACCTTCCCCCAGAAATACCCATCACATCTCCTAGCCACTCAATTTCACCTTTTGATTATTTGTTTTTGTTTGCTTGCTTTTACCCACAGAATCCAGTTGGTGCTGCCCTAATATCCACTGTCACAGGATCATCTGCTAGTACATAGAGACCTATCAGTGCCCACTTTGCTAAAGAAAAGTGGTTCCCTCATCCCTTATAGCTCTTCCGCTAGGACTGAGACTTTGGGAACTCCTTCCTGCTACATTCTGGAATTTTTAACTTGCTTACATTGTGAAGCTCTCACATAGTAGACCACAGATACTCCATGTATGTATGTATGTATGTATGCATGCATGTACGATGTAGGCATAGTTCATTTACGTACATGCCATGACATGCTGGGGACACCATTTCAAAGAGTCCTCCTGATCTTCTCTCTCTCACATTTTTCCAGTCCGGCTTCGTAATGTTCCCTAAGTTCTGTGGGTGGACATTTACACAGATATCCCAATATGGTTGAGCTCACAGTCACATTTTTTTCTCAATGCATGAACAGTACTATGTCTCTCCATTAGCCACCACCTACTGTGTTAAGAAACTTCGCTGACCAACGTTGGTAATAATACAAATCTATGGATATAAACATAGGTATGTAGAAAGTAGTTGTGGACCTGATCATTTAGAAAAACTTGGCCAATGGGTTCCTCAAAGGATCTTTGACCCAAGTTTCCACTTCAGTGATACATGGCATTGGAAATGAGCCTTTGTAAAAACATCGGTAAAAATTTTGGTGCATAATAGGTAGTTCACAAATATTATAGAACTAGTTACTGTTCAAAGGCAGAGAATAGTGATAAGATTTGCATGGCATTGTTTTAATATCTGTCTCCAAATAGGACAATTTCAACTATGATAAAAGAACTTGAAAACTGGCATTAGTATAACAATAATAATTTATTCATCTGATGGCATAAATGCCATCTTGTAATAAAATTTATATTGCTATAAAGAAAACAGTTTGCAGACACTAATTCTCACAACATGGATCTATAAAAAAACACAAAAACAAAACAAAAAAAAAAAACCAAGCCTAACAGTTCAAGGTCAAAAAATGCTAAGTGGATTTGGGAAAATGGAAGATACTTTATTGAAACAAGGACTGGACAATTAACATTGCAGATAAAATCAGAATATATGTTTAGAGACAAAAGATGAAAATAAACCTCCAAGATTTTCTTTTCTTCTTCAGATAGTAATGCAGCCATTTTTGATGCCAGCATGTTTGCCAGAATTTGTTTCTGCTTAGGGATTTTATTTATCTTTCAGATGTCAGACAATATGATTCAAGCTTTGACATGAGTATGAATTACCCAGGGATCCCACTGATAACACAGACTCAGATTTGCTAGTCTAGAGTGGGGCTCATTTTTCTGCATTGCCAGGAAGCTCCCCTGTGGCGCCAATGCTTTGGAGGTGTGTACCACATATGAGATAAGGAGGGTTTAGAGCAGAGGTTCAAACTCTGCTGTGCTCTGGAATAACCAAGGGGATCTTTATAAACTACTGGTGTTTTCTCAGAGTTAATTGGGTTGGGATTTTTCTTCGCTTTGGGATTTAAAAATTGCCCAGATTTTTCAGATGCATAGAAAACTTGAGGAACAATAGCTTAGTGAATATTTAAAATGATTACATAGTTTTTCCCATGCAAACTGTTAAAAATACTTGTTTTGTTATTTTGACTATAAGTATATGAATGGTGTTGTTATGGTGTTATCATATTTATAGTTGATCTATATATTAATATTTCAGTAAAAGAATGGGGTATAAGTAAATTTACACCTTTTGACAAAAAATGTATATACTTGCTTAAAATGAACAGTATCGTACCATACTCTCCTTTTTAGCTAATGTGCAGCAAGACTCTATATCAACAGCATTTAGAAAGAATAACATAAGTCTACACATGCATATATACATATATAGTTACTAACTGACATATTTATTATCATAGGCAAGATGATCTTAAGTGCTTTATATGTAATTCACACCAACTTTATAAACTAGGTATTGTTGTTCTAAAACTATCACATTAATGCATATTTGCTAGCAAGAAGCCAAACTAAGACTAATGTAGGGATGTATCAGCCAGTTATGCTCTTAAGGTGGTTCGCTTTGATGCTCTGTCCAATGAATCTGATGTTACCTCCTCCTGATAGAGCATCTCTTCAAATTCAGCACTTAAAGGTAGTAATACACAGTTACATGCGGTAGTTATATGCAGAAAGGAAAGACTCACATGCACCTGCTCTGGGAGTAAGTAGATTGACTCTGGTGGGGATGTTTCCCTGAAATCATCATAAAAAGTTCAATGGGTAATTGGAGTTTCCAAGAGTGGGACTGGAAGAAATCTTTTTTGGAGATTTTTTTTTTTTAATGCAAACAAGACATTTTTTTTTCTAACAATGAAGGTAAATCAAGCTTTGCAATAATTGTATTTAAAACATCAAAATCCTCCGACATTACAGAAATGATTTTAGTGGTAGATTAGTGCTAGTCTCAGGCTCATCAGGGAATTTCCCTATGTAATTAATGGTGGTTAACACAGAATTTCAGAACTGGTTAAAGTACAGAGTATGCAACTGTGGAGATCTCAGTCATAGATGGGACATTTATATCACCTCTTCCCAGGGCTCAGGCACCACTACAGAAGGAGAAGAAAGATTGCAAGAGCCAGAGATTGGAGAGAGATTAGTATTCTGAGTATCTTCAGATACATGGAGCCCTAGTGCACTCAGAGCATCTGCAGTCACCCGCGTAAGTCCTGAATAACACTAAAACAGTCACCATTCTAGCATGGAGTGAGAAGGGGGCTCGTGGGCACCCCATTTGAGGAGCTGTGGATAGTTTATACTGCCTCTGGCAAAGGCAGAGTCAGTTTTCTCTAAAGGTGTGGCTCTTGGTAGGTAGGCCACAGTCCAGTGAAAGACATCACACCCAGAGTATATTGACAGAACAAATGGAGTTGATGGGTTATTAAATTAAAAGAAAAAAGATGCAAACTGGGAAGGTCACTGAATGAGAATGGATCTTGGAAGAATTAAGGGGAAGGATTTAGGATGATATGATCAAAATATATTGTATAAAATTCTCAAATAAAATATTTATTAAAATAGTACAGAATGGTCAGAGCTCAATGGTAAAGTACTTGGCGATCATGAGTATCATCTACCATGAGAGTCATCTGGGATCAATTTCCAGCAACACAGTGATAGCGTAAGACAAAATTAATTTAAAGTATAAAATATTCAAGAACTATTCTGCTTATTGTTCTGCTTTCGCTGTATCACTATATATGTGTATATGTGCATGTATATGTGTATATTGTATTATGTGTGTGTATGTGTAAGTCTGTGTATATGTATATATTTCCACACATACTTTTACAGAAATGTACATATATATAGAAGAATGTATATATTTAAATAAGAGTACATATTTGAATGTGTGGAGAGCAATGGAATATGACAACCTTCTTAAAGTAAATACTGACTGCAAAAACTATTACCACCAGAAGATGGCTCCGTGTTGAAACTACAAAATAAAAGGTGCCACTGAAGATGATAAAGAGCATAATTTTACCAGTTTTCTCTGTAGCATTTCTTTTCAGAAGCACTCACCTGAGCTCCAGAATATCAATTACTGACTGGAAATCACAGGATAGGTACTCTTTGCCCTTAAATCCACTGGCTGTCAGCTACAAATTTTTCTTCTCTGCTTGTCCCCAGGTACTTACTACAGACTTGCTTATGACAATATTGTGTAGATCCTGATGACTAGGATAGCCCTTGTGATGGATGATAGGAAAGCCCGCCTCTGGGAAAGAATGAAGAACCAATCTTCTGCTCCATCGAAATTTGTGGTGACATTTTTCTTCCTTTTTTCCTGAGTTCTTTTTACAGGAAAATTGTATCTTTCTGAGATACTTCAAATCCTGTATCTGACTAGGTTAAGATTATGAACTTGGAAGTGTATGGATATTATCATATGATACATATTCCTGTGATATGTATTTATATGAAGATTTTAATGGGGGATAGACCTTCATTGCATGTTGTTAAATGCTTACACACCTGTGAGAACTACCAGATAACAAGAATAACTATGAAAAGCGAACTTCATTTCTGTACAACTTTACAGAGAAAAAATTAAATGATAAAAAAGCAAAATAGTTATTTCTGGTAGATATATGTAGATATATTCTATTTTCTCCTTATTTTATGCATTAGCTATTAATCTAAATCTTATCATGAAGTTAAGAAAATTAGCATCTTTGGTTCAAAGCATTGACAATGATACTAACAACCTTGGAGCAAGTTTATTATTTGGTTGATTATTCTGGTGTAATTATAGCCAGAGAACATGAAAGGGGGGCAGTTCAATTGATTTAATTGATTATTCCCCATCATTTTTTATGTATGTAATTCTTCAAATTCTATTCTGTTCTACCTCGACATTTTTATTCCTGAGGGAAAAAATGACAATTGAAAGAGTGCTCATAACCATCCTTAAACCAAAAAGGCCTCTTCAGGGCACTGAATGTTTGGACCGGTGTGGACACTCAATAGGCTTTAATAATGCACAGCAGGAATTTGCGCTGACATCCTTTAGCTGTGGCAATGCAATTTCAACATATTACTAACAACTGCAGTTGCTCAGAACTATGGGTAAGGAGGGAGATAGACAAATTGCTATTTCAATTAATATCAGCTGTACTTTCTGTTCTCTTCTTTTGACCGACCAAGAAAAAAACAACTGAGGATAAGAAACAATATCTCAACAAAGCCAAACAGAGTCTCTGAAGATGAGCAATGAGTTAAAATTTAAATGTGAAACTATTAACGTAGGCATTTTTAACTAAGTATGTAAAACAGTATTTATATTATTTATGGATATTCTAACACAACACTAATTTATTAGCAGTTTAAAAATAAATTTAAATATCCTTTTTAAGAGGGTTTGCCAAACTTCATTTCTTATTTATATCTAGTCATATCTTTGCCAAATTTAGAGTACTAGTTTCAAAAAAATGTTGCATACCACCTAAATAAATGGATCTGGCTTTCAGGACTTCTGGTTGAAAATTGTTGCAATGATTTGGTAAGTTTGCATTATTTCCCTGTTGTCTTTACTAACATTTAGATTCATTAATTTGAGAACATTTTATCAAAGATTGAAGTTAACAACATTTTACCAAAGAAGGGCCAGTAAAGGGGGAAATCAACTGTTTCTGGTTGGATTTGAGTTTCCTTCACTGGAGGGGATGAGCTTCGGGCATGTAAACTGATCAAATGCTCATAGTGATGGAGGTTATAGGCCCTAGGAGGAGAACTTTCTTTTGCTAAGTCAACATGCTATCAATCTGCCTTCTAATTGTTTATGATTATAGCTATAAACTAGTATTCCTCTTGGCCCTTGTCAGAGAAGCTTTGCTTTGAAGTGCACAATGAATAATGCAGAGACAAATTCCAATACCTTTCCATGATTAAGCGAAATAAAAATTCATTTGAATCAGGTATTATATTCAGTAAAGTTGCAGCATACAAAAGTCAATGTACAAGAATCTGTTGCATTTCTGTGTGACAATTAAAATACTATTAGAGACTGAAATTAGGAAAATTCCATTTGTAATGACATAAAATCAACATATTACTTCAGGAAAATTAAAAATTTATACAGTGAAAACTGTAAAATACCAATGACAGTAATTAAAGGCACACATGAAGAAATTAATACTGTTAGCATGTTCATAGTACTTCACATAGTTACAGAACCTGATAGGATTTACATATAGGTATTTCCTATCAAAATACTAATATTTTTAAAACAGAAATGGAAACAATAATCATCACAATGTGTTTAAAACAATAAAATCGAAACCATAGCTTATTTGCCAATAAAAATGAGTTTCTTTTCATTTTATTTTTCTGACGTTGTGTTTATTGAATTTCAATACATATTCTTTGTTTTCTGCATTCAGTTCCAAATAAATGTATTTTGGTTGTTTACAAGAGTTGAACCTGTATTTAAATAATATTCTGGGTTAGCACAGAATAGTCAAGGATGTTTAAATTTATCCCAATTCACATCCTTATTAATAGACTAAAACTTCAGATAATGGGTTTTGTTTTGTCTTTCAGGAAAAATGTCCAGCATTAATGTTAAATGTTTTGTGTAAGTGAATGGTGTTTTATTTCATAAAATGCTTGTCTGACTTCCAAGGCCTAAAGTCTATTCACTGCTGTGGTGTGCGGGGGTGGTGGTTAGGTATTTTCAACAAGCACCATGCCAGTGACTATTCATTTCAGCAGTAAATAAAAACCTCTTAAGAAAGTTAATTTTTTAAACAACAGAAATGTTAATTTTATGGTATAAAAGGAGATAGATGTATTTATTCCTATTCTTATTTTACTTTAACCAAGTGGGTGTTTGGGAAATGCTTATTGTTTTTGAATAGTGTATGAACATATGATATGAGTGAAAAATGATTCATTTCTGCTATTTACTATTGTGTCACAGGGGTAACTATTACTTGTAACCTTTTAGCCTTCCATCACTTATTCACATTTCAGTTACTATATTGTCATGAAAACTATCAAAATAAACTGCTTTGATTATAGTGTTGCAAAGATAAAATAAGTTAATACATACCAAGAGCTTTGGCCTTATTTTGTGTCCCCACCTTGTGTGTGTGTGTAATACATATATTCATTATTGAAATATAAAATCTTTGTCACATTCATTATTACTAGAAATAGATTCCTGTAATATATCTGGGAAGGTTGTGACTGATTTCAAAGATGCTGTGATGATGAATAAAACCGATTAATTATAATAATCCTAGTTAATGTACAGCTCTTTCCCAAACGACTGTTTGTTATTCTTCTTATGCTAATACTCTTCACAATATTACATAATTACTGTGATTCAAAGTTTGGAGTGGTTAACCCAGAAATGAGCAATCAAAAATTTAAATTTATCAATTGATAGTTTTATATTCAAACTCCCAAACACCCAGTGAAATTTCAACACCCAATTTCAAACAATTGACCATTTGGTTATCTTAGGAATTCAAATACTCAGGAATTCAAACACTCGGTAAAATTGAAATAAAAATCACAGAACCATTCTATAAGACTAGTGTTCTGCTGATATCAAAACCAGTTGAACATATGAGAAGAAAGTGAGTAGACTCTCTTATGAATGCATATATAAAAACCAAAGTGAATACAGCAGGATATTAGAAGGGGTCTGTGCCATAAAGAACTGGGATTCATCCAAGGCAGGCAGACTGTTCAACACATAAAATGAACCAAATGACATGACTTAGTAAAAAAAAAAAAAAAAAAAAAATACATGATCTTCTCAATAGACATAAAACAGTCTGACACTTTCATGACTTAGCAATAGGAACAACAAAAACAATTCAGCAAAAAAATCATAGAAGAAACCACATTATAACAAAGGACAGAGACAAACCACCTCAGCAATACCATGTTGTGCTGTGAACGATGGAAAATAGCCCCAGTAAGATCAGGACTAGAAAGAAAGGTTCAAAACTAATTAGTAACATTGTACAGGAGTTCTAGCTATTATGTTTAGAAAGAAAGAAGTAAATTATCTCTGGGAGATGCACTAATATCTCTTCTCTCTCTCTCTCTCTCTCTCTCTTACACACACACACACACACACATGCATACATACACACAAAGAGTCACACATACAGATATTGTAGTTAGCGAGTCCTTTAACAATGCAGGACATAAGAGCAATAAAAGAACACATATTTCTGTAATTAGAAATGGAAAATAGGAAAACAAAGATAAGGAAATCCAATAGCATCTGAAAGAATATGAGTTGTGGAACTAAATTCAAATGAAACTGTATTTCAATGTAAATTATATGAAATATTATAAAAGTTAATTTTAAAAGTCTTAAATATTTTGAAAGAAATTCCATGTTCCTAGATAAGAAGACTTAAAATGGCCCTATGCTGTAAAATAATCTATAAAAGTCCTACCAAATCTCCAAATACATTTTATTATTTTAGACATGGACTAGTAGAACCTAAATACCGTATGAAATTTTAAAGACTCATTAGTATACAAAACAACGTTAGAAAGAAATCAAAACTGGTAGACTCACACTTAACTAATCATAAAAATATGTGGCAAAGATACAAGCCTTTAAAGGCTGCAACAACTGACATCAGAGTGGACGTGGACTAGCATGGAGATGACAGAAGTTAAACCACATGTCTATGGTTAATTGATTTTTAGCAGGGCTACGCACATCCTTCAGTGGGAGATGCAAAGTCTTTTGATAAAATGGTATTGGAATAGCTTGATATCTAAACAAGTGAGTTTTGATTCATCCCTACATCATATACAAAATGGATCCAGACTAGAATCAACATCCTAAGAGCTAAATCTATGAAACCTTTAGAATGAAAGGTCTGTAGCTATTTATGACCGTATAGTAGGCAATGATTTCTAAAATTATGAGACAAAAAGCAAATACACCTTTTAAAAAATGAATTAATTGTACATCAGGTGATATTATAAAGAGTTCAGCAGGATGACTATACAGTGGGAAAATATTTGATATTATATATTTTATAAAGAGAGTAGGTGTCTTGTCTATGCCTGTGCCCATGAGTTCAGATTGATCCCTGAAATTGAGTTTCAATGGTTATGAGCCACAATATAGATCTTAGGAATCAACTCAGGTCCTGGAAGAGCAGCAATGGTCTTGACAGATGAGCATCTCTTCAGACATTAGAGTTACTACATAAATAGGAGTTGTATATTATTGGTGGGGAATAATATCATGGGCTGAGTGCTTGTGTGAAGCCTAGCAACAGAGTTGGATCCCCAGCACCAACTTAAAACAGCCAAGTACAGATTGCCTGTAAATTAGTACTCTGGGACTGAGGGGTGATCTGGGGACTTCCTGGAAAGCTGGGGCAGTCAAAATGACAGTTCCATTCCAGTGAAAAGGACAGGAGAAGAGGCTCTGCAAGAGGAAGTGAATTCATAGAAAGGCAAATCAAACAAAAGGATTCCATTATATCCAGAAACAGACATTATCAGTTGCACGTACAGGAATTTCTATAATGCTCACATGAACCAATGTGATATGTATATAATTTGATAAAATATTCACATTTTGAAAATTAAATTTCTATCTGTATTAAACGAATACCTGATCAACAAATAACAACTAGTAAAGGTACCTGTGAAAAGCAAGAATATGAATTAGACAACATCCTTGATTATAAACATACAGTGTTATAAAAAGTGTCCTAGAGAATCCAGGGTAGAGACTGAACTTTTACTTAGGTGAGATATCATCTTGCAGAATGAAACAATTTCTTGCATTTCTACAGTTTAAGTTCCATTAAAAACTGGCTATGAAATGGGCAGGTGGTGGTGCAGCCTTTAATCCAGCACTTGGGAGAAGAGGCAGGCGATCTAGTTGAGACCAGTGGTTACAGAGTGAGTTCAGGACACTGGGCAAAGAAACCCTGTCTTGAAAACAAAACAACAAAACAAAAAACTGGCTAGAAAAATGGCTCAGGGATTAATAGTACTTGCTACTCTTGGAGAGGACCTGGGTTTGGTTCCCAACAATGATATGGAAACTCATAACTGTCTGCAACTTCAGTCCCAAGTGACCAGGGGTATTTCATGCATTTGGTGCACAGACCAACTTGCAGGCAAAACACTCATGCACATAAATAAAATAAATTAATATTCAAAAATAATATAAAATGTAAGACTATTGAAACATACAAAATTATATGATTTTGTAATTGTCTTTGGTAAGAATAAGAATTTGGTTTTACTATAAGAATAAGTTAATTGCGCAGTAATATTTTGTTTCTATGCTATGGAAGGAGAACTGTAATGATGGAATGTAGAGTGGAATTGGTCCTTACAAATCTGGTCAAGGACTCTAAAGCTTTCTTGCATCCTAGCTTTAAGGAAATTACTTAGACTTTCCGTATCTCAGTTTCTGGGTAAATTTGAATAATTCATAAACTTTTCTTTATTAGTTACTTTTCTATTACTGTGATAAGGCACCATAATCAGGAAACTTACAGAAGAGTTTACTGGGGGGGACTATGACCATCATTTCAGGGATCATAGAGTGCTAGCTGAGAGTTTCCATCTTGATCCACAAGCATGAGGTAGAGAAGGCTTGCCTGAATTGCATGGGCTTTTGAAACCTTGAAGCCCTTCCCAGTGGCACATCTTTTCCAAAAAGGGTATATCTTCTAGTTCTTCCCAATCCCATCAACTCAGCACTACAAACTGTGTATTTAAATATACTATGCATATAACACCATACACCTCTCAATTTGAGTCATGAAGGTCGATTTTGTGGATATACATAAAGTTGCTGGCACAGCTTTGGCCTATGCAATCATGAACCTCCATCTGGCACCAGCTGCCTCACACACATTCAGGAGCAGAATATGGCACACATGCCTCCTCCAGATGGCCTTCTTGGCATCATTTTGGAGGACTAGATGTCTCTTCTACTTATGAATTCAAACCTTCTTAGGTATATCTATACCTCAATGTCTTTGCTCTACTGAATCAAATTTCTCATATGCCCCTATATACTTTTTTTGCAAAAAACTTGATAAAACAGATAAAATGTCCACATCGACTCAACCCAAGTTTGAGATGTAGTGAAATATTTATGTCAAACTATTTTGCAATGCAGAATAAAAGGCAAAAAGGAACACAGAGCCTTCTTAGAGATGGGCCAGTATCAAAAGGGTTGGGACAACTTGGTTGCAAAATTCAAAAAGATCATCTTGGAAACGAAATGGAAGGTTTCTTCAAGCTGCGTAGCCTTTGTAATGCCTAACCTTGCTAGGCAAGTTCTGTGGGAAAAACAAAAACAGATGTCTTTTCCAGTTTTGGACCTTGCAACTTGTAACAACAATTTGTCAGGCAAATGTGCTTACTGATGTATTAGTGGCAAGAATGTTAAGGAGAGAACCAATTGATTTCTTGTTACTCGGAGGCCCACTCTATAAGAGTGAGTTAAACTTAATGCTGTAAACCTGGTCAAAGGCTCCCCAACCATGGCTGGGGAGGCCATAGACACTAATAGCAAATTCACTACTTCCATTTTCCTAGGTGGATTTGTTGTCAAACTGTGTCCACAATATTTTTATATTAATAACCATAGACTGGTACAGTCTTTACCAGCAAACAACCTTTACCAAAGAAGCTTCTATTTACAGTTACCTGCAATTAACAGAAACTCATAGTCAAAATGCTGAGGACATGTGACTGTTATGAGCTCAGCCATACTTGGGACACCCATGTCATCCCCTCCAAGACTCAATTAACATAATGGAAGGGGGTGGAAAAAAGATAAAAGAAAGAAAGTGAAAGATAGGGAGGAAAACTATGAGACGCTGTCTTTTGAACAGGACCTGGCCATGGCACTTACGAACTCACGACAGGCTGCACAGGATTTGCACAAGATGAATATCATCAAAACACTGAGTCAAAGGTAGGAGAGGAGCATATGGGACCCACTGAACCCAGTGGAGCTAATGGGGATTGAGTGCTGCTGAGAGAAAGGGCATTGTCTTCTGTGACAGTGAGTGACTCATGCTTCAGTGGATAGCTACATGTTTTTCACTTGTATCAATGCTCCTTGTTAAACCAAAATGCAAAGGTGAAAATAGAACAGAAAGACACGGAATTTGGATAGGAACTTGATGGAGTGTGTGTGTGCGCGCGCGCGCGCGCCGCGGTGTGTGTGTGTGTGTGTGTGTGTGTGTTGGTGTTAATGAGGATATGAATGTATTTTTTAATATATATTAAAGTTCTGCTATTGGAAAAGAGGTTATGGTTGTGGCTGTGGAGACTCACTAGAGTTGGGTAATACTCAAAAGTTTAAGAGTTTGAATAGTCATATATTTGAAAAATATGACTATATAATAGCCAAAATAGATTAATTTTTTTAAAAGGCAATAGCAGAGAATAGAAAGATAGAGGTAGAGAGGACACGTGTCACAGTAAGTTACGGTAAGTGACCTTCACCACTTATGGCTGCGTCTTCTCATATCTGAAGTTATTCTTTTGCAGTAGACTCTCAACGTAACAGCTGATCAAGAGCACGCATCTCCTCTTTTATAGACTTCCAGAACCTAATAACTCAGAACTTTTCAGAAAGATTTAGCTCATCAGTATGTTGTGAGAAAATGTATGCTTGGGATCTAGAGATGTCAGCACTCAGTTTGTATATATAAGCTCTCAGTGATGTCATGCACGCTGCCAGTGATGTCATTACTGAAAATGATCGGTCTCATTCCAACAGAGAAGGGAGGCAAACAACTTCAAGTAGCAAGGAGACAAACACAGGCTATGTCTTGGCTCCTTTTCTCAAAAATCTCATTTCATAGAAACAGAAAACAGAATAGTGGTTTCTCAGACTGGAAAGAGTAGAGGTAGGAAAGAGTGGGAAGAGATTGGTTAGCATGTACCAAGTCACACCTGTTTATTTCATAGTGTTTAAAAGCATTGGTTTTAAATATACTTACCACAAAGAAATGATAGGTTTTAGGCAATGAATATGCTAATTATCCAGATTTGATCATTACATTTTGTATATATTTACTGACATACCACCCTGTACTGCATAAATATGTAGTCACTAGATGTCTTAAAAGCAGTCTTAATGTACAGTTAAACTCAAGAAGTAAACCTCAGTTGTCTTATTATCTCATAGTAGAATTCTATATTCATACTCATACTTTCAAGTATTACCCAACTCTAGTCAGATCCCTCTTCTCCTACAGCAGAGCTTTGCAGGTCCTTCCTTTTGTCTTTCCAAGGTGATCTCTACACTCTTCCAGTAAAGATTTCAAAGTCTGTCTTGCTTCCTTCCACCTTTTTGCTTCTGGTTTTCCAACTTCCTCTGTTTGAAAGCCTCCCACTTTAGTGACTAGGTGATCTCCTTTTTGTGTTTAAGAAGCCAGCTGAAGGGATGTTCCAGTAACAAAGCAATCCACCTGAGTTTCTGCTTGCTGACAAATGTGTCCCTGTATGACCCCGATGGTATGGTGTGCCTTTTCCCTACCCCAATAATGCAGAGATCTGAAAATCTAAACATTGTTCATTCACCAGAGGATAGACTGATTATTGAGGGTAATCTTACTTCTATTTATGGCCTTAATTTCTAGATAAACTACTGGAAAGAGGGTAAATACTCAGAATCATTTACTGAAATGGATCCACAAAGTTGTGGTAGACCTAGAAAAGGATGATAAAATGATTTCATACTAGAAATAAGAAAATAGCAAGTGGCACAGAAAACATTTTTTGATGTCATTAAGAAAGCTATGTAAAACCATTAGGAAATAATAAAAAGCTGGTTCTGTGACTGATTTTACTCACTGTCACTAATTTTTAGTATATTCAAGTTACTAGGAGGGTCAAAGGTGTCTAATAAAACTATTTAGAATATTAAAAGATATATTTTACTTTTGTGAAAAGTATTAATGCAAACATTTGTATAGCAAATAGTATTTGTGCTGGGAAATCATAATTTACACAGTTTTAGATCAAAAGCAATACAATAATACACTTTAAAATTTGATTTTACACATAGATTTGGATTACTTTCAAAGACAAGATATCAGTTTAAAAAATATTAACTAATTTAGAGGATTTAATGTGGCAACTTTAAGATCAGAAATAATATTGTGACCTGAAACTGTGTTGACAACCTTTCCCTATATGCAGCAGAAAGATTTCAAAGTGAATACTTACCTGAGAAAATTATAAAAGATGTTAACAGGTATAAAAAAAATAGGGTTCAGTCAGTAAGAAAGATTCATCATCTCTTCTGTGCTCATAGAAATGGAAAGCATGTTATAAGTGGGATGTTTCGGTGGAATTTTTACAGCATTCGAGTACCACAGACTTTAAGGAAAGTATCTGATAAGGCACAGAGAAGCGGAAATGGAATGTTCGTAGGCTGGAGATAAATCTAGGCTTGTTACAACCAAAGGCAGACATTGGAGTAACATCGTAAAAATATTCTCATTTCTTCCCACTGACAACTGTAACACATGGGCATGATTGATCACAGGAGAAGACTTGGAAAAGGAAGACAAAGTATAGACAGGTTAAGTGCCATACAATGACAGCTAATGACAGTGACTCAGAAATAGCAGATGGAGCCCATTTTTATAGATCACCAATAGCAAGGAATCTGCAGACACTAACAAGTATAAATCTAATCAAAGGTGCAACAAGCCTTCACAGTTGAAATGATTAGTGTAGGGAGAAAAAGATCAAATATTTATAAGTCACAGAAAGACACCAGCTTTCAACATATACCAGATTTGTCAGTGGATTTGAGTGAAGTCCATAGAAGGCCTGCCCCCACCCCCACCCCCACCCCCCACTTTCACAGGAGACAACAGTTCTGGAGGAATGGATGATCTTTTGAATGATAACATTAGCATTTAAATGATCTTAAGACTCCAACAAAATTAAATTTATACATGAACCCATCATTGTTTTATTAGTTCTTTGAGAATTTTGTACTTATGTTGATCCATCCACTCACTTTCCCAACCTTTCTAAGATCAACCTTGACTTCCCTACCTACTCAACTTTGTGTTCCTGTTACATTTGTATTCCATAAGGCTAATTTGAGCTCAGATATTCTTAGATGCAGGGACCACCACTGCTTTTGGAGGGTTGGAGATTTAACCAGAAGATATACTCTTAGAAAACAAAACAAAGCAAAAAATGACTCTCCCAGGAGCTAACAATTGCCAATAGATCATCAACTAGGATGGGTGCTATGTATCCAGCTGCCCTCTGCATGCTGAGATTTGTTCTGGCTTCGACTTGCACAGGTCCTGAACATGCTGCCACAACCACTGTGAGTTCATAAGTGCAGCTTCCCTAGTGCGTCCAGATCGCTTCACTCTTAGGCTCTTTCAGACCCCTCTTCCCAAAATGATCCCTGAGCTATGGGAGGAGGGCTTGTGGTTCAATGTGTTCCTTTTAGGGCTAAACATCATGCAGCCTCTTATTCTCTGCATCTTGGTCAGCTCTGGGTCTCCATGTAAACCATCATCTACTGCAAACAGACTCTTCTCTGGTGCAGGTTGAGAGATGCATTAATTAATCTATTACTGTAATAAGTCATTAGGAGTTAGTTTAATACTATATCCACTTAGAATAGTAGTTACATTTGCCCTTAAACCCTATTAAATACAGCCTTCAATTAAGAATGATCCTCTCCTCGTTTTTGATAAGGAGTGGCGTGGCAGGCAATGCCTTAACAATTCAACCATTGCCAACTTGGCACATGATAAATACTGCGATGCTATATTAAATATTAAAGTATTTGGATGGAATGACTTTTGCATAGGCCTGTCTGAAGCTAGAGTGGATGATGATTACTTTTACATTTCCATAAAGACAAGTGAAGAAATAACCATGCTTTGACCTTCCTGCCACTTCCACAGGCTTATGCATGCCGTATAGTATAGAAATTGCATGTAAAACAAAAGGCAAGTGATGGAAAAAGGACATGTGATCCACAAACAAACAGGTTAAGGTAATTGCCTTTACTCCCTCCTTTCCTGCTCCACTTTTATTTTCCAGTTTCACCTCTCTGTCCCTCAGCTCTGGGGAAGGCTGTGGGCTGCAAGCTAAGTGCTGGAATGAGGAGTGATTGAGCTGAGGTCAAGGAGAATCTCTGCTCCAGAATCATTGCTGCAACCTCTCCTGCCATTTCCCTAGCTCTTCAGCAGCTTCTCCTGGTGCAAATCCCCTGCAAAGACACTGAAGCGGCAGCCCGAAGTTGCCGGGGCGCAGGGCTCTGGAGGCATTGGCTCAGGAACTTTTCACGTCATTCCCGGCTCCAGAGCCCTAGTCGCGGCGGCGGCGCGCAGCCTTTCCCACCGCGGATCCCCGGTGCTCATGGGGCAGGCGGAGACAAGCTTGCAGCACTGAGCCGAACCGGACCAGTCCGTGATGTCCAGCATCAAATTGGAGGATTCCCTCCCTCGTCGCAACTGGTCATCTGCCTCGGAGCTGAATGAAACTCAAGAGCCTTTTTTAAACCCACGGACTATGACGACGAGGAATTCCTGCGGTACCTGTGGAGGGAATACCTACACCCGAAAGAATATGAGTGGGTCCTGATCGCAGGGTATATCATCGTGTTCGTTGTGGCTCTCATCGGGAACGTGCTGGGTGAGTCTGGTCTCCGGCAGCCTTCCAGAAGGTTGTCACCTCCCCTCTGCCCAGGCTGCAAGGCTGGGAGACCCCTCCCTTCTCCTGGGGTGCAAACAAAGAGGTCGCTGCTCTTGGGTGAGGTTTCTAATTTTTTTTTTTTTTTAAGTTTTCTGATTTTACAAACTAGGAGGGAATCTCTAGAATGATTATTCTGTTTGTCTGCAGGGAAAAGAGGGAAACTGTTTCTGTTTGAGAACCTAGACTACAAGCGCAAGGAGAGGGACAAGGACCTCCAGGTGGATTTGCTGAGTGTAGGGGAATCTGTAATGCTTTTGTGCAGGTTGGGTGGGTTTACTGGGGAGGACTTGCACCCGCAGAAACTGATGAAGTCATAAGGCCTTCGGGAGCACGGTGGCACATCCTTTAGCAAGGAGCCTTAGGCTCGGGTCAAGAAGTGGTAATGAAGGGGCAGAGTGGAGGCAGAGGCAGACAGAGGAGCGCGCTCAATCGCAAAAGCAGAATTAAACAGAAGCGGTGCCTGGAGCAGCAGAAGGAAGGAGGAGCATCCTAAAAAGTACCCCGGAGCTCACTCTCACCGTCCATTCAAGCATTCATTCACGCATGCATGCATACATTCATTCTTCAAGCAGTGCATTCCCCTGGAGGAGTGCTTGTTACCAGTTTCAGAAAATATTTGTACCAACTGATTCTTTTCCTTACAATGATACTAAGCTTAATGTCAAAGTCTGTCTTGGTACGTGAGAACACAGGCTCTCTTGCGTGCTCATTACTATTCTCCCCACCACCATGTCTGACGGATGAAGTGAGGGGTAAACAAACTATGGGGACTGCAGTGATGGATTTATTAGGACAGGACAGGAATCGCTTTCAAGACAAGGAGCTTCCCCAGAGAGCTACGACTTAAATTGTGAATGGAAGGAGCATGTACCTTGATGAATGGAGAACAGGAGGCTTTTAGAATGCAGAGGGCAGTGTGGAGGAAGTCTGTTGAAAATGACAAGAGGAGGCAGGCAGCTTGGAGACAGTGCTAACTCCCCAATAAAAAGGCGGAGAGGTGAGTGAAACGAAATAGGCTGGGAAGCTGGGAAGTAAAAAATAAAGGTGTAACTGCTATGAAGGACAGTAAGGATCTCGCCAGGCTATCAATGGCAACCTGGCTTTTCCCTTCTCTTCTAATTCACAGTGTAGATAATCGGACAGTTCCTGACTGAGAGGGACTCATTAAGGAGAATATTAGTCATGAGACTAGAAATCTCTAAGAACTTTAGTTTGTCCTTTATTATTTTAGGATATTTTACTTTTTTGATTTTTTTTTTAAGATTAAAAATAAAGACAATTTTCTTAGGATACAATGAAAGTAAAGGGACATATGACTGTATATGATTCAGCCTCTTGTTAGAAGAGTAAGTAAGTCTTTTAATGGTTTATCTTCTGGTTTCCACCTTGCCATCTACAGAGTCACAAGCTATACCCAGAGTTTGAGCACAGCAGCACTTACTCCATGTGACACACACTTATTGCTAAGTGAGTGGTAGAAATTGAACATGCACTGAGTATCTACTTTTGCAAGACCACTTGACATATGCTCTCTTGCTTAAATCTTAAAATAAACTACACTGAAAGAAGAAAAAAGGAAAGCGTATTAGAGGGCATGATTCATACCCAGCCTCTTTTTTTTTTTTTTTTTTTTCCTAACCTCTGATCCAGAATTCTCAACTGTAATTCTACTCTAGAGCTAGAAAGCAGATAGACAATGGATTCTCTGTTCTGGGTTGTCTGCAAAAAGCTTCCCTTTCTCCTCTGCATCTATGTACACTGCCAGCAAAGTACCACTATGATTCACCTCACCAAAAGCAACAACAACAACAACAACAAAAACCCAACTGTCTAGGAAGAGATATTACTGCTTTAAATTCAAGAAAAGTGGTTTTTGTTTTGTTTTGCTTTGTTTTTAGAGGAAATGGTTATAAACCTTAACCTTTTCCTTCCCAGTTTTATTTCAGGCTTAATCTTTGTGAGAAATATGTTCTTCTTTGATGTTATTCCTGTTTGCTTTGCATAGACCCTGTGTTGCAGAGTCTTTGCGGCCTAATTACATAGTTCAAACATATATATTTTCTGGTTAGGGGAAGAGAAACAACACTGAGGCTACTACTTCATAGTGTCAATGAAGACAGAATTGTCCACAGCCTTGAGTCTTGAAACACTTCCATTCAGCTTAAAAGAAAGATTTACCCAAGGAACTCCACTCTGTAGACACTGACAGCTATTTCCCCAGGGAGTGAATTACATCTGAATAACATTGAAATCTCCTCTGGGAGAACTGAAGCTCCTAAAACTCCTTCCTACACTACTGACATATTTCCTGAAAATTGGAGAGGTTTGGGTTTGACATTTAAACAAATGAGCACTGTCATTGCTTACAGACTTCTTGATCTTTGATGGCACTGTCAAGTCTGCAAAATGAATTGGAACAAGAATTACCTTTATGCTTCATGGTACAAATAGCTCTACTTAGGATATCAGGGGAAGTGACGCTACTCGTGTGGCATAAACAAAGGGAATCCACTCATGTAAAGGAAGCATAACACAGTACAAGCAGCAGGTGTAATTACTGACCCTCGGGGCCATACAACATGTACACTTTTGTGTAACCGACTACTTGAAAAATATCAGCCTTGTTGCACTTACAAATGTAATGCCATTAACTAGAAATGTGTTTTCTGACAATCTTCTTTTGTAAAATGATATAGCAGAATACTGTCTAAGCAGAAAAGCAAAGTCTTGATCATACAGCCTCTTCTTTTTCGTCCTGAACAATCTCTCACCAACGTTATGTCCCCACTTCATTATGAGGATGCTCCTTGCAGAGATAGAAAGCAGTTTCCTGGAAACAAATGACAAAGTCATTCACAAAAAGGTACAATTAGTGTAAATGGGAGTTGATGAGTGTTTGTGTTCCAGCAGAAAGTCATATGCATGTCTAATTATGGAACTTTAAGTCCTAGGAAGCAGTAGGTGGTAAGGTTCTATATCTTAGAACCAAGTCCACTCATCTACATATTTAACTGATATATTTTGAGCAATATTATATCTATAAAATTGATGTGCATAAGAAGGAAAAGTCTTCAGAACACTAAAACAAATAAATTAGATGAAATCTTTAGCCATTATTCCTAGAGAAAAAAAACTGGAAAGAAAGATGTATCTATTCATTCAAATATTAAATCCTCAGTAAAATGTTCAGTTCTCTGCCACTCTTCCCCTATCTGGATGATATTATTTCATTTTGGAAATTTCAAAGCTCCCTATCATTGCCTCAATATAGAAAGAGCAAAGCATTCCAATGATAAACATTCACCTAGATATGCTTCTTGCTGTTTGTGTGTCCACTATCAAATTTTGAACACTCCAAGTCTACCCTTTTCTAATTATAAACTGAAGTTTATACTAGTTGCCTTATAAAATTCATATCACAAATAACATATAAATATTTTTTCTTGATAAAAAGAACATGAAAACCTATTTTTTAAAAATAATAGTAAATATTAATTAATGTTATTTTTTGTTCCTTTACTTCCACTGTTGAGGTTTGTAGCCACCGTCTGCTGCCATTTCCCATTTTGATCTATGTGGTTCATTCAGGTCTCTGTTCTCATTCCATTCCTCAACAGAGGGTTTTCCTAAAAGAAATAAGTAAAATGGAGTTGGTCTCATTACTCTCCCTTTCCATATCAGATCCATCTACCCATCTCCTGCTTAATATTGCATTTCTGTTTCTCCTTAAAAGTTCTTCCTAATTATTAGATTACCTTTTTTTCCCTAATAGATTATTCTTGTTGCAGTATGTCTTACTTATTTGATCATTTGCTTGTTTATTGCAGTCGCTGTTAGTCATTTGGTCTCTCAATGATGTTCTAAATAATTATTTATAATATGTCGATTCAATAAGGTTAAACTACATTGACACTTAAGGGTTTAGCCAGTAAAAGTTAAGGCAAATTCTATTCTGAGATGGTAGACATATATGTAACGTAGTTGTTTTCTACAGTTAATTTTGTATCCCAGAGGTGGGACTTGCAAAATTACAACTCTACTCCCAGGCTCCACTGAAGATAGGTTGATGCAGTGTGATGTTATTAAATGAGACCCAGACATCATGAGCATGTTTGACATATATTTTGGTTAAGAAGAATCACAATACCTTTCCCCGAGTTTACTCTTGTCATACCATGTAAATTTTAGGGTATACACATCAACTTACCTGAAAAGCAAAAGTAGTAAGATAAAGAATATGATGCTTAATCTAAAAATCAAACACAACATTTCAGTTTTCTGATTCTTTTACAAATTTTAGTGGAAGATAATAACTAATATAGTTGAAGGATTTTCATCATCCAGCATTTTAGTTATGCTTGAAATTTTCCCATGCGAACACTCAAATTCACTGAGGTTTCAATAGGCTCTTAACGTTCAAAACAACCACTGCTGATGCACTTTCCCTGGTGAAAGAGAAGCCCACTGTTGCAGGCATTCTGGAGCTCCCTGCTTGGCTAGGGGTATTAGCTTTGATAAGTAATAACTCATTGGGATTGATCAGTCAGTAACATGTGATCCCCCATTCCTTTTCTCACACTAAAGAGAGGGGGAAACCATTTTTTGAATACTATCCCCCGGAATTACCCACCCACTCAAAGTTTAAAGCCAAACCTCTAAATTTAAAAAGGGAAATTAAAAAAATGTTTTGCCAAATGAGTTTAAAAATTTTAACCGGGCCCCCTAAAAATTCTTTAAAAGAAAGGGAAAGCCCAAAGGGGCTCAAAATATTGGTTTTCAGAACCAGGAAACCGGGGTTTTTGGGGGATTTCCCCAAAAAATCCTTTATCCCAAAGGGGTTGGAACGGAAAGGAAGAAAAACGGGTTTGAAGGGAGGGGACAAAACAAGGGGGCCCTGCTCCCTTAACATGGGCAACCTGGCCCCCCTTGGCATTTTTAAAAAGGGCTTGGTTTTCTGTGGGGCAAAACACTTTCGGTTTCCTTGGGGGAATTTGGGGCTCATTTGTAAGGCCCAATGGGTGGGGAAAAGGGGTTACCTTCAAGAAAAATTTTCCGGGGTAAAATGGGGGGGTACTGGAAAAAAATGTTTTGGGGGGGGTTCTGGGGGGAAAGTAAATAACAAAAAAAAAAAAAAAAAGGGGTGAAACCCAGAACTTGAACCATACCTTGATTGGGGGGAAAATTTGGAAAAATCAAGGGCCCTGAGGGGGCGACCCCCCCCCTTTCCCCGGGAAAAACCCTTTTTAAAAGGGGAGGGGGGGTCTAATTTTTTTCCCCAAATTTTTAAAAATTAATTTTTTACCCAGGGGATTGTTGGGGTTAAAAAATCCCTACAAATGACCCTTTGGGTAATTGATAAGAAAGGGGAAAAAGGGGGAATTTTTTTTCCCTTTAAAAAAATTTTGCCCCGGGGAAAAGTTGCCCCACTTTCAAAATTCCGGGGGTCTTTTTAAAAAGGGTTTTAGGAGCATCAAAAGGGGGGGAAAACCCCCATGGTTTTTTTTTTTAAAAAAAATTTTTTGAAAACCTATTTTGGATTTATTATAAAGGGGCGAGTTTGGGGAAAATTGCAGGGGGGGAATAAATTTGATAAAAAAAAACTGAAAAAAAATTTCCCCTTCAAAAATTTTTAAAAAAACATTTTCACTAAAAAAAAAGATAAATACATGGATAAAAAAATTTGTTTTTATTTTTTTTACTTTAAAAAATGTATTTTTTGTATGCATGTATGTATTTTTTGTTGAATGTAGTATGCATTTTTAAAAGGGGGGAAAAAAATTTAAAAACCCCTATAAAAAAAAATTTTAAATTTTTGTATCACAAAAAGGGGTTTTCCCCAACTTTTTCTTTTCCCCAAAGGGAACAAAAACCTAAAAGGGAATTTTGGTTAAAATTTAAAAAAAAGCGGGGATTGGAAAAACTTTTTAAAAAATTTTTCCCCCAGTTTTTGCAACCCCTTTTAAACCACCAGGGGCTCATCCCAAAGAAACCTTTCTTGCCCCTTTTAAGGAAAAATGAGCTGCAATATTTTCAAGGTTTTTTAAAAAGGGAAAAATTTTTTAAATTTTTGATTTTATAGAAAATTTTTCCCCAATATTGCGAAATTTTTTTTATAGCTACATAATGAAAAAACCTTAAATTTAAACAACCCTTTGTTTCCAAAACCCCCCTTTTTTTGCCTTTATAACTACAAAAAACCCTTGATTTCTTTTTTTAATTTGCGGGAAAAGGGGAAAAAAAACCCAAAAAAAAACCAAAAACCCCCAAAAGGGGTTTGTTGGGAAAACACATCTTTACCTGACACAAGGTGTTTCAAGCATGCCAACAGAGGCTCAATTTGGGGGAATTTTCCCCCATAAAGTAAAGAAAATTTCATAAAAAACCGAAAAATTTTTTGCTTTTTTAAAAAATTTTTTAAAAAAAAAGGGAAGGGGCCCATAATTAAAAAAAAAAAAAACAATCAAAGAAAATTTTCTCAACTTTTCCCCCTTTTTTAAAAGCAGTCAGTGAACTACAGAAAAATTTTAAAAAAGAATTTTTTGGGGGAAAAAAAAATTTTGTCCTAACTATTTTTAATTTTAAAACAAAGTATTTAAAATTACCCCAAATTTTAAGTCAGTCCGGGGAAAAAAACGGAGGGAAGAGGTTTTTCCCCCCCTTTTCCAAAAATAAAAAATTTTCCTTTTGGGGGGGTTCGCGGGGTTAGTTTTTGAATATTTCTCTTTTCTTTTTTTTTTTTTTTTTTTTTTTTTTTTTTTTTTTTTTTTTAAAATTTTTTTTTCCCCAACAAAAAAAAAAAAATTTTAAAAAAAATTTTAAAACAGAGTAAAAAAAAAAAAACCCCAAAAAAAAAAAATAAGGGTCGTTTTTAATTATAAAAAAATTTTTTTTAAAACCCTTCAAAAAAGGCAATTTTTTTTGGGGGTTTTTTAAAAAAAAAATTTTTCAAACCACAATAAGCCCCTTTCCCAAAAAAAATAATATTAAAAATATTTAAATCTTTTTAAAAAACCCCAAAAAAAATTTTAAATTAAAACCCAAAAATTTTCCCCCCATTTTACATATTTAAAATTAAAAATTTAAAGTTTCCCCCAAACAAATACAAGGATATAAAAAAAAAATTTTTCCATGAAAACGAAAAATTTTTTTTTTTTTTAGGACCGAACCCCTTTTTGGGGGCCCAAAAATTTTTTGGGGGACCCCCCCCAAATCCAATTTTTTAAAAACCTTTACATAAAAACCAAGCGAAATTTAAAATTTTTTGGGGGCAGGGGGGCCTGGGTTCACCCAGGGGGGTAGATTGGAAAAACTGGGGAAACCCCCGGGGGGTTTGGGGTTGCCCCAGTTTTAAAACCCCCCCAAAAAGGGTTTCAGGATTTTCCCCCTTTTTTGATTTTCCCGTGCTTTCCTTCCCTTTTTGGGCCCCATCCCCCTTTTTCCCCACCTATTCTTTTTTAAGGGCCCCCAACCCCAAATTCCAAAATTTTGGCTTGGATGTCTGTACCCTGTTGAGTCCCTGGGGGGTTTTTAAGCCTCCAGAGGACAGTTTTGGGGTTTCTTTTTAAAAAGGCGGGGGGTTTAGATCCTGGGGCTCGGGCTGAATTTTTTGTTATTTTTTAAAAAAAAAGGAAAAAAAAAAACACCCCTTTTTTGGGTTTTTCCCTCCTTTTTTTTGATTTTAAAAAATTTTTTTGGGGTTTGCATCTTAGGTTTTGGGTTTTTTTTTGGGGGCTAATACCCCTTTAAACAGGAGAAATTCCCATGTTTTTTTCTTTTGTGATTGGGCCCCCCAAAATCAGGATTTTATTTTCTAGTCCTCCTTTTTGTAAAAGGAATTTCATGAGTCAATTTTTAATGGTGATATCTCCTTTGTGAAAATTCCCACTTTTCTTATCCATTCTTTGTTAAGGGAAAACCTGGGTTTTTCCGTTCTGGTTTGGGGAATAAGCCGCTTAAACATAGGGAGTTTGGGGGCCCGTTGCTGTTGAAATATTTCGGGTAATCCCCAGGGGGGTATGTGGGCCCCTCAGGTAAAAACCATTTTTAATTTTCTAGGGACCCCAAAAATGTTTCCTAGGGGTTGTCCAGTTCAATCCCCCAATGGGGAGTTTTCCCCTTTTCTCCACATCCCCCAACTTTCTGCTTCACCGGGTTTTTTTAAATCTTCCCCATTGACGGTGTGAGGGGAAAAATCTCTGTTTTTTTCTTTTCTTTTCCCCTGAGACTGGGATGCTGGCACTTCTTTAGTGTTTCTAACTTGATTTTCCCTATTGAATTCTTTGTTAACTTCTCCCCTTTTTAATGGGGTTTATTTGATGGTCGGGAATTAGTTTTTCATTTTTGTTTCTTGGATATTAGCCCCTATCGATTAAGGTTGGTAAGATCTTTTCCCAGTCATTTGGGCCCCGCTTTGCCCGTTGCCCAATCTTTGTTTTTACAGAAGCTTTGCAGTTTTTAACCCCCTTTTGTAATTCTTGATTTAGACATAGCCTTGGGTTTTTTTGGAATTTCCCCCCGTGCCCTATGTTTAAAGGGTTTTTCCTATTTTTCTTTATTAGCATGAGCGGGTTTTTGGGGGAGGTCCTTGACCCTTTGGAATTAGTTTTTGTACAAGGAGATAAGATGGATAATTTGGGGTTCTTTAAAAGTTGTTCCATTGGCCCACCATTTTTGAAAATGCTTTTTTTTTCCACTGGTTTTTTTGAGCTCCTTTGTCGAAGATCAAGTGCCATGGAGGGGGTTTTTCTGGGTCTTTATTTATTCCATTGACCCCCTACGTCTCTTTCCAATACCATCCTTTTTTTACACTATTGCTTTTAGTAAACCTTGAAATGGGGGTGGAACCCCCAGAAGTTCTTTTTTGGAGGTAATTTTCGCTTCCGGGTTTTTTTTTTTCCAAATAATTTTAAGTTGTTTTTTTATCTTTTTAAAAAATTTTTGGTGGGAATTTTGATGGGTTGCTTAAAATCTGTAGATTGCTTTGGGCAAAATAGCCTTTTTACATTTAATCCCCCCAACGGGAAAGGGATTTTTCCTCTTTTTATTTTTTTCCCTTTTTCTTTTTTAGGGGTTAAGTTTTTTTCTTTCCCCTTTTATTTGTTTGGTTAGTTCCCCAAAGATATTTTAACTTTTGTGCTTTGTAAAGGGGGTTTTTCCCATTTTTTCTTTCTCACCTTTTTATCCTTTGTGAGGGGGAATGCATGTTTGTTTGATTTAAATTTTATACCCACCCTTTGAAAGTTTTTTTTCTTTGGAGCTCTCGGGGGGAAATTTTTGGGGTCATTAAGATACTAAAGTATCTGAATAAAAAAACTTTGATTTTTCCTTTCCTTTTTGTACCCCTTTGTCCCTTCTTTTCCAAATTTTGCTCTGGCTGGTTTCCCAGAACTATTTGAACAGTGGGGGAGGGGGAGCCTTGTCTGTCCTGTTTTTAAAGGGATTGTTAATTTTTCCCCCCTTTTGTTTGATGTTACAATGCTTGCTGTAATTGTTTTTACTATGTTTGGTAGGCCTTAATTTCCCCTATTTTCCAAGACATTTTATAAAGGGGTTTTAATTTTTTGTCAAATGCTTTCCGTTTAAGAGAAACGGGGTTTTTTTTTTTTGAGTTTTTTTATGAGGGATTACGTTGATGGTTTTCCGTATTTTAACCAACCCCCTGCTTCCCCTGGGAAAAACCCCTATTGATCATGGTGGTAATGTTTTGTTTTTTTTGGTTGGTTCGAGAGAATTTTTTGGGGTTTTTTGCATCGTTTTAAAAGGGAGTTGGCGAAGTTCTTTTTCTTGTTGGGTTTTGTGTGGTTTGGAAAAAACGAATTTTTTTTGGGTTATAAGAATTTTAGAGTTTCCTTCCCTTTCTATTTTGGGGAAATATTTGAGAGAATTGGTATTGATTTTCCCTTTGAAGGTTTTAAAATTTCCCCTGACTAAAAATCTGGGGGGATTTTTTTTTGGGGGGGGGACCTTTTGATGCTTCTATTTCTTTCGCTTAGGGATTTTTTAAGAGGGGTTTTTTTTTCCCGTTTTAAACATTGGTAATGATCTTGTTAAAAATTGCCCCTTTTTTAGTTTTTTTCCAATTTTTGGATAGGTTTTTTAGTAGGATCTGATGTTTTTTTGTTTCCTCGGTTTTGTTTTTGCACCTTTTAGTTTATTTTTTGTTTGGATCTGTCCCTGCCCTTATTGTTGGCTAGGGTTTTCTATTTTTTTTATTTTTTCAAAAACCTTTGGTTTTTTTTATTTTTGTTGTTCTCTTTTTTTCATTTGGGATTTCAGCCTGATTTTTAATTTTTTTTCCTCCGTTACCCTTTTTGGGTTTTTTCTTCTTTTTGTTTAAGCT
Organism: Mastomys natalensis; assembly: GCA_021653895.1. Lineage (NCBI taxonomy): Eukaryota > Metazoa > Chordata > Mammalia > Rodentia > Muridae > Mastomys > Mastomys natalensis. The sequence goes on along the minus strand of JAJTUV010002263.1, from coordinate 136,319 downwards.
TTCGGTGTGTTTCAACTTAGTGTGTTCCTCCCCAGTTTTTTTTGATGCATTAGGGTTGAGCTTTCCTTTACTCCCTTTCAGTGGTCCCTGGTTTTGGGATGATGTGTCTTATTTTTATTAAATTTAAAAATCTTTAATTTTTTTTTTTTTTCCCCCCCCGCCCCCCTTTCAATGAGTAGATATTGTTCTTTTTTCCTGTAGTGTGGGTTTCCCTTGTTTTTGTGTTTTTGAAACCACTTTAGCCAGGTGATCTATAGGATGCAGGGGGTTTTTTTAATTTTTTTTTTATTTTGAGGGTCTTGTGACCAAAATAGGGTCTATTTGGAGAAGGTCCATGGGGCAGAGAAAAAGGTTTTTTTTTTTTTTGGGGAAAAGTTCATAGTATCTTTAAGCCCTTTGGTTTTAAAACTTCTGTTAGTTTACTGTATTCTGTTAGTTTCCCTTTCCCCGATCTGTCCGTGCTAAAGGTGGGGATTGAAGCCCCCCCAAAATTAGTTTTGGGGGTGCAATTGTGTTTGAGCTTTAGTAAGGTTTTTTTATAAAAAGGGGGCTTTTTTTGGGGGCTAATGTTAGAATTGGAGTTCTTTTGGGTTTACTTTTTCTTTTACAAAAAAAAATGCCCTTTTCCTTACCCTTTTTTATATCTTTAAGTTAAAAGTAAATTTTATTCATATTAAAGGCTACCCCAGTTGTTTCCGGACCATTTGCTTAAAAATTGTTTTCAGCCTTTTTTAAAGGAGTGCTGTCCTTTCATGAGGTGGGTTTCCGTAGCAGAAAAAAGGCGGACCTGTTTGGTATCCACTGTTAGCTTTTTTTTATTGGGGAGTTGAGCCTTAAATTTAAGAATTTAAAAAGGGGGTTGCCCCTGTTTTTTTGAAAAAGGGGGGCTTGTTGTGGGCTATTTTTTTTTGGGGGTTTTGTTGGAGGTGGATTACTTTCTTGCTTTTTTTAAAGGGTTTGATTGCCTCCTTTAATGGGTTTTCCGTTTTTCTTTGTGGTGGGTTTTTGGAAAAATTTTGTGAAAATTTTGGGGTTTGCATGGGGAATTCTTGGTTTCTCCATCTTGGAAAAAGGGTTTTGCGGGATAGTCCCCGGGTGGATTTTTTTCTTTGGGTCGCATGCATCGACCAGGTTTTCTGGTTTTAAAAGCCTGGGAAGCTGGGGAAATTTTGATAGGTTCCTTTATTGTACTTGGTTTTTTCTTATGCTTTTAAAATTTTTTTTTTGTTTTTTGCTTTTTTGTGTTTTGATTATTATGGAGGGGGTTTTTTTTTTTGGAGTCTATTTGGGGTTTCTTAGGTTCTTGGTATTATGGGCCCCTCGTTCCTTGGGGGTTGGGAAGTTTTTTCTATGATTTTTTTGAAAATATTTCGGGGCCCTTTTTGTGATCTTCACCCTTCACCCCTTTTTTCCCCTTGGTTTTTGGGCTTTCATTGTGCCTGAATTTCCTGGATGTTTTGTGTTAAAGAGTTTTTTGCATTTTTCGTTTCCCTTGACAGTGTGTCAATATTTTCATGGTATCTTCTGCACCTGAGATTCTCTCTTCTATCTCTTGTATTCTGTTGGTAATGCTTGCGTCTGTGACTCCTGATTTCTTTCTTAGGTTTTCTATCTCCAGAGTAGTCCCCCTTTGTAATTTCTTTATTGTTTTCTATTTCCATTTTTATGTCCTGGATGGTTTTGTATAAATCCTTCACCTGTTTGGTTGTGTTCTCTTGTGATTCTTTAAGGGCTTTTACCTGTTTACCTGTGTTCTCCTCGGATTCTTTGAGAATGTTATTTATGTCCTTGTTAAGTCCTCCATCATCATCATTAAAAGTGATTTTAGGTCTGACTCTTGCTTTCCTGGTGATATGGGGAGTTCAGGACTTAATGTGGGAGAACTAGGTTTTGATGATGACATGTGTTCTGGGTTGCTGGCCCTTGTATTCTTGCTCTTGCCTTTTGCCATCTGGTTCTCCTTGGTGCTACCTGTGCTGTCTCTGGCTGGAACCTGTCTTTCCTGTTCTCTTGGTTTGTGTCAGAACTGTTTAAGTTGGGTGTCACTGCTGAGGTTCGAGCTAGGGCCCAGGATCTGCTCAGTGCTTTGGTCCGGACCGGAAAGGAATCAGTGCTCTGGGCCAGGAGTGAGTTCCTGGATCCCTGTGGGACCTGGTTACTCCCTGTTTGGGGCAGGTGTTGCTGCCTCCTTGCTTAAGAAGCTGCTCGAGTTAGAGCTCCTGGGAGCCACGCTTCCTCTGGGTTCTGTGAGCTTGGGTGCAGAGTTGCCGCCCGATCTGCTGAGCACCCAGGCCCAAACCGGAAGAAACCAGTGCTGGGGCCAGGAGTTTGTACTTGGGTCCCAGTGGGTTCCGGTTACTCCTATTTGGGGCAAGTGTTGCTGCCTCCTTGCTTAAGGAGCTGCTTGAGTTGGAGTTCCTTGGAGCTACGCTTCCTCTGGGTTCTGTAAGATTGTGTGCAATATTGCTGCCCGAGATCTGTGTGCGCTCAGGTCCAAACCGGAAGGAACCAGTGCTGGGGCCAGGAGTGAGTACCTGGGTCCCGGTGGGTCCCAGTTACTCCTGGTTTGGGGCAAGTGTTGCTGCCTCCTTGCGTAGGAAGCTGCTTGGGTTAGAGCTCCTAGGGGCCCTGCTTCCCCTGGGTTCTGTGGGATTTGGTGTAGAGCTCCCGCCTGGGATCTGCTGGAGCTCCGACCCAGACCGGAAGGAGCTGGTGCTCTGGGACAGGAGTAAATCCCTGGGTCTCAGTGGGTCTCGGTGGGTCCCAGTTACTCCCTGTTTGGGGTGGGTGGTTGCTGTCTCCTTACCAGAGATACTGCCTGGATCAGAGCTGCTGGGTGCCCCACTTCTGCCCGGTTTTGTGAGGTTCAGTGCAGAGCTGCCTCCAGGGATCTGCTGCCTGGGCCCAGACCTGGGTTCTGTAAATTGTGTGCTTTCTCATCTTCGTAAACAGTGACTTGCTTCTTCATTCCTGTTAATCCATGTTATCCTGGTTACTTCCGTATGTTAGTCTATACAAGTTACGAAAATGTCATGTGTGTACTTAACAGTGACCAAATGTTATTTTTTGATCATTTATCTTGTAGAAATTTAACCTGAATGGGGGTTTTGAATTCTACAATCACCATGGACTCGGTGATCTATAATTGTCTGAGACCTGATCACAGGTGCTAGAGGGACGAGGAGGGAAAGACACAAGATAAGGAAGACAAGTAAGGCAGAGATGCTATTTTTCCCTCTTGGGAAGAACTTCTTACAACTAACTACTCATAAGGACTGAGTGTCATCGGCAACAAGGGAATCTTTAAAGATTATGGGTTTCAAGTTATAAGAGGTATATTTATCATCCAAGTGGAAACAAAAGCAGCAAAGCTTTATAGGAGACTCAGTCTTGTGCAGAAGGGAGAGGCAAATGGAAAAAAACCCACAATGTCTTATAGCAACGTGATAATTTTCTAGGATTATTTAATTTGGAGCTATTTCCTTTCCTCATTTCATTCAGCAAATATTTATTAAACACCCACAACATGCAATCTCTTTTATTTCATTCTGTAGAGGAAATAGAGAAGCTAATAAGATATGACCCTTACCTACAAGGAATTTCTAATTGTATGTTTGAGTCTAAGTTGTAAATAATAGACTACAGTGTGGTAGAAATTGAAGAGGGAAACATAAAGTCGGAGGGAACAGCAAATCTGATGTAGGGTCAGATCCTCCACTAAAAAGGAAAATATATAATGTTCCATTTGTTGACATGTGAGGATAATTTTGAAGTGTTCTGAGGGTACAAAACATTCCAGTAAAGCTGATAAAGTAGCAAATTGAAATAAATTGTAAATACATAATTGTACATAAACCTTGCCAAAAAGCGATGCAGAAATCCCAACAAAACCTTTGTTTTCATATGCTTCTCAACAAATTTAGCAAAATACTTGTTTTGATTCTTTGAATTTCTTCCTTTGTTGTTTTCTGGTCCTTACTTTGTATTTCTTTTCTGTAGCATTGGGTAATAGTCGATTGTAAGAACAAAACCACCATTTTAATAGCTGACAAAATAGACTTCAAACCAAACCTAAAGTGTCTCTGGACTTTAAGGAACACACAAACTGTTATGAAAAAATAGAGGGCACATTACACACTCATCAAAGGAAAAACCCACCAACAGGATATTTACAATTCTGGACATTCCCTAGACTAGTTTTTAAATGACTTTGTTGTCACATGTGAGAGTTCAGAAGGAAGATCCATTTGAAGCAGGATAAGAATGAAGATGTGAGAGACCAGACACTGACAAGCCTGCTCCAGATTCTGCAGGACAATGATTATTAGGGTAAAGTTCACCCAGCAGATGAATAGGAATAAAATGAATAAAAAAGATACTATAGAGTTGGAAGTTGGTAGCTCATCAGACATGAGGAGTATGGTCCTATGATTCTTTCCGCTAGCTATGACTGACTATTGAGAGGTCAGACACAGAGAACCACAGCTGGTGTGAGTTAATAATTGCAAACATCTGCCATACCAGGAAGACAGTACTTCACACCTTCCTTCCCATCATCTGCTTCTTATATGCTTTCTGTTCCCTCTTCTGTAATGTTCACTGATCCCTGAAGGGGTGATATTGGTGTCCCATTTAGAGCTGAGCACCCACTCACCAGTGATTTATTCTCAGCTCATTGAGCAGCCAAGAGTCTTTTCATTTACATACATTGTTGCAAAAAAAAAGCATTGTCTCTGATCAAGGCTGAGGATAACACTTATCTAAGAGTGTAAATATAAACATTTAGAAAGCAGTGTAACACATGCTCATTTTACAATACAACAATAATAAGTAATCCCTGGTGTCTATGACCTCCCCAGTCATGAGTATTTGAGTTTCCAGTACAAGACTTGAATTCTCTCTGAAGAAGCAGGTCTCAAATCAAAGCAGGGAATGGTTGGTTAATCTCACTGTTGTACCAATGGGTACAACTTGCCTGGTAGGTCCATTCTGTAACACTCTAGATTTACTGCTGAGTAACATTGTTGATGACTTTTCTACCCTGGCTGTCATATAACATCCCCAGCAGTACAAGAGTCAGCTAGAAGATATGAAGATTCCAGTTCAGTTTCAGCTTGGTTTTCCTATCACTTGCAACAGAGGTTTGTGATCTCTTCAACAGTAGGGTGAGCAACCAAGAGCAATAGCAAGACTCTTTGCTGTTTGGAGGTTTACAAGGGCATACGTGACCACCAACTTATGTAGAGGTATCTTATCCTGGCACTGAGATTTTCATTTGATCATCTATGGCTTCTGAAATTAGCATTATCCACCCATGCAGGATACTTATATTTAATTCTTAAATGATTCTTAATTAATTTAAAGACAAGACTTCTTTATAAGTGTTTCTTCCATCTTTAGGTTTTGGTTATCCCTCACACTCACCCTCTTCCTTTCTTCTATCTCCTGACCTCTCCTCCTTTGACTTTATCAGTCCCAGTAGCATCCTCCAACTTTATATTCATGTGTTCTATTATGTGTTCTACTATGTCCTGGTTGATTCTTCTCCATACTGTTTCTCTCCTCCATTTTCCTTCAGCTCTTTCTTCTGCCTATATATGTTTATCCTCAGTCTCTCCTCACCATTTTATTTTATGTGTGTTCTGTTACCATTCCTGACTCCTTCCTTCACACCCCATCTCTTATATGCGTGTGATGCTTAGTGGTAATTGTCACTCAACACCTAGAAGGCACACCTGTGAGGAATTATCTAGATGAATATCAGCCTCTGAGAAAGTCAATGAGGGATTGTATTAACCCTTGAGTTATGTGAGAAGACTCAGCTTAATTGTGAGCAGGACCAAGTCCTGGGTAGGGATCCTAGACTGCATAAGATGAGGCAAGCTGAGCACTACATGCATGCATTAATCCAGTCTGCTCTGCTCTTGAATGTGAATGGAATGTCACCAGCTTCCCCAAGCTTCTGCTACTTGATTTCCTGTTCTTGATGAACTTTATCCTGGAACTAAGAGCCAAGTTATCTTTTATCTCATATTCTGCTTTTGTCAAGATATTTCCATAGCAACAGGAAAAGAAACCAAGATGAGTTTTTGTTTGTTGTTTGGTTGGTTGGTTTGTTTTGCTTTTTGTTTTCTGATTTCATGACCTATAACTACATTATACTTGTGCACATTTAGTTATTTTCTGTTCTATTTACTTTTCCAAATTTTTGTTCTTTAATGATGAATAAAACTCCTATCTGTACATAGAGCATACTTTCATTTTTTTCTTTTCCTGATTTGCGTTTCTTACTATTAAAAACAGAACAATAAAAAAATAGGAGTATAAGTATCTTCTGATGCAATATTAAACCCATTGAGGTTTCTCAAGAGTAAATAACTGGATTGTATTAAGTTTGAGAAACATCAGCCATGATTTATCATAGTGCTACATCAGTTTACACTCTCATTACCAATAAGGTTCTACTTTACTCCACATTCATCAAGGTCTTGTTTTCCTGTCATAGGAGTTGATTGGGGAGAGATAGACTCTAAAAGTAGTTTGATTGCATTTTCTCAATGGCTTTTAATTGAGGTTGACTGCTTTTAAAAATATGTTTTGTTTCTTATGTTATATTTTTTTGTTCTGTGTGACTGCATGGGCATCTTGTACCAATGTGGAATCAGAGGTCAATTGTGTGATAGTCAGTTCTTTTCTACATTGGGTCTTGGGAATCAAGTGGTCCGACATGGTGGCTAAGGTCCTTACCTCTGAGCCTTCTTGGTTTTTGAACCTTGAATACATCATTAGGAATTAAGATTCTCTGGGTTTTTTTTTGTTTGTTTGTTTGTTTTGCTTTGTTGTTGTTGTTTGTTTTTTTACTGGGAAGGCTTATAACTATAAAGTTCCATTAATCCCCTTTGGTTATATTCCAGCTCTAGTGTTGTTCTATCACTTTCATTTGGTACCGGAATTTTTTTTTTTAAATGTCCTTTCTGCATTCTTTACTGACATCCTTTGATTCAAAAGTATATTGTTTAATCTCAAAGATATCAAGCACCTGTTTAGTTTCTGAGGTTACCTTTACTGAGGATTTCCAGTTTTATTTCATAATGATCTGATAGATTGTTATAATTATTTCAATTTACTTTTGGTATTTGTTAAGTCCTGCTTTGTAGCCTACAATACACTCAATTTTAGAGAAGATTCATGTGACATGGAAAAGAACATTTATTCCATATCTGCAGAAGATTTTGTAGTTTTATATTAAATACCGTTGATCTGTGCTATAAGTCAGCCTTTAGGATTCTTTTCTAACTTCAGTTCTATAAGGCATATCCAGCTATGAAGGAAATCTGAATTCTTCTGCAATTGTGGTAGGAACTGTGTGGTCTCCAATTCTTTTATCATTTGTTTTATGAAACTGATAGCAAAGGATTTGTCATATAAATGTTTTTAATAGTAATATCTTCCTTATAATTTTTTTCTTTTTATTAATATGTAGTTGTCCTCTGTGTATTTTTCCTACATATATGCACTTCTGCAGACAATAGAGAGTTGGATTTTTTTGTCTCTTCTGGTTTTCATTTTGAAATTTTCATAAACTATATTTTTCATGATCTTCTTTCCCCTCCATGAATGCATCCCAGATGCCCTCTACTCCTGCTCATATTCGCCTGCTTCATATTCTTCCTCTTTCTCAAAACAACAACAAAACCAACAAGAACAAAAATACATTGCACTCAGAAAAATGCACGTGCAATCGTACACACACATACACACACACACAATTATAAGAGAAACCATGAAATCCATTTTGCGTTGGCCAGCTATCCCTGGCCATGCTGCCTCACCTGAAGTGTGTTTGCTACCTGCTGTGTCACACCAGAAAACTGAGTTTTTCATTTCCAAGCAACTTCAATCGCAAAGGCCTTCTCTGTTAGGGATACAGCATTGTATTAATTTCCCTTCTCCAGGCTTAGATTTTGCCTGCTCTGAACTTGGGCAGATCTTGTGCATGCTTCATCCACTTTCTGCCTTGACAATAAACCTCTTAAAATTATGGACTTCCTCTTGTCTTTGGGGCCCACTATGGAGAACCATAGAGGGGGCCTTTAACCAATGAGCTGCCATCTAATCTCCTGCAGAAAGACCTCTCTGCACTCCATCCATGGAGGCCTGTCAACTCAAGCAAGCTAGCCAAGCCAGCCGTGACACAGCCAAGCCAGTCGCCTCAACCAAGAATCTCTACCCTGTGGGGCAGCACTGGAGCTTCTTTCCCTTTTCTCTTTTGGCTGCGGGCCAGTCCACCCTGTATGCCCCCCCTCCCCCGCGTCCCTTCTCAGTCCTTCTGCGGTCTCCCAGAGGCACCACAAACCTTTCTTTGGGAGGAGCTGTGGATAAGTGAAAGGAACAAGGGCCCAGGAGTAAGGCCCAACACCTACCTTCCCTTCCCATTAGGGTGTTATCCAAGGTTCGAGGCCTGTGCTCGACCAGGAACCCAGCTGCCTCTCACAGCTCACCGCCCCACAAGTTCTGGCTATTATGAATAGACTAGCAATGAACATGGATCAACATGTATCTCTATAGTACATGCAGAGTCTTTTGGGTATATGCCACAGAGTATCATACTTTTATCTTTGGTAAATCAATTTTCAGCTTGTTGAGGAACCTGGACATTAATTCCCTGTGTGGCTGTACCAGTTTGTACTCTCACCAGCAATGAATAAGTATTGCCTTCCTTGAAACCTCATCAGCATACGATGTTTCGTTGATCTCATGTTGTCTCATGTTTTGTTGATCTTGGTCATTCTGACTAGGATAAGATAAAATCTCAACATAGTTTTGACTTACAGTTTCCTGATGGCTAAGGATATTGGACATTTTTAAGTGTTTCACAGATGTTTGTGCTTCATTCCTTAAGAGCTCTGTTTATTTCTATACTTTTTATTTGTTCATTTGTTTGTTTGTTTTGGGGCACAGGGTTATTCTATGCAGCCCTGGCTGTTCTAGAACATACTATGCAGATCAGGATAGTCTTAAACCCACAGAGATCCACCTGGTTCTGTCTTTCAAGTGCTGGTATTAAGGTGTGTACCACCTCTGCTTAACTTCTAGGCCCTATTTTTAATTGGGTTTAATTTATTTTCTTAATGTTCAGATTTTTGAGTCCTTTATATTCCAGATATGAACCCTGTGTCAGATGTAAAATTGGGTAAAGTTTCTTTCCCCAATTTATAGGCTGCCACATTGTGCTGCTTCAGTGATGGAGTCCTTTGCTGCATAGAAGCTTTTTAGCTTCATTGAGTCCTGTATTCTAGTTATTGATCTTAATACCTAAACATTCAGGGATGTGTTCAGAAAGACTTTTCTAGTGCCAATAAGTTCAAGTCTATTCCACCACACTCTCTTCTATCAGATTTAGGAATTCTGGCCTTGTGTTGATCTCCTTGATCCATATAGAACTGTGCTCTGTGCACAGTGATAGATATGGAAGTATTCTTATTCTTCTACATGTAGCCATCCATTTTGACCAGGACTATTTGTTGAAGATGTTAATGTTTCTCTGTGTGTTTTTTTTTGTTTTGTTTCCTTGGCTTCTTTTTAAAAAAATTAGGTGTTCATAGGTGTACTGACTTATGTCTTGGATTTCAACTCTACTCCACTAATCAATGACAGTTTTATAAAAATATAATGTCAGGGTTTTTTATTGCTATAGCTCCATAGTATAATTTGAAATATGGAAGGGTGATACTCCCTGTAGTTCTTTTATTATTCAAGGTTATTTTATGTATCATATTTTGTATGTGTGTGTGTTTCCATATAACATCTAAAAGTATTTTTTTCAATTCCTATGAAGAACTGTGCTGAGATTTTTATAGGTAGTTCACTGACTGTGTAGGATGTTTTTGGTAAGATGGTTATTTCACAGTTTTAATCCTACCAATCCATAAACATGGGAAGTCTTTCTATCTTTTGATGTCTTCTTTGATTTCTTTCCTCACATGTATTAAAGTTTTTATTATACAAGTTTTTCTCTTGCTTGATTAGAGTTATGACAAAATATTTTTTGAGACAACTATGAAAAAGTATTGCTTCCCTGATTTCTTTCTTGGTAAGTTGGTCATCTGTATAAAAGAAGGCTGCTTATTGTTGTTTAATTGGGGTGGAGATGTTGAGAATCTCTCCACTTCAGACTCTGAATGTCTCCAGATATTCAGTCTGGGGGTAGTTGTTCTAAATGAGACGCTTCCCCTCATTCCACAGTCTGCCATGGTTTTTCTGGAGTTCCAATCTCTTTCTTGATTGGGCAATGGTGGTGTTTGAGTGTTTGTTATGTTTTATTCTGTTCAATCTCACACTCCATGACTACTGCCCTGGTGCCTTTTCCTTCAGTTGCTGTCTTCCTTTTTCCTCTGCTGGCATGCTCACTGAATTCAACCTTTGATCAGCTTTTCAGCATTGCAAAAGCCCTCTCCTTGGCCTACACTCACTAGCACTTGAAGTTCTTCACCACAATTACCTGATGGAACCTAGCTCAGCACTAGCAGTGTGGGACAGGCTGGTTTCATTATGGAGAAATTTCTACCCAGTCTCCTTTCTGGTTTCTATAATTCATTCTTTTATTGCTCACTTGATGGCTTTCAGTCTTGACTTTCTTCCATCCAAACTCTCTCTGCACAGATGCTGCTTTTAAACAGCATTCTCCTCCTCCTTTTATATTTACTTAAGACTTGAAAAGAATCATCTTGAACCATGTACTTGTAAAAACAGCCAGAAAACCAAAGCTAAATGCACATCAGAAATTTAACTTCAAGGCCCATGTTTCAACCCTTAAATCAGAATTCCAAAAGTATAGAGACTTTGGAATTTACATTTTGTTTAGCATCTTACTTGGTACAGTGAAGATGGAAATTGTTGCCATAAGAAGCAGTAAAGATGTAACCCCCCAAGTGTTAAATGGCAACTGCTGAAAGGAAAACTGCTTTCCCATGAAACGAAAGTTGATGGTGCCAGTAGTTACCAAGGGAAGAATATAAGACCAGTTTTGAATTGGAATTACACTAGAAAACAAAGAAATGTAACAAAAGGACCAATAGGAAAAGATAGAGGAAATAACAGAAGTTAAAGCTATCAGAACTCTAAAATTTTTCTTGGTACTAATTTTTTAAGTAATACTCTGATATCACCACTAAGGTGTAGTTACAACTGTGGACTTTGGCACATTCTATTATGTAACAGACAATCAGCATATGTTTTATTATACAACATTACACCAGAAAAGGAGATGTTTGAAGTCTGAGATGGTGAGTAAATTTCATTGCAAAATAGAATTGATAATACAAAATATATCTCTCTACATTTTGTACATAACAAGTCAGCTCTGCAAAATTAAATCGAAGTAATTTCATTTTACTGTGTCCTTTGAACCATTAAACAAAATCTACACACACTATTGCTCTTGCAAAGTAAATGTAAGTTAATCAGTTATGTCATAGAAAGAACTGAAGTGGTGCTATGAAAATTAAAGGGGTGTCACCACCAAAGGATTATGAAAGCCAAACTCTGAGTCATTCTTAGTAGCTCTGATTTATTATATAATAAATTTCAGGAGTCATTGGTCACATATTGGGATTACAAGAAATTTGCAAAGCATTAAAAATTTTCAAAAGTATTTTAAAATGTGAAAACACTGGAAGAGTAACTCAAGATGAGAAATCTAAAAAATAAAAGTCTAAGGATATGTCCATACCTAAATTTTAGAAATGCAATCTCCACTCAAAAATACTTAATTCTGTAATGTGTTGTAAAGGAAGGACAAGATCCCAGTGAGCTCTATCTAATCCACTGTAGATAAATGGTTGGCTATCTTTTTCTACAAGTTTTCAGAATTTGCTAATATTATTTCTCCAAAAGTTATGTCCTTGCAAAATATGAAGTAAAATTTATAAGCCTAGAGATATATTATGTATAATTAAGCTAGAGAATTACTTTGTTATAAATTAAATAAATTTATTCAGGTTTTAACATATCTAATATTTCTATATATTGCATATCTGTCATTACTTATGCATTACGTATACATGTATATATAAATGTTTCTGTTTCTCATACACTTTAAATAAATGTCTATAGTATTTTTAAATAACATGTTTTACAAAGTACTAAAGTTTGAAGCTGTCATTTTACTTCCACAAAAAGTTTTAAGCTTTTCTTAGCTTTTCCTATAAAAGTTGTTACTTTCAACACAATTTTATGTCCCTTTGATTACAATTTGTTGCTTTGTGCTTAGCTTTCATATTGATAACTATTTACTGATAAAACATTTAAATATCTTCATTGCCAAATATAATTGGCTTCCTTTTCTGTAGGCAATCTCTAAATGTCATAAATTCATCCGTAGTTCCAAATACAGTGCAAGAGCTGAACATATGTTGTACTTTTAATGGCCATTTCCCTCATCAGTGTGATAATTAACACTGCAACATTAATCATCAGTACAAGGAAAGATGATCTGTGTTCAGATCTAAAAACTGAAGAAAATCGATAGAAGCTTTGGGATAACAAAAGCAAGATCACAAGAACTGATTTCCTTTGGAAACTTGTGGAAAATCATTTTATCAATAAAAGATATTTCATCTCACTGCTTGCATCCTGTTGTTCTCCTGAGATGTAACTCAGCCTCCACTGAGTGTACACACAGTAAATCCCAATACTGTAAAAAACATCCATCCACCCTTCATGAAGCCAGAGCCTATTCTTTAGAGTTCTCTTGATACTACAAGCATCAACTCTTAACAATATATCCTCACTGACCTTGACAAGTCAGATACATCATGAGGACATAAGAAATGAAATAATTAAAGTAAAACACAACAGAATGGCCAATCTTAAACAGAGAGCTTGACATCCTGAGTATATATTCACACACATATGCAGTGCATGTATGCACATGCACACACACACACACTAAGGAATTCAATGGATAAAAATGAAATATTAATACCAGAGACTGAATATTAAGGAAGTGATGACAGATGAGGTAAGAAAAAACTCAAAAGTGGCTACAGAAGCTTGGACACAAGAAAAATTCCACTAACTGCAATTCTTCAGATAAAACAAATAATAAGGAAAGCTAATTTCTTTTTTAAGATTCATTTATTTTATGTAGGTGAGTTCATGTTGCTATCTTCAGACACCAGAAGAGGGCTTTGGTCCCATTATTAATAGCCGTGAGCCACCATGTGGTTGCTGGGAATTGAACTCAGGACCCCTGGAAGAGCAGTCTTAACCACTGAGCAATCGCTCCAGCCCCAGAAAGCTATTTTCTCTATCCTGTTCCAAGCATCAAACTCTAGAGTCTGTTTAACATTCACAAGCACAGTTACCTATTTGTTTACCTTATCATGCACGTGACACTGCTTTCACCTTAAGATGCACTGGAAATATAGTTTGTTTACAAGTTTATCTTTTCAAAATCACACAAGCCGAAATAGTTCATGCTGCTCTTGTGTTGTAGTTTCTGGGGAACAAGAACAACCTTCACTCACCTCAGACAGGGAAACTATGACAGGATGAAGTAAGGATATCACTGATATCCTTATTGGGCTTCATTACAGGAATGCTGATGAGGGGTTGCTTACAGAGGCAGAAATGACTGAAATGCAGCTGCATCACCAGAAGCCCATCCCAGGATAGATGGCCACTGGTGAAAACTGGAAACCTGGAGCACAGGGCATGACCTGCAGGCAGCTCAATATATTGGAGAGTATCCTTTGGAAGAAAAGTTGGCTGAGCCTCTTCCAGGAAGCTCAATAGGTCTCTGCTACTGTTGGGCTGCTTTAGTTAAGTTCTGTTTCTTTCAGGCAGCCTGGTTGGTCTGAGAGTTCACTCAGCAGTTCTAAGAGCTTGTGTATGCTTGTGGAGAAAGAGACAACATATCCACATTGTGTGGTAACAAGCATCCATCAGCTATGAGATGGGAGGGTTTAATCTAGGATGGATCTCTAGACAATGGTTGCTAAGTAGCCATTGCCTTTAAAAGATGATGACATTTCACACTAGATATAGTAAAAGAATTAGAGTTTGTTTACATATGCATTCCCATATTACAATCCACTCGAAATAATAACAAGAAATCACCTAGAAATCTTTCTAATATTTATAAAATATGAAAACTATACAATGGACCATTGAGATGGATCATCTATGTCTCCATTTTCAAATTTCAAATAAATTAATTTCATCCGTGCCATGACTCTCACAGCTGTGGGCATCAAGGGGCACTGGAAAGGAGGGTATGGTTAGACAGAGACACAAGATTCTGTGTTCACTGCAAGATGAGTGCTCTTTATTTTTCCCACTTTCGTTGATATACTGTTTATCTAGCTACTATAGCTCCCACTGCAAGCAGAGCTTAACCAAACAGTCTCTTTGCCCCCTTACCTGAGTTCTTCCCTCTGTACTTCCCTATCCCCTTGACATTTTTTTCCCTGGAGGACAGTCTACCTGGGCCTTATCTCATGCCTGCAGTTTTCTAACATCATGGAACCACATATGTGTCAGGGTTTGTGCTTTAGAAAGAAACTGTGATCACCTAGACCCCAACATATCTGAAATGGTACCTCCTTCCTAATATATATTATATTGAAGTAATATATATATATTCAATGTTTTTTAATTGAAGCATTTATTATAATGCTTTTTTATTGGATATTTCTTTAGTTACATTTCAAATGTTATCCTTTTCCAGGTCCCCCCAACTCCCTATCCCATCCTCCTCTGCTTCTATGAGGGTGTTCCCCCACCCACCCACCCACTCCCACCTCCCTGACCTCAAATTCCCCTACACTGGGGCATCAAGTCTTCACAGGACCAAGGGCATCTGCTCCCATTGGTGCCTGACAAGGCCATCCTCTGCTACATATGCAGCTGGAGCCATGGGTCCCTCCATGTGTACTCCTTGGTTAGTGGTTTAGTCTCTGGGAACTCTGAGGGGTCTGGTTAAGGAAAGGCCATCCAGAGACTGCCCCACCTGGGG
Organism: Mastomys natalensis; assembly: GCA_021653895.1. Classification (NCBI taxonomy): domain Eukaryota; kingdom Metazoa; phylum Chordata; class Mammalia; order Rodentia; family Muridae; genus Mastomys; species Mastomys natalensis. The sequence continues at coordinate 121,300 of JAJTUV010002263.1, read as the reverse complement.
ATCCATCCCATATACAGTCACCAAACCCAGACACTATTGTGGAAGCCAAGAAGCACATGTTCCTTCTTCTGTCTGTCTCCAGAGAGACTCTGCCGGAGCCTGACAAATACAGAGGCAGATGCTCACAGCCAGCTATTAGAGTAACCACAGAGTCCCCAATGGGGAATGGAGGACTTAGAACAAGGACTGAAGGAGCTGAAGATGTTTGCAACCCCATAGGAAGAACAATAATATCAAACAATCTTAATACTGTAAGACTCAAACTATTGATTTTAGAGTTCAGGGTTTTAATAAATGCATTTAACAACATCAAGGAAAACAAAGGAGACTGATTTTTGAAGGTCTTTCTCGGTGTTTTATTCAACACTGTGATGTTCTGTTTGCATTCATATATCTCTGTCCACAACCCTAGAATATGACACCAAAGCATTAGATATTAATTCGTTATCAAGTCTGATACCTTTAAAACTAAATGCCTACAAGGTGTGCAGGAAAAAAAAACAAAACAAACAAACAAAAAAACAGAGCAGAGATAGAGGGAATGTCCAACCAATGACTAGCCTAACTTGAAACCCATCCCATGGGCAAGAACCAATTCCTGACAGTATTAATGGTGCTTTGTTGTACTTGTAGACAGGAGCCTAGCATGACTGTTCTCTGAGAGCTCTATCTACCCGCTAATGGAAACAAATGCAGAGACCCACAGCCAAACATTCAATGGAGCTCAGGAGTCTTGTGGAAGAGTTGGAGGAAGTTTGAGGGACCCTAAGGGGATAAGAGACTCTACAAAAAGACCAACAGAGTCCACTAACACTGGACTGTGGGGGCGGGTCCCAGAGACTGAACCACTAACCAAAGAGCCAAGCATGGGCTGGACCTAGGTCTCCTTCCTACACATAGGTAGCAAATGCACAGCTGGGTCTTCATGCAGGTCCCCCAACAACGGGAGCAAGGGCTGACCTTGACTCTGTTACCTCCCTGTGGGTCCCATTCCCCTTAATTGGATTTCCTTGTCTCAGTGGGAGAGGATGTGCCTACCCCTGAATTGACTTGATATACCAGAGTAGAGTGATACCTGCGGGGGGTGGAGGGGTAGGGCAGGGAGAGATTAATTAATTAATTAATTAATTAGGAGGAAGAGATCAAGAAGGCGGATCAGGGGGACTAAGATTGGGATGTAAAGTGAATAAATAAATAATTTAATGAAAAATATAAAAATAATAAAAATAAATGGATTAACCTTTTAGATTTTGTTAAAGAATGAAGTGCAGCTTTTAAATAACTTCAGTCACATGGAAAGGCAAGATGTGATTGAAAAACAACTATAAAATGATTCATAAAATATTGTACACATAAATATAATACCTAAAATTTAGCTAAAATTATAATTACCTTAAAAATATAGACAAAATCCCACTTGATTTTATGATATATCCCATTTATTTGGAAAAAATACCTACTATGTAAAATCACTGACTGCAGTAATTATAAAGTCATTCCTCTAGAATAAAAAATAAGCAGAGAAAAGTAAGAGTGGAGACTCAGGAACAAGGTAGACCAGAGGAGTGAATGAAAAGAAAAAAAAATCAATAAGAAATTGCCTTTAAGAAAAAAAGCTAAAATATAAAATACCTCAGGGAGGAAAAAAATCAATGTAAGATAAAATGAAAAGACAAACGTAAGAAAATGACTTGACTTTTAAAGTGAGTTTAGGTAATAGTATCATGAGGAATATGACATGTCAAGTTTCCCTCAAGACAAAACTAGAGGAAATAGCTTAAATTAAAGGCAAAGAGAAAAACTGAAATCAATAGAGCAGATGAACAGGAACACAGGTCCAAATGTCTACACATCAAGAATTTTACATGTCCACCCTAGCATGAGGAGCTGCGGCTTGTCTTCCCAACAATCTGTCCCCTCTGCGCACTGTCCCCTGCTGACACTATCACCTCTAGGAGATGATCCTACACTGCAGAAAGATGATGGAGCTGCAGGGACCCAAAGCAGACTTGCCTCTCCAACCTCCTTCCCTCAGTCATCCAGGAAGTCAAAGAGAGGTCATCCAAGAAAAAAATCACAATGTGTTACATTTTCATAGATCTGTGAAAAACAAGTGTGCGTTCTTTCTTTTAAGATTCTTGCTAGTGTGAATCATTAGACATAGAGACAACCAAGACCTTTTTCTTTTCCACTTAAAAACAATCACCTATGCTTAAAGCCTCAGAAAGTGTGTGTGTGTTATGTGTGTGCACGCGTGTGTGCACACCTTTCTGTGTGTACATACTTATAGTCAGACATAGTTAAGAAAACAGCTTTATAAGTCAGACACAGTTGACAATGATGGCAATGAAGAGGGGGAGGAGGAGGAACAGGAGGAAGAGAAGGTTACCAAAACTCGCAGCATCATGCTCACCTTCCCTTTCATTATTAAGTCAAGAGTTTTCATCCTTTCACTTAAAAAGAGGTTCTTTTAGATTCTATTTGGCTTATCCTAATTTCCATCACCTATGCCATTTCATTTGGATAGAATTGTTAGATAAAATAATTATATATATTTGATATATATCATATATATATGCACTGAGATAGAGATCTCATGACAATGATCTAATGATCATGACTTCTGAGTGGCTAACAACCCAGTATGATATACCACATGTTTATGCTGAGTAGAAGAGAAATTTTCCATCAGGATGGAACAGAGTAGCATAATATGAGGCTCTGCAATGCTTCAGAATGAAAAAAAAAAACTAAACATAATCTATTGTGAGCATCTAAAATTCTCTGTTCATTACTTATTGGCAGAAGTTGGCTGCAGATAAGGGAAATAGGAAAATTGATACGATGACATCATGGGCTATGATCATTCCAGTGGAGACCCATGAGAACAATTTACATTGATAAGAGGTAAACCTCAGATGAATGAATTCAATGATCTAGTCAGACTAAGGCTTTTCTGCCTTTTTTGTGATATGAACCTTATTTAGTTTATACTCATTAGGTTTGGATGAATATACTTCAAAATCATAAGTTAAATAGGAAAACCACATGCATTATATTGGTAGGAACAAAGACAGAAAGAAAAAGTGGCTGGGGCGCGGGGTGTTGGGGGGAGGGAAGGGAGGACAAATAAAGAAGACAACTAAGAAACCTCCAACTTCTCGCTAATAATTTGCACTCCAGAAAGACTTCATTAACTCTGTCCCCTGTATGTGATGTATGCTGGAACCATGGCTTTTCCAGCCTCTCCCTAATGAATGGAGAATATTGTCTCCAGTCTACCTAGTGTCTTAACAAAACTATAGCACTAACATTAAATCCAATCCCACCTACAGCCCAAAATGTTCATGAATATTACACCTTGAAACTTGGCCCTTCACCTAACTTTAACTCCACAACATTCATTTAAATCCCATCTGCCTCCACTGTGCCTCTAAACTGAAAAACTAAGTCCAGAATTAGCCACAATGTGTCGTGATGTTAATTGGGAGATGAGCTGGGTACTGTGACACAGTTCTCTAATCCCAGCGCTCAGAAGATAGAGACAGGTGGATCTCTATGAGTTTGCCTGATCTATGCAGTGAGTTCCAGGCCACCCAAGGCTACATAATGAAACCCTTCCATAAACAAAATAAATAAATAAATGCATACATAATATATCATACATATTTAAAAACGAGTCTATGCTTTTCCTTTAAAAAGGTGGTGAATACTAAACTCCTGTCAATAAAATGAGCTATAGATAGAATGCTTTGGGGAACACAAGTCATGACTTGTCAGGCAATGCAAATAATTGGTAGGAAACAATTCCTAGGTTGTTGGAATAGAATTCTTAGGTTTTATTAAATAGAATTTATTTCAATGTATAAAATTGTTTCCTATCTTTTCCTAGTTCATCAACTTTTCCTAGGCAGCATTGAGAAAATAAACGTGTGTCATTATGCATTTAGGACTTAATAGTGTTTAGTGTTCCATTTCAAAATGTACTTTTAATTAAAATAGAATCATATCACTTCCCTCTTCCCTATCCTTGCCCCACTCTCACCAAATACCACCCCTCCAATGCTTTCCATGATTCCGACTCTCAATACGCTATTCCTGCTTTTATTATTATTGTTACATATGTATATATGCAGGCATATCCATGAAAGAGGCTAACTCTGCCTCTCCCAGTAGTTATAATTGCCTATATTTGTTTGTTTAAGAGCAGGACCAGAGAAATATTTTCCTTTCTACTTCACACATCTACAGACATTGCAATTGCTCTAGTCTTGCTTATAAAATCATTTCTAGAAGAGACTATTTCATAACAGATTCCCTGATATTCTCAGTCTTAAAAATCTTTTTGGCCCCCACTTTCTGCCTTGGTCCCTGACACAATTCTTGCAAGAATTGTGATGTAAATATATCCACTGAGATTGGTCTTGTCACTACATACTGATCTTTCATTGTACTTGTGTTTTGCTGTATATCTTGTAAGGAGCTATATATGCTATAAAGAGACGTTTGTTGTAAATGCTCTATATGCTGGAAAGAGAAGCTTCATTGATGAGGGGTGATGGTTACACTTCTCTGTGAGTTTAAAGGTAAATGAAGTGTGCAAGGAAAGAAGGAAGGAGTAAGGAAGTGTGAAGATCTAGCAAGTGGTGGGAGTAGATTTTTTCCAAGGTCCATGACCACTTTAGCCTCAGGAAAGTACATAGCTTCTATCCTGTTGTGTGGGTCTCAAGTCGATGTAGGCAACTGTCTACATGTCACTTATTGCAAATTTAAGTATACCGTGCCATGGTGGTCATTGTGGTTCATAGGCATTGCATCCCGGTAAGACTATTAGCTGCTTCTCTCTGCAGCTCAGAATTTTCTGGTACTACAGTAACTAAACAGCAGGAAGGAGGCTTTCAGGTTAGATATAGCTCAAATGTTTATGTTTCTCACGTTTGCTCCGAAATAATAAAATCTATTTTATTTTGAGAAAAATTAACTGATTCGAGGATAATTTCAAGATGAAAGGAAAAGACCTTCGCTGTAATTGAGGATTTGACAGAGATAGCCAGATATTATATTAAAATTCTATATTTTTCCTGTTTGAGTGAATAAAATGAAAAATTCATAAGGGAGGATTTAATGAGTCAGTGAAAAATCTAAATCCATCAGAATGTGATTCACTGCACACTACCAACTGCTCAGTACTTGAATGAATACATTAAAGACTGTGTGTGCCCTGAGTTCTGAATGAAGATCAACACAGGGACTGAAGCCTGGACTCTGTTACCAAACAGGCCTAGCCACTGCTGCACTTTGCCCAAGGGAACATTGCAACCTACTGGACTTGTTCACCACATTGCAACAACCAAGATGTACGTGGTATGATCCAAATAAAGTTTCATTTACATTAATTCTTTTAATATATACTTTCTCATTTTCATTTACTTAAATATCTTATTGTCCCTATTTTTATGCTATTTTCAAAAAGTACCATTTGGTGATTTGAAAGCCATCACTTAATATTGATTGATTTCTATTAATGTTTGTCTTTAAATACATCAATTATTGTGTAAAGCAGCCACTTGTCTTTCTTCCTCAATCTTGCTTATAGCATTATATGATTCCTTATATCTTATTAAATTTTCTTTGTCTTATTATTTAAAATTTAAATCTGTAATATCATATTACTGCCATTCATAAAATATTTAGTGTAATTTTGACTCCATATCTATTATTATAGTATCAATACATCTTATATAACATTATATACTTTATAAATAGTCTCTCTCTATATTTTAATATGCACATCATTATTCAAGTATTGAATTGTTTCAGTATTCCACAGCACTTTATTCAATTTGTTTTCCACTGTCATCCTTCGTTTTGATATGTGCATTGATTTTGTGTTGCAAAATTCCCTTATTCTATCAGAGAATGCAATTCATAAGCAAGTTAGTTTAAGGTTAATTGGACAAGGTCCTTGATTGATAAAAATTTTAGATTTTCATGTGTATGTATTTGTCCAGAAGTATTTTCATTTTACTGCTGTAAGAAGATGATAAACCTGGTAACTTTGCTTATTAAAAGTAACCACATTTCTTCCATTTCTTGTAATCATTCTTATCTCAGATTTTATTAATCTATTTTATTTGTATGGATATTATATTTTTAAAAGGGTACTTTCACTGTTTTCATTGTGCTAAAATTTCTTTCATGGTACACATTTTATTTTTAGACAAGCTCTCAACTATGTGGGCCTGGTTTTGCCTGGAACTTGCTGTCTAGACCAAGCTGGCTTCAAAGTCATAGATATCTACCTGCCTCTGCCTCCTGAATACAGGGATTAAAGTCATGTGACACCACGCCCAGCTTTAAACTGTATGTTTGTCATGTCTATTATCTTCACTTGAAGAGTTATATCTCATTGTATTTCAGAATTCTTATGAATTCTGGAATGTGCTTCTTTATAGTTTGGAGCCTAGATTTTATTCCCCTCATTCATATGTGGTTCAAGTCCATTCGATCCTTATGTCTTACTTAGAGTTTCTTTTGCTAACATAACAAACGAACAAACAAAAACAAAACAAATAAACAAACAAAAATCAAAACCACCATGACTAAAAGTATCTTGGGAAGAAAAGGATTTATTTCAATCTACAGTACTCAGATCACCCTCTCGTCATGAGTGGAAGTCAAGTCAGGAATTCAAGTGGGAACGGAAAGGAGGAGTTCAAGGAATGCTGCTTACTGACTTGCTCCTTGTGGCTTCCTTAGGCTGTTTTCTTATTGCATCTAGGACCATCTGTCCAGGAGTGACATTGCCTGCAGTGAGCAGGGCCCACCCACATCTACCATTAGTCAAGAAAATGCATTACGGATTTGCCAATTGGCAAATTTTCTGAAGTCATTTCTCAACTGAAAGTTCCTTTCCCCAAAGGACTCTAACTCATGTCAAGTTGACATAAAATTAACTAATACTACTCATTTCACAATTTCATTTTAATTCTTCTACCTGCTGTGCTGACACCATAGCTTAGATTGTTTCTGGATTTTTTCATTTTCTGGAATGGCTCCCATAAGAGTTCCATCTTTTAGAAACTTTAGCAAAATGTTCCCCAATATTTTCACCCATTTTGTAGAATAATTCTAAATATGTTTCATCTTTATTCTCCTGCCTAATTCATTTTTACATTGCCACTGAATCTTCTCTTTCATTCATTTTTAACTGGAAGATCAGTATCTAGACAGCATTTGACAATGTTAAATCCCAGTGGAGCGTTACGTCTCTTCAGTGAGGGGAGCCTTTCTCCTCAGATTCAATTCAGAATGACATCATTTATTAATACAGGACTTTCTAAACTATGAATTCACAAGGCCAGCATTCCAAAATAATATTTAAGTCATTTTTCTGTGAGCTGTATGGTTTGCTAATTTTACTCAGTTTTAAAATATTACAAATCTACATGAAATTGGGAAACAAAGAAAATATTTGGCAGGAGCCTATTAACCATTATAAAAACTTCTTGTTTGAGCAGGGCAATTTGATTAGGTTTTTTTCCCATAGTAAGATAGAGATCTATTATTTGAGTAGAAATATAGCATATTCTGTTCTATGATTCAGACGATCACTCTGTGGCTGGACTAAAAACTAAAAGCACATCCTCAACTTGAGATCAGGCCCAAGTCAATTTTGGTCAACCTCTAATACTTTGTTTCTTAATGTATGGGAGTATTTTGCTTGCATACCATAAGTGTACCCTGTGAACACAATTCTAGGAGGCCAGAAGAGGGTGTTGGTTTCCCTGGAAGTGGAATTGGCAGAGTTGTAAGCTGCCCTGTGGGTGCTGAGTCTTCCAGAAGATCAGCAAGGGTCCTTAACCACTATGCCACCTTCCAGGTTCAACTCCTTCTACTTTTCACAAGAGAGCTTTTTGTGAATACCCAAAACATGTCTCTGAGAGATCCAAATCCTCTCACAAGCACATATTGGGTATGCTGAAAGTGACACTGAGTATGGCCCTTAAGCCCACACATTGTTTCATTTGTGGAAGTTAATTGATAATCCTCTATCTCTCATTCACCTTGCAAAGATATCTGCAAAGTATGTTTGTGGGTATCTGCAGGGGTTGTGCTGAGGCTGTGCATACACAGGCTGCACAAACTCTTCTCTCACCTTGAGGGCCTCCTTTACATTTGTATTGACTTTCTCAATCTTTGACCTGAATACTCCATTTCCTAATAGTACTTCTCCAAAGCTCTTCTCAAATAAACTAATGCAGTTTAATGTTTTAATTAGAGTCTTATTGTAAATAAAACTAAGCTAAACAAGGGCAAAAAGTAGTAATACAGATGTAACTGTAGATTTTTCTAGTGATGCAGCAGACAACATGAAAGCTTGGGCGGTAGCAATATTTTTTTAAAGAAACTACCATAATTTGGATACAGCAAAGATGAAGATGAAGAAACTGGTTGATTGTGAAGATGGAGCAAGTAGAGAGAGAGAAGAGAGAGAGAGAGAGAGAGAGAGAGAGAGAGAGAGAGAGAAGAGAGAGAGAGAGAATGTGAGAGTGCTCTCAAAGGTATTACCAAAATGACTGTCTTAAATAAGCAAAGCAAAGTTTGGGTTTGAAATAATCAACCTTCTCTTAGTTTGGCAAAGCTCCATGCAGAATCTTACCCATCCTTGGCTGCCAGCGTGTTAATTTAATAACTCTGTCTTGGGGACCATTTTCAGGTTCAAGCCATGTATTTTGGATGCCAACATGTTGATGTTGTTAAAGACAAGCTTTAACACAAAGGGCAGGAATAAAAGTATTCCCAGGACAAAAAGGCTAGTATGATCAAGCTATATATACCATTCTGGAAGCTTGACCAACATAAAAATACTGACCTCAGGCCGTGGGTAATTTTATCAGCAGTATCCGCCACATCAACCATCAGCAGAGCAGCATTCTTTAAATTCATAAGCTTACTATGCAAAGTTAAAACATCCAGAGAGGTGTTAGAATTAGCCAAATATTCTGCAAGTGTTTTTAAACTTTTTCCTAGTTATAATGACTACCACTGATAAATTATAGAACTAACTGAATCCAACGGTATTTGGTATGACACTCAAGATGGCTCCTTACTCTTAAACTCTGAACTTCCTTTCAATAATTTGAATAGGATAAAGAGCATCAATCAATTCTTCCAAATGCTTATCTAAATCTCTTGTATATTCAACACATTAGTAACATTTTTTGCTAAATGATTAACAAAAGTAGATGTCTTGACTTCTTGTGTCAAAGCAATTGCAGAAGCAGTGCTTCTAGCAATTAATGAAATTAAAGCTGTTATACCAGCAAAAATCAAGCCCACTACCCTCTTGCTTCTGCTTAAAGCCTGACTCACTTCTTCCAGTACTTCCAAGATTTTTTTTCAGACTACCAAGTTTCTGTGATACTCGGGCACTAAAACAAAAGCTGGTTGATAGACCTCTGTAACAGACATGCCAGGTTTCAATACACTAACACAATTAGAAAGTACACAATCAATGAACTTATATTAAATACTGTAGAAGAGACAAAAGTAATTTTAACTTGACAATTAAAAGAGCCTTAACACATGACTAACACTTGTGGGAAATCCAGATCCTGCTCCAACTTTATCTCTTGCTAACATAACATCATAGAGAACTGCAGTAACTTCCAAATATGTCTCTGAAAATGTCCAGAACCACCCTTCCAAATGAAGATTGTTATTTTCAGTATTGGATTGATTTCTAGACCAGTCCATGATTGAGTCAGAGTAACTGGTCACATTTAAGAAAAATACAAGAGTCATTATAACTTCTCTTTTTTATTCTCTATTCCACAAGGTCTAAAAAGGCAAGGCAGCTTGTCCCATCTGGGGTATAGGTAAGCAAAGGTGGGTCAGGAACATGTGTCCAGTACAGCTTCCAAGTCACCATTGTCAGGGCATTTAGCAAGCTCACATTGCCTTTGATAATGCATATTCCACAATAGGTAAAGAAGGCATTCCTGGCAGAATGACCTAAGACAGGAGCAGTCTTATTTTTGAAATAAAAAAGGGGAGAGGCAGAGAGCTTTTGGGCTGCTTAGCAAGAATCTGACATGGCCAAGTACAAGGAAATGGCTGCTTGGCAGGAATATGACATAGACAAGGAAGTCGGCTTCAGGAAGGAATCTGATATTAGGCTAGAACAAAGAAGTAATTTCAGGCAGGAATCTAAATCTTAGGCTAGGCCAGAAGTAGGCTTCAGACATGAAAATGACTTTGGGCTAGGACAGAGAAGTAAGCTCAGATATTTTGGTCATCCTGATAAACCCTTAGAAACAGTGATCACAGGAATGTTCATAGAACTTTGTTTATTGCCTTGCTTGTTCTTTGACTATTTGTGTTTATTGCCTTGCTTGTTCCTTGACTATTTACATCTATTGTATTGCTAGTTCCTCAACATAGAACTGACCTTAATACATGCATGTAATTAAAATGGTATAAAAGCAAAAAGGAGGAGGGTGGATGGGTTAGAGGGGTTTCTAGGGAGGGGAAATGGATAAGGGGGATGACATCTGAAATGTAAATAAATAAAATATCCAATTAAAAATAGAAGGTGAAAAAAAAAGGAAATAATCAAACCAAGGTGTCTATTAGACACCCAAGTGGGAATGCCAGTAGGCACTTCGATGTGCAAACTCCAAGTTGAATATTATATTTGGAAAATAACAGCATGCAATTCATATTTAAAGTGACAAAAGGATGAGACCATCATATATGTAAATCTGGGTAAATAAAAGAAAAACCCAAATACCTCAATAACAATGTTGAGAAGTAGTAAAGTCGAAAATGAAATTGAGCAAAAGTCATCATGAAGAAGAAATCAAAGTAAGTCAATTGTCTAAAATATTTCCAGGAGGGAGAGAAATGCTACTAAACAAGTTAAATGAAATGAAGGTGGAGTTTTAGCACCTATTATGGTATTGTGTAACTCATCAACTACCTTAAGTGTTTTTCATGAAATAATGTGTGCCATCTGATTTTATGTCAACTTGACACAAGCTGGAGTCATTTGCAAGAGGGAACCTCAACTGTAAAATATCTCACAAGATTAGTTGGCAAGCCTGTGGTTTATTATATTTTATACATGATGTGGGGGTTTCCCCTCATTTTGAGTGGTGGCACCCCTGGGAGAATGGTACTGGATGCTATAGAAAACAGGCTGAACAAGTTCTGAAGAGGTAGCCAGGAAGCTTCACTCCTCCCTGGCCTCTGCTTTAGTTCCTACCTCCAAATTCCTACCCCATTTGAGTTTCTGCCTTAATTTTCCTTAAAAACAGACTGTGTTATGGAACTATAACCTGAAATAAACCCTTTCTTCCCCAAGTTGCTTTTGGTTAATGTTTCAGCACAGCAGAAGAAACCTAAATAAGATAGAAAATAGTATTGGTTTGTGTGGTATTGCTGTGACAGACATGACCTTCCCTGTGTTTGGGAAAGGACTGTTGAAGAAGGACTTTGTATTTTTCCACTATAAAAGCCATTGAGTGCTCAGAGCTTAATAAACTGTAGTAGGAATTTAGAAAATAATGCTGAGAGCGGTGCTGATGACAGAGGCTGGCTCAGTGTCAGAGGGAAGTTTTGAGTCTTTAAAGTTTCTCTTGGGAGCATCCATGCAATACTTTGCTTTTCTGGAGCAGTGACACTAGTCAGCTGGATCTAAAGAATAAGCTGTGATTAAGAAAAGACCAACATCACTGAAGCCAAATCTTCTGAGAAGTGTTTCCTCATTTCCTCGGGGTCAGCATCCAGACTCTGTGGTCCAGAGGAGCCCAAATGTAAATATTTACATATAAATGTAAATGTGCTGGTAGCTGAGCAAAGTCATATGTAAGTGTTTCTCAGAAGTTCCTAAATTTGTGTGCATGAGAGGGTCATGGAAGGCAGCTGAGGCTTTGCACCATGAGAGACCAAAAAAAGTGATTGATGAGTGTACACCTTCATTAGAAATAGAAGCCCCAGGATTGAAGGGGTAATGGAAAAAAGTTTAAGCTTAGCACCATGACACAGGATCACTCACAGAAGACAGCCCAGGGCAGACTACTGGTGAAGGTACCCAGTTACAGTGAGTACCTCAGCATTTTGGAGATGCTAGTACCATGAGATGATCATTAAGGACAGCAGCAGATGAAGAGGGGGAATAACCAAGCCTATTAGTCAAGCTGCTGTGCTGTTCAATGCAGATCTGGAGAAATGAAGGCGTGTAAACCACAGATGATAGCGCATGGGTTCCAAACATCATGTACCTAACTTAATAATACTCCTCAACTTTTATTTACTTCAAATATTCCCTGATTTTTCTATCTTTGACTAAGAAAGTGATCAGTTTATTTTTGATTTAAAAGAGCCCACACTAGACAGAATTTTTAAAGAGACTTTAAAGTACTGCTGAGACTTTGGAGTATTAGATTTGGGATGTTTTAAGAGACAAAAGCTTTAAAGTGCTTGCATTTGTAGACTGAGACTTTTAAAGGTTGGAATGTTTTACATTATGATATTGCTATTAATATATATGCTGGAGATGAATGATAAAGAAAGGTGGTGTTCACAACAAATCGACCATGCTGGCTAGTTTCATGTCAACATAACACATCCTAGAGTTATTTTGGAAGAGGGAATCAATTGCTCCTACCATACTGCCCTGTGGGCAAGCCGTGGTGCATTTCTTCTCTGATTTGGGAGACTCAGCTCATTGTGGGCAGTACTATTTGTGGGCTGATTGTCCTGGATACAAAAAGAAAGCGGGTGGTACAGGCTATGAGGAACCAAACAAGTAAGCACCGTTCCTCCGTGACCTCTATATTTGCGTCTACCTCCAGGTTCTTCCTGTTTGAGTTCCTGCCCATCTTCAGTGATGGACTATGATTTAGAACAGTAAGCAAGAAGTAAATCTTTTCTCAGTAAGTTGCCTTTGGTTGTGGTGTTTTATCATAGCCACTGAAACCTAAGATAAATAGGAAATAATAATTAGAGTTGATTCAGTAGAAGAGGGCATCAGATCCCATTACGATGGTTGTAAGCCACCATGTAGATGCTGGGAATTGAACTCAGGACATCTGGAAAAGCAGCCAGTGTTCTTAACTGCTGAACCATCTCTCCAGCCCTATATATTTTTAACATGAGCTATTTTGTGTACTTTAAATGTATTGATAAATATTATTTTTCCCCTAATTTTAGCCATTATTTCATCATAACCTATTATATCACAGATCTATAGCTTATTCAGTTAATTGGTAATTTGAAAAGAACTAAGTTATACCTCAAAGAGGTTTTATTTTTTAAAAAAATTATATATGTGTGTGTGGTGGTGTGTGTGTGTTGCATGCGCACACAGGAGCTATACAAATACAAGTTAAAGGCTTTTTTAAATTTTATAATGACATAAACTTTTATATATTCATGGCTTACTTGAATCCATTAGATAGAAAACATTTACAAAGCAAACTAGAGGACCACAAATGATAATTATATATGTAAAATCATGAGACAATTATAACCGAAGCAATGTCATTCTTAAAGTAGTACTTGATGATTTTCCTTATCTCCTTTGAGAGGGAAGTCTTGTGGAGTATTCATCAGAGAAGATCATTGGATAGGGGCTTAAACCAACTGAGATCTCAGTGTAGCACTGAACCTTCTTTAGGGTGAGCTTTTGAACCACAAAAACCATATCCTGAGTTGGCATACTTCAGTTATCATGAACAGTTAGCCAGAAGAAGAACTTCAGAAGCCAAAAAGCAAGGTAGTACATTTAGAGACTCCTAAAACTATAGACTTTAATGGATTAAGCCTTTGTTTTAGTTTTGGCAGGTGGTGCTGTCTATGTGTTGAGTTTTACAGCCTGAATGTACTTCCATTATTGGGTTGGTTGTGCTAAGATATGAGGGCCTGTTACAGAAAGCATGCAATCTGTATTTAACTATGCACCAGCCAAAGTAAATATAAGGAAATGATAAAGATTTTGATGCAGAAAATAGGGCTAATAGAAATCATATACAGACTAGAAGTATAATAAATAAAGTAGGAAATATAACTCAGTAGTCATATAGTTCATAGTCATAGAACACAAGGTTCCAGGTACAAGTCCCAGTACCATAAAAAACAAATCAAACAAAAATACACATTTTCGTAAGTGTCTGACTTCTTCTGGAGATAAACAGGACTATAAGGAGTATGATAAAAGTATTATCTGCCTATGAATACTCATGAACCACTTACAATTTTAAATGTATTCCCATAAGGAGAATTATGGTCATGTCCTGGTTCATTCTAACTAGATAATAATTAATGAAGGAAAAATAGCTTACATATCATATATGGAAACATAAATGATTTGTATGGATTATTATATTTATTCTTGCCTACTATACAAAAAGCCCCGGGTTTTAAACTATAGTACCACAAAAAGAAAGAGAAAATTAGGATTAAATTAATTTTATTAATGACTTCTTAAAATATTACGTTACACAGCAAAGATAATGATACTTAAATGATTGGTAGAATATATTTTGCCTGTATTATGTCATTGAGTTAGGGTAATTTTCCCAGTTTACTCTCAAATATCTAGTTGTTTAGAATATACAAATTAAAGTTTGTCTTTACAACTAATTGATTGTGTGACCATACAAAATAAGTTTATACTTCTCTATCTTTTTTAATTATCTATGAAACAGGAATATTGAAGATAATTTTAAGTTATTTTAAGAACCCTTGTTTTTAGAGATGTAAATTCATAAATTACTAAAGTTGAGTGTCACTCAATCCACTTATTAGTAGGATCGTTAATACTTTCAGAAATCTATCCAACCTGTTTTGATTAATGAATTAATATATCATAATTTCTATTTTATATGAATTATTCTTAATTTGTAAAATAAAGAAGTTATTAATGAAATCATTTGTTGATGTTTTAAGTTAAGCATTATATAGAGATTAAATGACTTCTTTGCCAGGAACTCAGTTAAATGTGAAAATTCATAGTTTAGAGCTTGCTCTTTTCCACAAATCTGATAATTTTCTGATAGTTTTATTATTAATTATATATATTATATAAATATATAGGTGTATACCTTAAGAAACACACACACACACACACACACACACACCACACACACATAGACTTGATTTGCTTCAAGGAGGCTTACCATTTGAAATAAATTTAAGCAACGAATCAGTTGTGAACATATGGGATATAAGGGCCACACTATTTTTGTTGGGTTATATTAGCTAAATCAATAAGGAGGAAAAATATAAAGTACTTTAAGAAAAAACATCTAAGAACCATTATAAAATGTGAAATGAGTGAAGCATCACTAAAGCTTCTAAACACATCAACGGTTAAGTGATTTACTGTATGATTTCTAATGATATTGAAGATTTTTCTGCCTTGAATGGAAGATTGGATAAAGTAACCTGAACAGTTTATAATAATAGTGA
Organism: Mastomys natalensis; assembly: GCA_021653895.1. NCBI lineage: Eukaryota > Metazoa > Chordata > Mammalia > Rodentia > Muridae > Mastomys > Mastomys natalensis. The sequence goes on along the minus strand of JAJTUV010002263.1, from coordinate 105,823 downwards.
ATGTTACAGAACACCCCTTATTTTGTCTTCTATGGCAATATTATTAAAGAAGCCATTAGTAATTTATTACTGAATGCCAAGATACAATCTGAACCCATAAAAATGCTCCAAATAAAGTAGTTGAAGAATTTACAATTTTTGTGACCCTGGATCAAAACTAGCATTTATAATTAAGCACCTTTTCGTTAATTTAATTCTCATTAGAAGTTAGAGCACTTTAAAAACATCATTTTATGATATGGCTTAAGATTTATATCTGTATAAACTTGGAACAAATATGGTTTGCCAACTAGTGAGAATACATTCAGTCTTTTAACAAGAGCCATTTTTAACAACAATAAAAAAGGAACAGAACTCTGAACTTTATCTGTAAACCTCTATTGGAGAATGAATTACTCAAAAATTTGCTCCCTCAATCTTTACACTGAGCTGAACCCTGTCCTGCAAAGGATTTTGTATGAACAGGAAAGCATATTAGAGTGCTATCAGTGACATCTATTGATTTCTTTTGTCCACATGAATGAAGGTCAGCGTTATCCTTTGTGCTGCTACAAATATTCCCATTATCTGATGTGAAGGGTAGCCAAGATTTTCAAATTATGTCTGTAATAGAATGAACACATGAGTATTTCTGAGTAGAGTTAGATGTACTAAATGAATTATGTTTTAATTAGCACCAGAGTTAGACAAACATATAAATAAAGGACCCATATATCTAAATGATGTAAGTGTAACATTATTATTTATTAGAGTCCATACTGAGCCTAAATTAAGAAATTTTTGAAATCTTTTATAATGTAGTCATGGCTTTGGGATTTATATTATGGCACAGATGTGTTGATCTATAAAAGAACATATGAAAGATTTTAAACTACTGATTTTTTTTTTACTGTTATTTCAAACATATTTTCTAAGTGAGCCAATACATATTTGTTATTGTAATACTAGTATAATGATATAGTAAACTATGCATTTTTAAAGATAAAAACATATTGGTGAAGAATTTGACAGGTTGAGGTGTGTTGTGTGTGTGTGTGTGTGTGTGTGTGTGTGTGTGTGTGTGTGTGTGTGTTGGATATTTCTCAGCCATTTAAAAGAAGATTAAAGGAAGGAAATCCTGTCATTTGTACCATGACTGAACAGAGGATATTATGGTAACTGAAATAATCAAGACAGAAAGACAAAAACATCATGACATCACTGACAAATGGAATCTAAGAAAAGTGAGTCCATAAATAGGAAGATAGGTCTGGCGGTGGCGCTGCGCTCTAGACTCCGCACTCAGGAGTTGCACTCTCTCTGTCTCTCGCTGGTTCGAACTCCCGTGTTCCTCCTGCAGTTCTCTGTGGGGAAAAAAAAAAAGGAAGATAGAATGGAAGAAACAAGGCTAATGCCCCCTCTCCCAGTAGTCATTATTTGCCTATAGGTGTTTGTCTAAGGGTTGTACTTCATAAATTCATCTCTTTCAGGTTGCATGTCTAAGAATATTTCCTGACCATGTGAAAGCCATTGGTTTGAAGATATTTTTAGAGGATAAAATGATTTAGTTGACTAAAATTAACTTAAGTATAACTATTATATTATACTTAATATATGATATATATTATATTATTAATTCATTTTGCTAATGCATAATGTGTAATATATATGTTTAATAGATTATATTGTCAATAATACGGTAATTATTGACGATATAAACGTGTTGCATTCTAGAAAACTACTAAAGAGTAGATTTTTAAATATTATCACTAAATATACATATATATGCATGCAATAATAATAATAATCAGAAAGAGGCTATAATTTGAGAGAAAGGGCATGGGAGTGGCTGGAGGCAGTGTTAATGGGAGTAAATGTATGAGGTAATTAACACATGCAAATTAGGCCAAATGTTGCTATTTCACCATATATATAAATATTTCAAAATGCACAGTAAATACATGTAATTTTGTCAACTAATCAGTAGTAAATATAAATAAGTGTAGAATTTTAATGTATTCAAATTAAAGAGGATTAGGTATCAGATTGTGGAAAATTTAGCATACAATATTAATATATATTCGCATCAATGTTTATTTTAAATCCATTTTCAATTAAAATGGAATGTCAATATTTTCTGCCTTCTTTTTTCTTCCTCCAACCACTTCTATTTACATTTCTTCCAGCCCCTTCCAGTTATAGTACTAGTATTCTCAAATTATAGCTTCTTTTCCTTTGATTATTATTGTTGCATGCATATATATGTATATGTATGCACAGATACATAAATACTACCTTTGAGTCTGTTTTGTTGTTTGAGTACATATGGTTTCAGGACTGACCACTTTGTATTTTATAGCCAATAAAGAAGCTCTCCTCTGAGACAAGCTAATTCCCCCTCTCCAGAAGTCATTAATTGCCTGTAGGTACTTGTCTAAGGGTAGGACTCCATAAATTCTCCCCTTTCAGATTAGCATGTCTAAAAATATTGCCACTGTTTCAGGCTTGTTTATGTAACCATTGCTAAGAGGGACTGTTTTGTAGCAGAATACCACTTACCAGTATTTTGGCTCTTACGATCTACCTGTCCGTGTTTCTGCCATGTTCTCTGAGGCATAGATGCAGGAACTGTGATGTGGACGTATCCACTATGGCTGACTTCCCACAATCCATTGATCTTTGCATTAGCCTAGTTAGGTTTTCTGTATGTTCTCCATTGCTATCAAGAGAAACTTCTGTGATGAAGTATAATAGCTACACTTATCTGTGGTGTAAAAATACAATATAAAATGTGGTACAAAATTATATTGCCCTAGCAAAAGTCAATTCTTCCTAAGGTCTATAACCTTACTAGCCTTGGGAAGTTGGCTAGATTTCCAGCCATGATTGCCTTCCTATTGAGTGGACATTTAGTAGATTTAGACAGCTGTTAGTTACCGTGGAGGCAAATACCACTTATTGCACCATTACAGATATTCTACACTATGGTCATCATTGAGTTCATAGGTGTTGCAGCAGGTAGGACTATTAACTGTTTCCCTTACTTGGAAGCTTACAATATATTTTCTCATACCTTGGAAGGTAGATTTCAGAAAGGAAGCTTTCAGATTAAATCTAGCTTAAATCGTTTGAGTCCTATGTCCTAAATCTTTAGTGTTGTGGTGGAGAATATGTTTGGCCCATGAGAAGTGGCACTAGTAGGAGGTGTGCCCTTGTCAAAATAAGTGTGGCTTTGCTGGAGGAAGTGTGTCACTGAGTAGGCAGAAATTTGAGGGTTTCTCCTATGTCCATACTCTGCTCAATGTGGCTATGTGTAGAGGAGAGTCTCTTCCTGGCTGCCTTTGGATCAAGATGTAGAACTCTTGGCTCCTCCAGAACCATGTCTGCATGAATAATGCATGATGATAATAGACTGAACCTCTGAAACTAAGCCAACCCCAATGAAATGTTTTCTCTCAAAAGAGTTGCTTTGGTCATGGTGTCTCTTCACAGCAATGGAAACCCAAACTAAGTCTTCAGCAATAGTGACTTACCTTCAACCTCTGAGAGGCAACCAAGGCATACATCAATAATCTATTGTTTTGGGGTCTTTTGGACTACAATGACCAGGCATATAAAAGAGAGTTTCTTAGTTACCTTAGTCACTGAGAGCTCAAAACTGGGGAATGTTTATGGATAGCTGACAGTTTTAAAATTTATTCAGATAACTTCTTCAATTAAAGTTCTGAAATAATCACTTAATAAAGTCTTGATTGTCATATGCCAGAGATCACATTTTACTCTGTGGGAAATATACATTTTTAGTGAGTATCTATAACACATTTATAAGCAAAACTGTGAGAAATTCTTTCTTCATTAAAACATCTCTATGATATAGGTACACATATCTCATCTCTACACATGTTATAGCTGAAGTATATATAAGCAAATGGGTTAAGTTCATTGTTTGTACCAAAACCTCAACTGTACATCATTTTCTTGCAAAAAGCTAAAGCAAGTCATATTTAGGAAGGATGCAGAATATTATGAATAGATTATTTATTCATCTATTGCAGTGACATTCAAGGGCTTCAAGACAACTGTTATTATAAATACTAAAGCTAATAAAGCTATACACATAATAATAAAGAAATAATTTTGTATGCATCTTTTAAATACAAATCAGTATAAAGCAGAAACCACCGTGGTTTATTGTAGATATGGGACATTATGTCCTGACAGAAAGCTGTCCTCTGCCTTCTGATAAGGTGAAGACAAGTCCCATATTCATAGTTGTTGTTGTTTCATTTTTTCCCTTCTCAGGTCTCTCCCTCCTTTTACCTCCTATGATTATTTTGTTTGCCCTTCTAAATAGGATTGAAGCATCCACACTTTGGTCTTCCTTCTTAAGCTTCATATAGTCTGTGAGTTGTATCATGAGTATTCTGAGCTTTTGGGCTAATATCCACTTATCAGTGAGTGCATACCATGTGTGTTCTTTTGTGACTGGGTTACCTCACTCAAGATACTATTTTCTATTTTCACAATGCATTTGCCCACAAATTTCATGAAGTCGTTGTTTTTAATATCTGAGTAGTACTCCATTGTGTAAATGTATACAGTTTCTGTATCCATTCTCTGTTGAGGGACATCTGGGTTGTTTCCAGCTTCTGGCTGTTATAAATAAGGCTGCTATGAACACAGTGGAGCATGTGTCCTTGATACCCATACTCTTGTTTAAGGTAAGTCTGTTGTTTTCAGCTGTCAGCTAAATAGTCTTTGATATTATTTAGTGAGTTTATGTGTCTGAAAAGATCTAAGATGAAAAATTTGAAAAGGTGGGTGTTATGATTTACTTACATTAATTTTTTCATTCTGAGTTAAATATTTGTGATAAATAATCTAATATAAAAAGGACAATGAGTCATATGGGTACCACATGATATCAACCACTTTCTGGAAATCAACTAGATTTTTATAAATAATTCCTGGCTAAAGAAAATAAAACAACAAAGGATCACTTACTTAAAATGGCATATAAAATCAAAGGAACATAAACAATATTATGGATATAATAGAAAATAGCAGAGATATAAATGTTCACAAAATACTACTTAAAGGATACTTTGTTTTAAAATAAATATAAATTTAAATCAAGTAACCATCATGGTAATTTAAAAGGAGTTATATTCTACAGTAGTCATGAGGTACCCAAGATATCTTTTCATAAGATATCTCTAGTAAGACCTACAGAATAGTTTCCTACACAAGTCTCAAATTGCCAATATATAAATAACAAAAATTAAAATAAACAGTAAGCAGAATGTTCTAAATTTGCCAAAATATCTATAACCTGGGGAAAAAACACCCAATAGTACTAAATTTAAGTAAGTATATAGAAGAACTGCATTTTGAGGTTTGTTCTCACTGCTAATAAGAATGAAGACTCAACTACATCAAGCACTGCTCTTGGCAGTTCTGTAGCAGTGATGGCCACTATCATGTTCCTACAAATCACTTTTTCAAGTTAGTATAAGTTTCAAGTTAGATACCTACATGTATCTAAAAAGAAAGTAGGAGTTATATATAATGTGTTATATTTGTTATGAATAATTCAAAAATGTTTGCCACAATGAAATGGAATAGAGATAAGGTAGTAACATATATCGGTATATTATTTAACAATCAAAACAAAGGCCCCTAAGTTATTCATAAAGCATCAATGACCTTGCAAACACTGTAGAGTGACAACCACAGGTATACAATGACAAATACTTTTTATTCATTTAGGTAAGGTAACAACAGTAAACCTTAATCTGTTGTTTTGCAAGTCAGTACATGAGTTTCCTTTTGGCTACAGAGTGGATGTTATCAAAGAAGACACAAGAACATCACATCTGAGCAGTGATCATACTTATTTCTTAGTCTGAACAGTAGCTAAAAAGGTGTATTCCTTGCATGACACTTTTCCCAGTCATACCTGTACGCATATGTGGTCCTGCAATTAAAAGATTTTAAAAATACCAACAACAGCAATGTCACCAACAGAAGCCATCATCTGTAACAAATATCAACACAAATTAACACTTCCAAGCAGATGCATCAAGTAGCACCTTCATATTCTTTTGATGTACCCACATACTAAATACTATCAACTTTTAAGTTTATTGTTTGGTTATTATTTAATACAAAAAGAATTGACTTTATACATATGTTGTATGCCCTATATATTGATTTTTCATAAATTAAAAATAAAGTATGTTAGTGAGCTCTCCATGACTGAACTAATCAGCATGTGATCAGAGCTTTGTTAAAATCTATTTACCTAGGGGTAGAATGTGATAAAGAGAGAAAGAAAATTTACCTGAGCACCACAATCTGTTGAGGGTATACCCATAATACCTAGCCTCCTGTAGTCTTCTCTTATAAAAGGTTCAATAACATTCCTAATGAGCAAGTCTTTATCACATTGACTTAGGGATACTTAAAATCCAAAGTAAAGCAGTATTCTTTCACATCGAATGACTGTAGTGAATTCGATTTATCTTTTAAGATCAATAGTCGTGGCATGAGCATGCACAACCCCAGAGTTCAATCTGTGAAACCATGAAGAAATATATTAGTTTGGTAGAATTCTTATAGAATTTCTGTTTTGATCATTTAACTGCCAATTTCATTATGATGATTTAAAGATGATACATTTTTCTTTGTGCTTTATGCTACTTTTTCACAAATTTTATAGGAAAGCATGAGTTTCTTTTATATTTATTTTAGTTGATATTTGGGTCATTTCTTAAATTGGTGAATGGATACTAAAGTTCAGTTTGGAGTAAATCTGATTGGTATATCTTCCTGGCTAATATTTTCAAAATACTTCTTTCACTTTGTTTTCTCTACACACGTGTAAGGAATGTAACTATCTGTACATTGGAACGTTCATCATTTTTACTTGTATGCTTTCCTGCTTTTCTGTTTTTCTCTCCATCTAATCAGTGAAATCTATTTGTTGTTTTTCCATATTTTTGAGTTGTACATTTTCTCTAATTTCTCTAATTATTGCCTGATAGTCCCAATAACAACTAATCTATTACAATTATTATACAAACATCCTCAATTTTCTCAGTTTTTTTCTAGATCGTGTTGTTGTGGATGGTGTTGGTGGCTACATTCTTGGACAGGTGCAGTTTTTGATTGGATGAATGGAATGGTATTTTTAATAAAAAAAAAAATTTTTATTGATGCTTCAGATTATGCTGTCTTTTTTTCCCAGAGAATTTGTTTTCTTTGGGCAGTTAGTGTTGAGACAGAAACGTTCTGTCTAGTCAATGGACAAAATCCTTTGATACGAACTTCATCCTTTCGGTTCCCATGTCTGCTACAGTTATTTCTCTTAAGAGTTTATGGTTGGAGCTACAGTTACAGCCAAGAAAGTTAGCTGATTTGATCAGCCTGGACTCAGGAATTTTCCTCTTTCATTTGAATTTTTCAAGTTTCTCCTCACACTCTCCCAAGAGCTCAGCTCTCTATTTTCTTCTACATCCTCGGCTTATATTAACAGAGAAACTGAATGCTAGGGCCTTTCTTCTGCTGTTCTTCACCCAGAGACACTGGTCCTTCTGGTCATTGCCTTGAAGATGGCCTTCCAATGGCAAAGAGACAAACTAAGTGGCTCTGATGATTTAGAGAGACTGGGCATACACAAAGTTGGGTGCTCCTATCTTCCTTTGTCATAGTTTCCTGATGTCTTATAAGGCATTTGAATGGCAGCAAACTTATCTTCTGCTACCAGGAATATACTTTCTGTGTAGGATAATGTAACAAATGTGACTTCTGAGGACAACTAGATTTTCTTGAGTATTCTCCATCTTCTGGATGACTTAAGTCATTTCTGTCTTATCCATTCAACTGCTCTAATCACAGTCTATTCTGGTGAAGCATGAATGTTTACCTCTAAGTGAAATATAGTCTTGAAAAATAGAACTACAAGGTTGAATGTCAACTGGATTTTGAATTAGAGTCAGACATTTTGATTGTAACTGTCAGTCTACCAGAGATGAGTGAACACTAGAGTTGTGAAAAACAAATAACAGTAACTAAGGGAAATGCAGGGAAGAAGAAAACCACGGGGATTCAGGATTACATATATTTTTATACTGAAAGAATTTTTTTCTTCTATAAAGTGATCAAAATATGAGTTACTTCTGGAATTAAATTGAAAGAAGTCAAATGTCGCTGTAAGGATCCATTCCTTATATGTGTGTTAACTTCTGAGTTCAGAAAGTTCAGAAAAGAAAACTGGCCATGTGTCCCTGAATAGCTCTGACACAGATTAAAAGTGCAGGTACAACTGGGTAGGACAGCACTAGAGTAGGGGCTTGCAGTGACTAACCTCCAAAGAATGACAAAGGAAGAAGTAAGCTACACAAACTCTACTCAAAATGCCATGAGGTGATATAATTACTATATACAACACAAGGTACTATCTCAGGCCCTGAGCACCCAACCTCTGATCCAGTGCTTCAGTGGAGCCTTAGCTGCCTGTTCATACTTATTAAAAACTGTGATATTGTCTCTCTGGGAGCTTTTTCCACAAAAGATTTAGAGTCAGTTCTGAATTATCCCATTCCTCCCTCTGCTGAGTCCTGGTGACACACAGAGACAGTTGCTAAACATTTTCAACACCCTTTTCACTGTTTATTTTTCTGTAAGAATTTATCATTAGACTCTCTCCTGTCTGCTGTCTCTTCTTCCACCTTCCCTCTCCCCTTCTCCCTCTTTCTTTCACTGTATGTATGTACGTATGTATGTATATATGTATGTATGAATGAATGTACATGAAAAAGTATTTTTCTAAATCTCTTCCCCAAGCAAATTCTTCCTGCAGTGATGTAATTACTCTCTCACAGCATCAGCACCATGGTGACACTCTTAGTCTTTCAGAGAGGACCTGGCCACTTTCACATAAGGATCAGGTATACCCGAGCTATCTGTTCAATTACAGACCTATATTTTCTTAAGTAAATAAAAGTAAACGGTCATATAGACACTTGTCCATTTATAGTATCTTATTTTTAAAGTTTCCTGTCTATTAATATTAGTTAACCTGTTGGTTGACAAAATCATAATAATTCAGCTGCATTTTATGGCAAGATTCCAGCCATGAAGCATGTAAAAGGGGAAACACTATGTGTAATGTTTATGAGCCAGAGAGATATCGAGAGAACTTTGCCTATGTGGGGAGGTGGATAAGGGTTGATATGCATATCTATTGTTACATATGGAGATGGGCATAAAAACCAAAAGTACAAATAAGAGGCCACAAATAAGTGGACATGGCGGGCGTGGGCCACGCTTTAACAGTTGGGAGAGGCAGGGTTCTGAGTCGAGGCCTGGTCTAAGATGAGTCGGAAGCGGGTACCAGAGAACGTCTTGAAACAAAAAAAAAAAAAAGAGGTGGACATTGGAAGGCTTTAGGGTACATGGATTAGAGAATATTGATGACCCACTTCCTGGTTTCCTATGTCAACCCCTTAGGATAGTCCATGAGTGACTCAATACAGGATACTGAAAAGGTTAACTCAGGCTCCCCCACCCACATTTTGTTGAGAATTTCTTTCTTTTTTACTTTTCTTCACAAAAAATGCATTTATTCATCTTGACTAACTCATTTTCATAGATTGAGAAGGTACAGGATGGCTTATTTCTTCCTTAACATTCTTTCTGGCATGTGAAATGTAACTTTAAATGAACGTATTAATTTCTACATTATAATAAAAGTTACAATTGATTCAAAGTTGAAAACATCCTTGAGATGCCAAGGTAGGTGACTCCAAAGGCTTCCACTGACACTTGGTGGTATGAGGTGGTACTACACTCTTTTTTACAAATTTCCTGAAGTGGTTAATATTTTACTTGAGTGTAGCATTTTTGTCTCAAGTGTCTCAATGCATATTCTTTATAGAGCTGCAAATTAAAAAACAATAAAGCTGTAATATTTCATTAGAAGATCTACCTTATAATGGATAAATACACTGCTGAACTATGCTACAATTGTAAATGTTTCAGATAATTCATTTTTTCACCAAACACAGTGAAATTTTCTACAATGAATCATGCTTTCTGTCTTTAATAATACATTAGCACAATGAGACTGTAATACTAATTTTAAATGCTTTTAATTGAAATATAATTACATAATTTTCCCTCTCCCTTTCTTCCCTTCAGCCCCTCCCAACCACTATCTTTAACCCCTCCCAAGCCTCTTGCCTTTCAAGTTGATAGCCTCTTTTATTTATTATTGTTATTTGTGATATTTATGCATGCGTGTCCTATTGAGTACATTTTTATGTATGTGTATGTATGTGTGTATGTATGCATGTATGTGTGTATATGATTTCAAGGCTGATCACTCTGTATGGATAACAAATAAAAGGGCTTATCCCTGAGAGAGGCAAAGGGTGTTCATACATGAGGAGGGCCCCAGACACAGATCTGACTAGACTTGCGGATTTGTAGACAGCAGTGAGTCTAGGAAAGAGATGGCAGCTCACCCAGGAAAGGTGGAAAGATGGGTGATATGTGAAGATGGTGTGTTTGCAGGCCCTGTGTATGAAACTGGGCTTGTGAGTTTGCAGGTGGCAGAGGGTTGTGGGAAGGAGAGAAAGGGAAGAAACAACTTACCTAGGAAAGGTGGATCATGTACTAGGACTATAAATTTTCTTACGCAACTTCAGCTCCTAAGAGGTTTGAAATTTTCTAGACCTCCACTGCTAATAAACATCAAAAAGAAATAAAATTATGAGTCCAAGAGATGTGTGCTGCTGTGTTAATTATGTCACCATTTGCATCTGTCAAGAAATAAGAACAACCAAAGTGTGCAATAACTGAGGGATCAATGAAGAAAATATTACATGAGCAAAATGAAATGCTACAAATGCTCAAAAAAGCCTTCATTTCCAGTAATATGGATGGAACTCAAGATTGTAATTTTAAGTGAAATAAGCCATGCACATAAAGACAGCTTTACATGATCTCATTCATATGAGTAACCTGAAAAAAAAAAACCCACATGATCTCATAATCAAGGAGAAGAGGATGGCACTTTCAGGAGCTAAGATGAGTAGGTAGGTAAATAAAGAAATATTGATCCATGGTTACTAGTCATAGTTAGAGGAGAAAGAAGTTCACATGTGCTTGTGCATAGCAGGACATCAACAGAAGCCATAATATACTATAATTTTCAAAAAATTATAAGAAAGATTTATAAAGTTTTACCATAAATAACAGCTAAGTGAGTGGACAGATATACTTACACTGTTTTAAACATTATACAATAATACATATATTTAACATACTCACTACCCTATTATTATATATAATTATCAACTTATACTTATCCATTTCAAATAAGGTGAATTAAAAAGAATAATGTTATACAAAAATTTTCAGAAACATATTATTAAGTTGTAATCATTTTTATGGCTTTTCTTATCTTTGGAGACAATTCTGTAAATTGTGATGAAACATCTATAACATAAAATATACCAGCTTTTTGTGTTTCTGCTGTTTTGTTTTCAGGTCTACATGTGTAGCCCTAGGCTGTACTAAAACTTGCAATCTTCCTGCCTTGTCCTTTTGTATGTGGGAACCCCCTGAGTAATGCCCTATGCACTGAAGATACTTGTTTAGTTAGGGTTTCAATGCTTTAAAGAGACACCATGATCAAGGCAACTTTTGTAAGAGACAACCTTTATCTGGGGCTGTCTTTACAGGTTCAAAGGTTCAGTCAGTTGGCATCAAGGTGGGAGCACGGCGTTGTCTAGGCAGGCATGTTACTGGAGGAGCTGAGAGTTCTATGTCATGTTCCAAAGTAAACGGGAGAAGACTGATTTCCAGGAAGCTAAAAGGAAGTTATCAAATACCACCTCTACAGTGACATACTTCCTCCCATAAGACCACACCTACTCCAACAAAGCCACCTCCTAAAAGTGTCACTCCATGGGCCAAGTATATTCAAACCACCACAATACTTAAGCAATAAGATGCCACACATTCACTGACTTTCCGGTGTATCACTGGGGGCTCTGATAGAAGGAGACAATTCCCACCAGAACCCAGGGGCAGGAAGACCACCTGGGACCTCCACTTTCCATCTGTCTACCTATGAAGGATAAAGTCAAGTCACCTAACTCTCCACCAAGCATCTGTATCCCACTATTTTCCTCTCGAAGAACCTGGAAGTCTCCAGACACACTTCCCCTTCTGCCTGCATGCCATTCACACCACCCACAACCTTGCTCAGCATCCCATATCATGTAAAGTTTAACTAGACTGCCACATAGCTAAGACCATCCTAGACTAATAGTTATATATGTATATACAAATATGACTAGTTTTCAATAGGAGAAATAGGAGTGGCTATAAAATATGTCCATCATCTTTAGTAATTAGAGAAGTAAAAAATTAAAACAACTTTGATATTTTATCTCACCCCTATAAGAACATCTGAGATCAATAAAACCACTGAAAATCAGTGTTAAAGAGACAGTGAGGAAAGGGGACGCTCATTCATCATGGCTTAGATTGAAAACTGGTGTAGCCACTCTTGAAATCAAGGTGGAGAATTTTCACAGGCTAAGATAAATCTACCATATGACCCAGCTGAATATCTCCTTGGCATATACTCAAGAACTCAATATTCTACTTCATAGATACTTGCTTAGACGTATTCATTGCTACTCTATTTATAATAGCCAGGAAAGGAAAAGAACTGTTTTAATATCCTTCAAATGATGAATGATGAAAATGTGGTACATATACACTATGGGATACTCTTTCCTATAAAAAATAAATAATGAAATCTGCGCATTAATGATGGAAATTGAAAATATTATACTGTATCGTGTAAATTCAGAAAGACAAATAGCACCTATCTTCCCTCATCTTTTATTCCTTGTTCTAAATATTCAGATGTGAGTGCATCGGCTGGAGTAACAACAGAAAGCAAGAAGGTAAAACTGGACCATGGGATAAGCGTAGTGCTAAAGATGGGAATAGAGGGATTCAGGTGCTATGAAGGGGAAAATGGGAGAAATGTGGGTGAGGCAAGGAGGATGTGTATATGGAAGGAGAGGGATGGAAAAGGATAAGTGGCATCATGGATGTTTAAAAATCTCATGAAGAATCGTATTGTTTCATATTTTTCTAAAATTACATGAAGCATATATTAGTGTATGTGTATACTTTCAATAACATTATGCTTCTTGGAGTGATAATGCTCCCCTCAAGAATCATAGACTGACAATTACCCTATTACCCAACACGGGAAAACCCTTTTTGAGTTGTTGGCCCAGTATGTCCAAGAGACTCCCCAAAAACAATATGGCTGTACCTGCCCTTGGTTTCCTCCTAGGAGTTGAACATAAATTCTTATTTCTGAAGACACTGTGCATTTAAAACCAAAGACTCAAAAGAGTCAGGCTGAATATGATACACAGTCTCCTCCCTGAGGACTGGCTTTCATAACACAAGCTGAAAAGGAAAGGAAGAAATCAATAATCCTACACAGCTGTGATGCCTATAAATGTGAACTGTTACAGTGACCATAATGATAAGATATCCTTAAAGGTACAAAAGTGCCACTCATCTTGGCAGTAACCAAAAGATATCTAATTAGTTTTAAGGTCTACTCAACAGGAGGGAAATCATACCTAGTACTGTAAACCTAGCCAAATACCTGGAACTATTGAAGTCATGAATAGAAAAGAACCCACTACTGCCACCTTCATAAGCTAGTATAATTTCTAAGTCTAAACACTTCTCCATGTACTCACAGATATGTATAGCTCATACCCCTTATCAAAGAAGCTTCTCTTTAGAACAGAGAAGACCATTAATGAAAGCTACAACTGATCAAAATACAGAGACCTGATCATTAAGTTCTCAGGACAAACTGTCACATCAACAGCACAAACTCCGTACCTAAAACTGAAGAGACATTTGGCAAGAGCAGTGTAAAACTTGCAAAAGAGGACTGGAAATATGCTGTGCTATTGCATCCTAAAATGACAGGGAAGCTATATCCATGATGTTTTATCTGCATGGATGCCTAAAAAGACATGAAGAATGGCAGTACCAAGGAAGGGGAAGACATCATAGGTCTAGACCCCTAGAAAAGAACTACAGGCAGGTACGGACTACTGAGACAGAACTAGTCTTCCATTGGAGTGAACCCCCAATTGATTCTCTAATGTAATGTGGTCCCACCCCAAAATATATCCTAGAACATTAAACACACTTGACACGTTGCATTTACGTATTTATGCATATGTGTAATAATAATTAAAATAGGAGAAGCAATGAGTTTGAGAAGGAGCAGGGAAATATGGCAGGAATTGGAGGGATGAGTGAGTGGGAAATTACATAATTAGATATTAATTTAGCAAAAAGAGAAAACCTGGATAAGGATTTCCTACAGAAATTGTTCCTGTGAAAGATAAAGAGTCAATGTAACTAAAGTATGTGATCAAAGAACACCATCCATAAAGATAAAAGCAGATGTTTTGCCAGGAGCTCTCAGGAGGCCATGACATTGCTGTTGCTAATGGTTACAGTGACACTGGATATTTTCAATAGGAGTAGGAAAAAACATGACAGGTGGAAGACATTGTGGAGATTTCAAGCATTGGTCACTGGGGGAAAAGGAAGGATATTACATTTCAGAGAAATATTAAATCTGAGTAAAGGCTTGAATCTAGTTTTGGATGCATTTGGCATGCTGTGGAAGAAGAGAGTGGTTACTGTTGTAACTTTTGGTCTTGAATGGGCAAGTAAACAGACAAACACCCTAATGCACAGAGCAGGAAACATACCTATAGGCTTGTGTGTATCTGACAGGCCATTTAGAAACAGGTCCTGACCATGTGGAGTGTTTTCACAAGTAAGGCCAGGACGATGAGGGGTAGAGCTACCTTGCTGTGTATGAGAAGAATGGTGAAAGTCCAAGACAAGCAAAGCCTTGTGGGTAAGCAAAGTCATAATCTATAAATATTTGAACAGATATAATACAAACACTACCCTTAATTTTAGTGGCAGAATAATACGACCTAACATAAAGTTCTAACATAAACTGCTCCAGGACTCTCCTCTCCTAATAATATTCCTTATTGATTTTTTCCCCTTTTGTTAACCTCTACCATAATAATGTACGATGATTCATGTTGAATTTCAATTTTCCAGCATTTAGAATCACCAGAGACAAGCCTTTGGGCAAAGTGTTTGAGAGGGATTTTCTTAATTACATTAGCTGAGATGAGAATGCCTATCTTAATATGGTTGGCAACAGTCTATGGTTTTAGGTTCTATTTTTTTTCATATATTTTGATCATGCTTCCCACCTTTTCCTGTTCCTTCCATCTCCCTACCTATCCAACTTCATGTTCTCTCTCTCTCCTCTCTCTCTCTTCTCTCTCTCTCTCTCTCTCAACACACACACACACACCAAATAGAAAACCAAATCTATGGTTTTGTGTTGCCCACTGCTCCTGGACATAGCCTACACTGGAGTATGGTTGATATAAGCAGTGTCACCCCATTAAAATGGCTTCTTGGTCAGTTGTGGGATTCAGTGTTCCGTTCCCCTCTCAGTGCTGGGACCTTGTCTGTCTTCCACCTACCTCTGTGCTGCCACAGTCTCTGAGTTGACACGTGTATCAGTGCTGTTTTGTCTGGAATATACTGTATCCTTGGTGCCATCTAGCATCTCTGTACCTTACATTCTTTCTTCCTCGGCTTCACATAGACCCCTGAGCCTTAAGGAGAGGGGTTTGGTGAAGACATCCCATTTAGGAATGAGTGCTGAAATATCTTCACACTATCCAGTGTGGGTCTCTTTGTTAATTATCGTCCACTGCAAAAAAAAAGAAGTTTCTGTGATACGGGTTGAGCAATGCCCTCATCAATAGGTATAGCAGTATGTCAGTGGAGATATAACACTGAGATAGAAAACACAGCAGTCATCCTCTTCTTTGCTCAACATACTACACCTAGAAGCACATGCATTTACATATGACTCATTGAGAGTCGTTATTAATAACCTGGATGTCTTCATCACACAGGGACCAGAATGACAAGTGATACAAAATGATGAGTATATGTGAGAGTCTTAAAGATTTAGCCAGAGAAGACTGGGAGGATGGCCATAACAATGATCGTTAAATACTTTAAATTCATTCTTCCCTTAACTCCAGAAGATACAATGAAATCTTGGTCTGTATTGTCTCAGACAGTGGCTTTCTTTGTATACATGTTCTTTACACTTTTGTCTCATGTGTATGACTTTTTTCCTGAATATATTTCTGTATATTGTGCATATCTTGTACCTGGGGAGGCCAAAGAAGGCACAGATCCCCTGGAACCGGAGTTATAGACAGTTCTAAGCCACTGCCACATGGATGCTCGGAATCCAATCCATGTCCTCTTAAAGAGCAGCTGGTACTTTTAGTCACTGAGTCATCTTTCCATCTCTTCGGAAATGGGGTCATTGAAGATGGAATTTGTGATGATGATACTAAACTGTACTAGAGTGAACCTGTAACCCCATATGTATGTAATCTTGTATGAAGATGACTGTGCAAAGATCTAGCCAAGGGAGAATGTCATGTGATCACTGATGCAGAGATTGGAATTACACATGTAAAGTATGCAGATTAGCCATGACTGTCATCAGACCACAAAAAGCTAGGAGAAAGCAAGGGAGATCCTCCATACAGTCTTGGGGGCTAGCAGGACTAACTGCATGTTCTTGTCTAGGTCTAATTTGCACAGTTTTGCTGTGGTTAAGCTTTGGTTCTTCCTCCCAGTCCCTCCCAGAAATAAGACTCATACTCAAAAATATATTTGCAAATACCTTGGCCATATCACAACTAAAATGACCCAATCATTTTAACCTACATTTTGCCATGTGGCTGGCATGTATCCTTTTCCTCACATCTTTTACCCTGGACCTCCCACCTGGCTCTATCCTAGAATTCTTTCTTTTTTAATTTACTTATTGTATTGTATTGTATTGGATATTTTTTAATTTACATTTCAAATGTTATCCCCTTTCCCGGTTGCCCCCCACTGAAACTCCCTATCCACCCCCATCCCCTGCTTCTGAGGGGTGTTCTCCCACCCACCCACTCACTCCTGCCTCCCTGCCCTCGAATTCCCCTACACTGGGGCATCAAGTCTTCACAGGACCCAGGGCCTCTCCTCCCATTGATGCCCAACAAGGTCATTCTCTGCTACATACGTGGCTGGAGCCATGGATCACTCCTTGTGTACTCCTTGGTTGGTGGTTTAGTCCCTGGAAGCTCTGGGGGGAGGGTCTGGTTGGTTATTATTGTTCTTCTTATGGGGTTGCAAACCCCTTCAGCTCCTTCAGTCTTTTCTCTAACTCCTCCATTGGGGACTTCATTGGGGACTCCATTGGGAACTCCATTGGAGACCCCATGCTCAGTCCAATGGTTGAATTACAAGCATCCCCTCTGTATTTGTCAGGCTCTGGCAGAACCTCACAGGAGACAGCTATATCGATTCCTGTCAGCATGCACTTCTTGGCATCCACAATAGTGTCTGGGTTTGGTGACAGAATTCCTTCTCCTCCTGGATGTTCCACATCTATTTTTTGCTTTAGCATGGGCCATAGGCTTTCTAATTGACAGGCAATGCATCCATACAATACACAAGATATTCACTCTATAGTAGATGATTGTCAAAAATAAGTTCTTACTCAGACTCTTAAATTTAACAAGGTGATTTTATTTCTATGCCATTACTTAAGGTTTCAAATCACAGCATCATTTCCATGACAACCCTAGCAGGTTAAGGATACCCTGGAAACACAATCACAGTTCCATTTACTGAAAATCATTAGCAGATGAAGCTAGCACTGTGTGCAGGCATAGATTCTGAAACTGGTAGTTTTGAAATTTGTATGTGTCGGACAGGTGGAGGGCACAGTGTGTAGTAATTGATATTCTTTCTGTAAAAGGCAGTTGAGTGGACTAGCACAGCATTAAAGAAGGAAGCTTCCACAGTATGGTAAGGAGGCCAACCAGGTCAGATTTCAGCGTGATGTTCAGAGGACGTCAAGAGTAATAAAGAGTGGATTGGAGCCTAGAATTTCAATTTACTCTATTATAACCTCTTCATTTTCAAAAATGAAGGCAAACTTAGTGGTGAAGGACACATTTATCACTTGGAATTTACTACTTTTCATACTTTGTGAGTTCTTAACAGGTCCAACAAATATCTTTGTTTCAATTTTCTTACACACAAATATGCCTGATGTCTTCCTGTAAAATTTGCCCAAATAGCACAATATAAGTACATGAACTAAATATTTGGCTAAGTATTTGGCAAAAGTTGAGGTTGAGTAATGGTTGGGTAGTAGAAGGCTGTTTTGTTTGTTTGTCTCTCCAATAGTTAATATTTTCTTCTCCTGGTTGTCTATAATGCAATTTGTGGGAAGAAATGGGTCAAGGTCATGAATGAGGCGATCACAATTGTTCTTTGAAGATTACTAATTCTAATTCTCCTCGTTCAACTCTGACTCATCAACTTTTTATTTCAATTTTGGCAGAGTTTTATTATGTATCCCTGACTGACTTGGACCTCACTGTGTAAAACCAGGCTAATCTCAAACTCACAGAAAGCTGCCTGCCTCTGCCTCCCAAGGCTAAGATTAAGAACAGGTGCTACTACACCTAGCCCAGGAACTATTTCTTGATATTTTTCTACATACTGAGTACTAAAGAATAGAAAGATCAATCAGAAGCTGCCCTTTGATGACATACAACTCAAGAAATAAACAGGACAGTCGTATGAATAGAAAATACATGTGTTCATTTTAACCACAGATTCCAAATTCCCAGATATTAATGGATGGACAGACAGCAGCACAGCTTTAAACACATGTGTGGGATTTTCAGCACATGTGTATGGACTTCGAAGTCATGTTAATTTGCATCTCTTTTTCTTTCTCTGTCAGTCTGTGTGGCAGTGTGGAAGAACCACCACATGAGGACAGTCACCAACTACTTCATAGTCAACCTTTCCCTGGCAGACGTGCTTGTGACCATCACCTGCCTTCCAGCCACCCTCGTTGTTGATATCACCGAGACCTGGTTCTTTGGACAGTCCCTCTGTAAGGTCATTCCTTATTTACAGGTAATTCTTTTTTGAACCCTTTTACATGTTCTGAGCCTTTTTACATGTTTTTAATTAAAGACATTACATTCTGGTAAAATAGTTAATGAGCTAATAAATAAATATAGATATTCAGGAAGTAAACAATTTAAGGATGATAATGCTTGAGATTTACTGAATAAATCATGCCTGGATAAAATTGAGGCAATAATGATGTTAATTATTTCACAGTCCTCATCATAAATTAGATGATTTGAACAAACTAATGATTAAGACAATCCTAGCTCAAATAATCATGAACATTTATTTTTTAATAATCAGGAATATCAGTTTTTCTTAATGATTTCTTCCTGAAAAATTAAGAGGTATGTGGTCAATGAAGGGCAACTTTGGGCATCATTTCTGGTTTGTAGTGTCAGTTCCGCCATCTCTAGATGACACATTACTAACTAAAATATATAGACTCTTGGCACTCACTTATCCAAAATGGTAATTATAGGAAGATTACCTTATATATTGGTTGTGACAGATTATTTAGAGCATTTACATAAGTCTCTTGGCTCTGTGATTACCTCATCATGATCTTACAAAGCAATGCATCATTTTTCTGTCTAACACAACTTATGAGCAAGTTCTAAATGACAAGGGTCAAAGGAAGATTCTTGCTCCCAGATAAAGAATGTCCAGTTTATCCATCTCCACAAGAGAAAATGTAATGTGGTTACCATTTAACTCACACTAATAAGTTATTTGTTCAAAGACTATCATATGCTTTCATTCAGTCAAAGTTCTTTAGTTGACAGCCTAAATAATTGTTTTTACCTATACTGACTAATATTTTTAGACATGTATATATTACTTCTATGTATGAAGCTACAGGATGTAGTTTGCTTTTACTATTAAATGATATGTTTTTCTAAAATAATAATCTTAGATATGGTAAATATATAATACTTGACAAATTCTTAAATATTAAGAATTTAAATGAAAATTAACTAATTAATAGGCTCTTAGCTTATATTGCATTCATACCAATGACTCTTTGGAATTTACTATTCACTAATACGCGATATTGTTTTTAAATTTTCAAGACAGTTCAGAAGCTGTACAGAAATGGAGAAGAACAATGAATGGAGTGTGACGAGGAGGACAGGCAGACAGGCTCGACTATTTGCCCCAGTTATATCTTACCTCCTCCTGTCCCATCAGGCCCTATCACCCACCCTCATGTCTAGTCATAGGTCTTTGAGAACTTTCTGGAACATCTATATGTAATTTTAAACAAGTCTCCTCAGGCTTTACCTTCTGAATGGAATACCTAGAATATATATGAAGGACCAAGATACCCAAAGGCAGAAATTCCCAACATCTCTCTCTACTGTCTGTATTCACAATATTTATAGTTCATTTCTAGGTTCTAGATTCATGCTGACATGAGAGAGAGAGAGAGAGAGAGAGAGAGAGAGAGAGAGAGAGAGAGAGAGGCAGAGAGAGACAGAGAGAGACAGAGAGAGAGGGAGGGAAGGAGAGTAAGAGAAAGAGAGAGCAATCACTTACAATCTCTCATAATAAGATGCAATTTATGTTTTGCAAGAATATCTTATAAAGTGGCTGCTAATTACACACTAAATGTGCTTAAGACAGACATAGGAATTGAAATAAATCATTGGTTGACAAAGCCCACTCAATGGATTCTACTGTCAGATTCAACAGCTTTCCATATTAGAAGTAGACCAGCATAACCTCTCACCCTATGTACACCAAAGAAAGCAACACATCCAGTTTGATTTTGGAACTGAATGTCAGTCTTTGAAGTGAGTTTATATGAATTGATCATTACAGTTTATTAGTTGTGGGACATACTAGAAATAACATTTGAATTTGAACCATGTTGCTTTCATTTCTCCCACCAGGGTGATCAGAATACATGAATAATAAATTGAGAGGCCTTGATGGACATTTGCACTTCTAATTGCTGGAAGAAATAAACATAGTCTTGTCCCAGCAGTCACAAAACAGCAGCCCTACAGATCTAGACTATTCTTTTGCTACCCACATTAAAATGGAATCAGGGGACTAAGGTCCTTGGCTTCCTAAGCATAAGAAAAAGAGGTTCTGGGGAGTAGGGAATTCACTAAAAGAAATTTGAAGGTGCCTAAACTTCTCAACAGTCATAAATTAACATAAGATTAACTTCCAGAAAAATTAGTCTCCAAGAGTTGAGAAAATCTATGGGTTTAGTTAGATTATCTATGAGTAGTCTTTCTTGAAAAATCTAAGTAAGATGATAAATATAGTATCATGATTAATATCATCATTTAAGTATAATGAATAAGAGTAAATACACAGCACTTGTGTGGAAGCCTTGAGTTAGGCATTTTGCATCTCAATTAACTGTACAATTCCATTTAATCAATGCTTCATTCAGAACAGAATCGTGTATTAAAGACAGGTCCATATATTAATTATGTGGGAACCAACAGGGTTGAAATGTTTATTTCTTTCCATTTCCAAAATGAAGAATCACTTGTGATGTTGTTATTTACATACAAGTCTGTACTAGGAGGACTTGCCTGTTTTTAGGAACAAGTTACTAATTCTGTCAATGAGTAAACTATAGCACACATACTCACATACAGAATTCTCTTTTAATGCAATTTTATTTGTTCCAATATATTGAAAATCAATTGATATGAAGTGCTCTTTTTTATTTAAAAATAAGAAATAAGATACCCATGACTTATGTACAATAATGAAATGTAACATGTGAAAGCCTACATGGTAATTTAAAATACACAATGCTATGTCATTCTGGTTGAAAAATAATTTTCAGTTGCAGAAGAACACATGTATAATTTCTTTTCCTCGGAGAATAAACACTACTTACCAAGGCATTACAAAAGCTGCAAAACAAAGTAAAGACAGGAATTATTCAAGCATAAATAAACTGAGCATTTAGTGTGAGAAAACTGCAAGGTTTCAAAGCACCTACAACGTCACATCTGAAAGGAAATAGGAAATACAAAGTTTCCTCACTTGCTTCTACATTTCTACTTTCATTATTATTTTTTAACACGAAAATTATTTATGTAAATTAATACATGGAGCAGGCCATCCTGAATGCCCTCTTTGCTGATGCATCAAATGTTCTCAAGGTACCTTTCAGAAACCTAGCAATTCTCTTGACTCATGTTCCTTTCTTCTCGCTCTAGACTGTGTCGGTGTCTGTGTCTGTTCTTACGTTGAGCTGCATTGCCTTGGACCGATGGTACGCCATTTGTCACCCTTTGATGTTCAAGAGCACAGCCAAACGGGCTCGAAACAGCATTGTTGTTATCTGGATCGTCTCTTGCATCATAATGATTCCTCAAGCCATTGTCATGGAGTGCAGCAGCATGCTCCCTGGCCTAGCCAATAAGACCACCCTCTTTACAGTATGTGATGAACACTGGGGCGGTAAGTAGGCTTCATCCATGTGCTCACATTGACATGGTACCCACAAACGTTGGATGAGCATCACTATGATAAATTGGTCTTACACACTTTATGAACATACGTTTAAAAGAGCTCAGCAAAAGGGTGAAAATAAAGTTGAAACACACAATTTGCATGAATAATTTAGGTCCTTTGGAGATGCCTTATGAACAATTTTTAATTTTTGTGTTTTTTACAGTGGAAATGAATCTAGGAGTTTATTCAATGACTCATTTCTAGATATTTCTTATAGTTTTAAAACAACTAGTCAATG
Source organism: Mastomys natalensis (assembly GCA_021653895.1). Lineage (NCBI taxonomy): Eukaryota > Metazoa > Chordata > Mammalia > Rodentia > Muridae > Mastomys > Mastomys natalensis. Next base: position 82,926 of record JAJTUV010002263.1, on the reverse strand, counting down.
AAACAAATCAAATTACAAATTAACAGTTTATTAAAATCATTATGAAAGTTTTCCCTAAAAGCTAAACACAGAGATTATATATAACCTAGTTTTCTCACTCCTGGACATAAACCTGAAGGACTCAGTATTTTATTTCAGAGATACCTGAGCATCTATGCTTATTCTTACTCTATTCATAATATTAAATAAAACCATAGTCAGCATAGACATGTAGGAAAGTGTGATACATATGGAATTTTATCCCACCATAAAAAAAAATAAAATATTCAGGGAAAATGGATGGAGATAGAAAATATTACATGGAGTAAACACAGACTGAGAAAGACAACTGCCACATGTGCTCTCTCATGTGTGTATCTCAGCATTTAAGTTTTTAAAGGTAATTTACGTGCAAATAAAGCAAGGCAGATGCCAAAAAACTAGGAAGGGCCCTGTGAGAGGGGAAGAAAAAACGGTATGTTAAGGATGAGTTGTAGGAAGAGTAATAGAACACACATATCTTAAGGGTCTATTTTCAGTTTAAAACTGTGTTCTTAGAGCATCTCAGTATCACAGAGATGCCTGTTCACTGAGTGAGGAAGTATATCAGTTGGGAATCACCTCTGTATGGTATACATCTGTACATACCCAGCACCCATGATAGCAATATAAACAAGCAGAATTTTAGAGGCATTGTGATTCTTTGCCTCAAAACCTCTATCAATGGGAACACACCCAGCCGTGCATGGCAGAGACACAGATATGGACAGAGAAAAAAATAACAGAAGGTTACCATGCATTTCATCATGGCGTGTACTAGCTACATGTGAGAGAAACAAATTCCCCTCTTTTAGATAATTGCATTACTGTGACTCATGCTTACAGAATTTAAACGTCAGGAAAGAGTGATTGTTAAATAGACATGCAACATGCAGTCACACTTATTAGAAAGATGAATCAAACCAGGTGATTTGGGAGGCTCAGGTAGATGGACCCTGAATCCTTAGCCAAATCAGGCTGCACAATGATACTTAGTCTTAAAGGAGAAAGAAAAATATCAAAACAACCAAAGCAAATAAATAAAAAATACAATAAATAAACATTTACAATTTGAATTTCCTGTTACTCAAGATATTGAATTATTTTCAATTAGTTTTACTCTTCTTTCCTAACATTGTAATACTTGTGCTTTTTTCAATCTTCAATTTCTTAATAAAATATCCCTTTAATATTACGGACAAAAATAAACCAAATGGAAAGCTCCTAAATACTTCCCTTAAGTGTCCATGTCCCATTTATTTAATGCTCAGACAACAGCTAGAGCATCTAGCGTGTGCCAGGCATGTGCCTTGTAGAGCACAGTCTCCAGTAAGGCTGAAACACAAACAAGCCACTGTGTGATTAATGGACGTATGTACCAAGTACTAGGGACACAAAGGAGATAACACCTTCAGTGCTGGCAATCTGGGCAAATGTTTACAAAGGTGTCACTACAATTTCAACAAGCATTAAAGATGAATATCAATTCTGACAACTGGGAGCAGGAATGGGTATCCCAGGGAAGGAAAAGATGTGTTGCTGAAACCCAAACACTGAAGCTCACATCTTAAGGAAGAAGGAGGCAAAGAGAAAAGGCCTAACTTGTGGGGCACAGGCAGCCTGAGAAAATGACTTTGGTGGAGAGAGTTGACGTGTTTAACATGATTTCTTTACAGTAAGTTATTGCTGAAAAGTATCCTACAACCCATGTCCTGACCCTTCTCTCTTAATCCATGACTAAACTGAGCCCTACAGAGATTATACTATGTGTTCAAATTAAAAAGCAGTGTGTACATGTCAATTACCAAAGACCTATCGAAATGTGGGCATTCTTTAAGATAATGAAAAGGGTAATTAGAGAAAAATACTTAATACTCTTTAAATGCCAAGGGAAGATTTTCTAAGGTATTTTGGCAGTGGGTTTCATTTGTATGTTCATGAATGTATAAAATGATAGCCCCCACACATGATCAAGCATCATAACCCCATTAATGAAAAAATTATCAAGCTACAGAGTCCTATCCATAAATGTAATTAAGTAGAATGTTGTGTTGTTTATATCACATAACTGCACATAATATTTTTAAATGACAAATAAACTGTAAATAAAATTTATTTCTATTTCTAGTATTTTATTATCTGGTTTTCAGGAAAATATTCAAAAATCATTGATAAAACTACTTGAAAGTAATTTGGTAGTTACTCAAAATGATTATTAGGGACAAAATAAGTTGATACTGAATTGAGATGATAATCCATAAAATAAACAATAAAACTATTATTTTTCAGATATACATTTTGAATTACCAATAATTTATTGATTTCAAGAAGAGTGGAAAATAATTTTAAATGGCTTCTGATCATTTAACGCATTTGCTATCTCATACATTAGCATTAAAATTATTAAATAGAATACCCCTGTTCATAGAGCCTATTTAAAATTCCATGCCCAAATTAATGTTAAAGATCAGCATAGGCATTATAACTCTCTTAGTTTGCTTTCTATTGCTGTGATAAACACAAAGACCAGAACCAACTTGTGGGATGAAAAGTTGATTGCGGCTTATAGTTTGGCAATCATTAAAGGAAGTCAGAGCAAGAAATTAAGACAGTTCCTGAAAGCAGGAACTGAAGTACAAACCATGAAGGAACACTTCTTGCTGGCTTGATACCCATGGCTTATTCAGATGCTTTCTTATGCAACCCAGGGCCATTTGCCCAGGAATGGCACTGCCCATAATGGGCTGGACTCTCCGACATCACTCATTAAGAAAATTGCCCACAGACTTGCCTGTAGGCCAATGTGGTGAAGGGATTTTCTCAATTGAAATTCCTTCTTCCCAGGTCACTCTAGCTTACGTTAACTTGGAAAAAAAAAAAAACCAATGATCATAATTCAAACTACCACCCACCATAGAAAAGCACATAGTTTATAATGTTACTTCTCCATAATGATCTTTAGTGCAACTTAAAATATTGGCTGTAGAGTATAGTATCTTATACTTGAGATTAATTTATGAGCTGTAATTCTTATTTTTTTTATCTATCTCCTGAATTTATTAAAAATGTGGTTATGAAAAAATGGTATTGTTTTAATTATCAAATGATAGCATACAAGAACTCCCACTGGACAGTTGTCTTTCAAATCATCTTGGGAAGCCATACAAATAAATATCCTTCATACATGGTACAAGATGACTGGAAATTCTCTAAACAGCAGTATTGTGAAGGATGGGAGACCGTGCAGGGACCAATGTTTTCAAAATGATCATATTCTTCATGTTCATGTTTTTTAAAAACAAAAAGACAGATCCCTCCAACAGAAAATAAGGCAAGGTATATGTGTGCCTGAGCTGCTCACTTTAACATGCAATGTGATGTGTCCTACTAAATCCATTGCTGTTGGACTTCACTGCTATCCTTGTTGACTGTTTGATCTTTCACCTCTCCCATATTTATAAAACTTTACAATTTCCAGAATTATGTTCATACTTCCTTGGCTAGCAAGTGAATATTTAGTTCCTTAATATAAGCTTTATTTAAAGAAAGTTACACATTTTTAACACTCACTTCAAGAAATAATCATCCGATTATGCTTTCATCAAACGTTTTATGAGTATGAATGTCCACCAAATATTGTTCAAGACATTAGAATTTTATTTGAGAGGGAATCTCATAGCCCAAGGCAGTCTTTGAACTCATTTTGTAGCATAGGCTATTTTAAAACTCTTTTTGTAACCCAGGCTGTCCTAGAACTTACTCTAAATCCCAGGCTGTCCTCAACCCCAAGATTTAGCAAATATATTATTATTGCCTAGGCCTCATGAATGCTAGGATTTCAGGAATAGGCCACAGAGCCAGCTAATATTGTAGATTGAAAATACCTCTCCTCTTGGATCTAACAAAATGTACTTTGGTGGTCTGACAAAAGAAAGAGAGAGTAAACCTTCCTTATGATCAGAGTAATTATGGCTTTTGACTCATTATGAGTATATATATATATGAGTATATATGTATATATATATATACATTTGTAAAATATTCATTAAGTTTAAAAATTGTCAATTTGAGTATGGCAAATTACATTTAACACTTGTCCCTGACAAGTGTATCACAGAAGAAAATGTAAGTTTTATATAATTAGGTAAATATCCTGGTGGACAATGTATCGTAACTCTTCTGAAGAATATTATTCTTTAATCTCTAATTTTAAAGACATCATAAATATCCATAATTGTTTCTGATTTCTTGATTTGAGATAGTAATAGGTAAGAAGATAGATAGATAGATAGATAGATAGATAGATAGATAGATAGATAGATATAATAATATGGGTCTATAGAAACATACAAGAATTTATTCAGATATTGCCTTCCATCAGTTGAATAAATATACTAGTTGTTGTTGTTGTTGCTGGTGCCGCTGCTGTTGTTGTTTTTGAAACAAGTACTCATGTTAGCCCAGTCTGGCACTAAACTTGTCATGCAGGCAAGGATGATCTTAAACTTCTGATCTTCATGCCTCTACTCCCTAACTTTGTGACGATAGATGTATACCACTACACATGGCTTTGTGCAATGCTAGAGATAAAGCCCAAGTCACAATAAGCAAGTGTTCTATTGACTGAGCAATATCTGCTGCCTAGGACACAGATTTATAGTCACCAGACTGCAAAATGCTACTTTCTAATTCAGGCAGTGCTTAAGCAAAAAAGATTTATGTAACTATATTCTAGATTATAAGTTTCATAAATATATAGTGAAGATAGTGATTACTATCAAGTGAAATATTCAAGGATATTTTCAACACATGCAACTTAAGTTTCCAGTAGTATATTTGAATTTGCAACTAGTTCTTAATCTGAGAATGTGAGGCCGATTTTTAAGACATTACATTTCCCTAATTATTATAACCTCTCCAGTAATACATTTGTTCTAGTTTAGAATATAATTTTGTTTGATCAACTTTTCTGCATAAGTATTCATCATAATATATACTTACTAGTCAGTCATTAATTTTTCCACTTTTACAAAATTACCAAAAGTCTCCTTTCTTCCATCCATTCAGAACCTCAAATTGCTATGTCAGTAATGGTATCTACTACTGTAGTAGAAAAAATGTTAGCAATCAAATCACTTTCCCCCATCTGTTCAGTTTAGTCTGAGGCAGGTATTAGAGCTTCAGTGTGCATGAGCTTCAAAGGTCTCTCTCTCTCTCTCTCTCTCTCTCTCTCTCTCTCTCTCTCTCTCTCTTTCTCTCTCTCTCTCTCCTTCTCTCCCTCCTCTCTCCTTTCTCCCTCTCTCTCTCTCTCTCTCTCTCTCTCTCTCCTCTCTCTGTGTGTGTGTGTGTGTGTGTGTGTATGTGCATATGTGTGTAGAACATGTGACATACGATACTTTTTAAGACAAATAAAAGATCAAAGCCGCTCAGGTCCCTGGGAATTGCTGGGTGACCTTCTAGTTGCTTTGAAATTGGTCCAGCAAATGCTGTTCAAGCTGCTGCACTTCCAGTGGAAATATTATCGTCTATTACTCCAGTACTTGAACTCTATAACTCTTTATAATGACTTGTTTTACAAGATAAACTTGAAAGGAAATTAGAAATGAATGAGGTGGATGAGTGTCTCCTGACCTAGAAAGGATCTAAAAATGACACCTCAAAGTGATCTGTTACACCACCCAGAAGCCTATGTACCATCTATACAATGCAATACAGAAAAAATGAGAAATGAGATGATTTCAGAATGAAGAATACAAAAAAAATAGACTCAAAAATATTAGATTCAATCAATTCAGATAAGAAGATGTATGTTCTACTGTTGTGAAGAGACACTATGACACAGGCAACTTTTATGAAAGAAAACATTTCATTTACTTAACAATTTCAAAGGTTTAGTTCATTATTGCCATGATGGGGAGCATGGCCACATGCAGGCAAACATGGTGCTGAAAAAGTTGCTAAGAACTATATTCATAGACAGAAAGAAAGCCTGAGCCTGAGATGGGATTTTTAAACTTCACAACTCCCCATTCAGTAACACATTTCCTCACACAAAGCCATTCTTCATAATCCTTCTAATCCTTTCAAATAGTGTCACTTCCTGGTGAGTATGTATTCAAATATAATAAGCCTATGAGGGTCATTCTCATTTAAATCATCACCTCATCAATATCAGCACTGATTTCAAGATAAAATATGTAATTTTAGAAGGAAGCAAAATGAAAGATAAAGCAAAAATGAAGTGAAATCTTTGCTTTGCTCTGATAGCATTCAGTTAGAATTATAAGTAATTGCTGATTTATTATTTATACAACTTATTTAGGAGAAATACTGAAATATTGTAGGCTTAATTGCATTAATTAATTGATTGAATAATTGTTTAATAAATGCTAACATTGTGGTAGATATATGTTCATTTAGGATTAGTGACAAGAAAATCACTACAATCCTAAAGGTAATTGTTACTAATAAGTGAGATGGATATAAAAAAACACAGATAAAAAAATTAACTGTAAAATCCCTAAAGTTCTCAATTTCATTACAAACATGTGTGTGAATGCTACACATATAAGTATATTGACAATAAATCAACAAAGCAAATACTACTTGTATTTACTTTTCCAATTTTTTCACATTTATATTTAAGAGCACAACTGGTCCCATCATTGGAGAAACTTACATTTTAATAAGCATAGTGAACTGTATTTACATTTAGCTCTTATTTAAACAAGTATTTAATCATTTAATTTTTTAATGGAATATTTTACTGTTTGACTCTCATCTCAGGTGAAGTTTACCCAAAGATGTACCATATCTGCTTCTTTCTGGTGACATACATGGCACCTCTGTGTCTTATGGTATTGGCTTATCTCCAAATATTCCGTAAACTCTGGTGCCGACAGGTAAGTAATATCCAATAATTTTGTTTGAGTCATCTTTAGAATGTATATAAAAACAAACTTTAAAATTCACTGTTTTTAATTAATATAACAGATCTAACACAGGATTATTTGTTCTAATATAGTGGGACTCTCTCTGGATGTGAAAACATCTCTTGACTGTTTTACTGATACTTATCAAATGTCTTAAATTCTGCCTTAAGAAGTCTACATTTCTAATAAACTCTCAACCTCAATAATTAACTAAGTTATATTTTGTCTGGGAGTAACATTTAAGGATTTTGTCTGCATGTATATCTGCATACTACCTGTACACGGTGCTCTCAGAAGCCAGAAGAAGGAACTAAATACTCTGGAAGGAGTTACAGATAGTTGAGAGCAACCATGTGGATTCTGGGAACCAAACCTGGATCCTCAAAAAAAAAGCTGCCAGTCCAGTGTTTTTAGCTACTAAGCCTTCTATCCAGACCCTCCCTCTCTTCCTTCCCTTTCTTTTTTCTTTCATTTGTTTGTTTGTTTGTTTATCAAATATAGTCTAACAGGAATCAAACTGAAAAGGAAACTTTAATTGGGAAAATATCTCTATCAGATTACCCAGTAGGCAAAAGATCATTGGGTATTTTCTTGACTGATGATTTACTATTGCAAGTGCCATCCCTGAACAGCTGGAATAAGAAATCAGTCTACACAAGACACTAATTCTATTCCTTCATGACCTCTTCCTCAGTGCCTGCCTCCATACTCATGTTTGAGTTCCTATCCTGACTACCATTCATAATGTACTGTAAGATATAAGATGAAATAAACTCAAAAAAAGAAAGAAAAAAAGAAAATTTTTGAAGGATTTTAAATTCTAATAAATTTTAAATTAGAAAATGGTAACATCCATGAGATTTCAGTCACTCCAGTGATTCGTTTGTCATATATTAGTACTTTTTTGTGTACCACCTTTCAAACTAAACCACCAGTTCATGTGAGCAGTAATTTCACACTATAGAAGAGATATAATCAGGTACAAGGTGAAAACAACTTTTTAGTACAAGTACAGGATCCTAGAGCTGAGTGATGCGGGGTCTCTAAGCTCAGGATGGGAACTTCTAAGGTGAATCTTGATAACTTGAAAAAATCAGCAAATGTAGAGAATTCTAAATATGCCGAGTGGATATAGCTCATCTAATGTTGTTTAGTAAATTATATAACATAACAAGGATGCATTTTTTTCTTATTTCTCTATAACTATGGCCAGTACAGTGACTTATTTGATTTTAAGTTTATGGACTAACAGGTTGTTGGCGTCTTTTGTCTAAAAATGTGTATAGAGAAAGAACTTACTGAGACCATCTTAATTCATTAAAGGCAATTCCATTTGTTTTCTTTTTAAGAAATATTTCTATTATATGTGAATTTCATATATTTATTCAATATCCAATGTAGTTTAATCATGTTTACCTATGACTCCTCTCCCTAACTCCTCCCAGATCTTTGGATCTTGCGAAGTCATATCTTCTTTTTAGTTTTATTTTTTTTTTATAATCAACTGAATCAATTTTGTGCTTCTCATGTACTCATGGACTTGAAGATATCCAATGAAGCATGGTTGACCCATCAAGAGCCATACACTCAAAGAAAATCTATTTCTCCCAACCTCCACCCCTACTAATCACCAACCAACTTTCTAGCCTTTCAGACAGACCCTGAGCCCCTGTTACCTGCATAATAGAATGTTGATTGGCTTGATCTTGTGTATGTCTTATATAGGCCACCATAGCTGCTGTGAGTTCATGAATATAGTGGACCCATCACTTCCAGATTTTCCCAACATCTGAGAAATCTATTCATTCCAGTTCCTCTTCCATGTATGTGAATTGTGAGAGTAGAGTGAGTGTGATGAATATGTCCCATTCATGACTGAGTACTCCACAGGTACTGGGCACTTTAGCTAGTTGCAAATTTCTGCATTAACTGCCATTCACAGCAAAAGAAAACTACTCTGTAAAGGTGGGAGATCTACACTAATCTTTGGTTGTAGAGACAGGAATATTGTATTTAAGGTCATACTCCATAAGTTTCCTCTTCTAAAAATACCATACCTGATATTATAAACTTTGGCAAGAATCCAGGGCTAGGCAGCTCAGAGAAGGATAAATCAACAACTATCATTTTGCTAAAATTTCTCCTTAAATTCTAATCAGAAAGTGGTTGGTTATCCACATAACATTCTTGCCACTGTGGCACTAATGATTGTATCTTGAAATACCTGCCTTTATTGTAGCTCAGAGGGTCAGAGCTGAGTAAGGGCTGGTGACGACTTTTCTCCCCCAGTACCTTCATAGCATCTTCTGATGCTATGAAAACTAGCTAACAGAAAGGAACCTTCTCTCTCAATACCACCTTTATTTCTCCATACCAAAGTGTATAGCATTGTCATCAACAGTATTTTACCATCAGAATCTGTAGGAAACAAGAGCAAAGCAATAGCAATTGCTTTGAGTATTCTATGAGACTCCTCTACCTAATAACTCAATACATGGCAATAGGCTTTTTATTTTGCAATTTACAGCTTCTGGGAGGATTATCCCTGTGTAACTCCAAATAAAACATTAAACTCTTATATGAATATATCTATATACAGGCATATAATTTACTATGCTTATAGTATATATGCTTATAAAATAGTAAATTACTAAAATGTCCCATTTGGTTTTTGAGGATAAATCTTCATTTGTATTTTCTTCAAGCCTTGGTATTCAAACCATCTTTCACTAATTGGAAACAAATAACTTTTACAGTTTCTAGGCATATATGTTGTATAAGTTCTAATTTTTCTTTTTTCTTCTATTTTTACAAGATAAAATTTTTTTTAAACCATATACTTCATAGAGAGTTATTGTCATTTTTTGTATACTAGTGTATTAGCAACAATAATTTGAGGCATAACAGAACTGAATACATTGGATCTGTATTTTATACTAAATTTTATTCATAAATCAATCTGTAATCACTCCTTTGCCAGCCAGACTAGCCAAATCAGTGAGCTTCCCATTCAGTGAGAGATGCTGTCTCAAGCCAATCAGGCAACAGATCAAGTAAGTCAACCAGCACCCTTCATGCTCTGGCCTCTTTTTGAGCACACACAGGACTTGCACACTTAAAACTCCAAACACTGAGGACACTAGAAAATGGAATTGTCAAGTCCAAAAATATTCCTAAAGCATGAGTTTTGTAAAGTGTAGATATTCATGCTATGTGCTAAAATGCATATTACTGGCTAAGTTTTAAATAAATAAACTCTAAATAATAAACTATGAATTCTTTGAGCATAGAGTAAGCAACTGAATATAAATGGGCACACAAACACAAGGTAAGATTTTTAATGATTCCTTTCATTATATCTATATATAGTCATATATTTACATATATATATATATAAAAACTTATACAACTTCTGTGACCTTTTTGTGTCCAGTAGTGAAGTCAAGTCACATACTGTTCTACAAATTTTTTAATCAAAACAAAGAAAGACAACGAGTACAAACACTGTAAGACATGAGCAGTGATATGTTTAATTCCCAGCAACTGTTTTCTCAGATTTTCTACCTGTCCTAAAGCCAATGCCACTTACTCTAGGATGTTTTGTTTTTGTAACATCCCATTTCCTCGTGTGTACTATTGCAGCAGCTTTTACTAGGTTATATACTATCCAAGATGTATACTGTTCTCAGCAACGGTTCTGTCTCACTCCCATTTCGTGTCAGTGCTGGGCTCTAGTTACTGTTCCACCAGTCTATGTGAATGATGCTTTCTGGGACATGGCATTCTGGGTATCCTAGTAAAGACAGAAATGCTGTAAAAAATTTCCACCACCACTCGAAACTTCTGTTATGAGCTTACATCTTGTAATCTTCCATTACCCCCCAAAGTCAGATATTTCAGTATTCTCTGACAAAAGGCACAAATCACAGAGCCATAAGGATATTCTCACAAGTTGAAAGTAGATGATATGGAATATCACAGCATGAAAATGCAAAAATGCAGACATGAGCAAGAATGTAAGAGTTTAAACTCGGAGCATGTTACTTGGTAGTTGCACAAAGTTTATCAATAATTCCTGTGACTTTGATCATCATTTTTTTATTCAATTGTATGTGTATGTATGGGGATTATGTGTATACCACGCCTGTGGGAACTAAAAGAGGGCATCAAATATCTTGGGTAGGAGTTACTGGGATAGGTGTTACAAAAGATTGTCGGCTACCACATGTATGCTCTGGGAGAGCAACCAGTGTTCTTAGCCACCGAGTCACATCTCCAGCCTTGTTTTCATCATGTTTACATTAGGGGTGTACAGCTCACAAAAATCATACCTATTAGATGAATTAAGTACCTAAGTCATTGAAATACATATCATTGAATAAAAATCCATAAAGTATCACTGAATAAGGTACCTTAGCAGTCTATGCTGTTAGCTGGACTTTCAAGTAAGTCTGATTATATTTCTACATTAGTATGTGTTAAATTGTTGAGATCTTTATTTGTCTTCTCCTTCTCCTCCTCCTCTTTCTTCCTCTTTCTCCTCTTCTTCCTCCTCCTCCTCATCTTCCTCCTTCTTTTCATACTAGAGGATGAAACTCATAGCCTACCCATGTTTTAACTGGGTGGCATATCTTTTGACTAAATAACATTTCTAAAAATAAACTTCCTTGGGGCTAGAGAGATGGCTCAGCGGTTAAGAGCACTGACTGCTCTTCTAGAGGTCCTGAGTTCAATTCCCAGCAACCACATGGTGGCTCATAACCATCTATAATGTGGCCTGATGCCCTCTTCTGGTGTGTCTGAAGACAGCAACAGTGTACTCATATACATAAAATAAATAAATCTTAGAACAATTTCTTCAGGGGGCTTTAGAACATCCTTATAATGATTCTTCTGTTTCCTCTAGGCCATTAATGGGTAAATAGTACATAGTAGCCTAAATCTTTGTATTCTTCTAATCATCACATGCCTAAATGACTACTACATATAAAAATCTAGTGAGAGTTTAAATAAGTAAGGACGTGTAGCTATTGATTGCTCTGCCACTCTGAGGAATGCTTTAGAAAAATTAAAATATGACAGTTTCTCAAAGAAAAAATATTAATGTATATTACAGCTATACATATGTTTTAAGTGTAGATTGAGGTTCTGAGGATCAAATTAAACATCAAGATACACTATTATGTAGTTTTACATATATTTGCATATTCACTTGCTTAAAAAGTAATATACTGTTACAACTCTTATGTGTGATACATAATTTGTCTTGCTATCATTGTGTTGACAACTGCTGCCTTTTAAAAATGTTCTTTAATGTGTAAATGACTCTTGAACCATGAACAATGTGCTTTTTTATAATTTAAACGTATATTTCTCAATTTCCAAACCTTTAAAATCGGTTCAAATTGTATTACAGGCTTAGAAATGATCTACATTTTTTGACAAAATGTCTCACTTAGTGCTATCCACATGATTCACAAGATTTGCAGTGAAATGCCTGAACTGTGAAACTAAAACATTTTAAAAGCAGATTGGAATGGAAATTGGCAAGTTGAGCTGAGCCCACTTTACAGCTGTAATAAAGTAAATTGACCCCAGATGGATAATTAAATAGAACTCTGCTTGAGCAACTCTTGGCTTCTAACTGTTACTGCCTCTAAACAAAGTTGTCAGGCATTGTGTTTGCCACGGGCCACATCAAGAGAGCCATCAAGAGAAGGGCCTACCTTATTTGCTTAAAGTTATGAAGATACATGGATTCTGTTTTGCACTTTTGAATTAGCAAGTGTAAAGTTATTAGTGAGCAAATTGTGTGTCCTTGTCTGACTTTGTTAAGACTTTAGTAATCACTTAAAATGTAGCAATAGTCTTGCTCGAATCAGTAGACTTCCCTTTCCTTGACAATATGATTCAAAGAATTCACTGGCTATGAGACTTACAGACTAGTCTCCCAATATCCTCTCATTCAGAAACTTCTGAAGCTTGACTCGCTTGGTTATTTGTGCATACTTTAGAGTTCAATCCAGTACTGAGGATTCAATAACAGTTACTATGTAAACTTCTGTTAATGCATTCCAAAAGTATTATTAAGCACTTATGTGTCTCACACTATGTAAGGCATTAGGAATAAACAGCAATATACTCTGAAGTCAGACAGGATGTTAACTTTCCAAAGACTGAAAGGCCTTCCATACTATGACTGCGTCCATGGGCCCGTTTACTTTTCATTTACCACATTTTTAGAGTCCTTAGAATTCATGCAGTGATGTTGAGTTATAAAAATTAGTCTAGTGTGAGAAAATGGACAGAAGGTCATAGAAGAAGAGGAGATGCAGGAAGGCAATGCTTCAAGTTCCATAAGGAAATCAAAAGCACAGGTAAAAGCTGTGCCTTCCTGCCAAGCAGTGGAGGTGCACACCTTTAATCCCAACACCCAGGGAGCAGAGGCAGTCAGATCTCCGCATTCAAAGCCAGCCTAGTCTACAAAGAGAGTTCCAGAATAACCAAGGCTACATAGTTAGACCTTGTCTTTAAAAAAGAATTTACTCTAAAGATACTTTTGTTTGTAATTCTTTTCTATTTGTATCCAGACTGAAATATAATTGTGTAAAATAATAAAACTAAGAAATTAATTTATAATTTATAAACACATAACTTAAAGGATAGATGAAGGGGGTGTGGAGTGATGTTGAAAAAAATCTAGTGAAAGACAATAAAATTTAGATGGTATAGTACAAAACAATAAAAAAATAGAATACTAATAGAGAAATAAACACAATAGATGATATAAACATATTCAAAAATACCAAAATGGCAAATGTAAATTAGAAAAATCTGAACAAACCTGTATTAGGAAACAGAATGAGTAACCAGAATTCTGCAAATATTCAAGTGAAGGATCACATGATTTTGTCTTTCTGACTGAGATGCCTCACTTAGTATAATACTTGCCAGTAGAATCTATGTTCCCATAATTTTCGTGGTTAATTTTTCCTAACCCCGGAGTGTGTTTCCATTCTGTATATGTGTCACAATTTCCTTATCCGTTTTTGTTGTTGATGATGATAGGCATCTAGGCTGCTTCCTTTCTCTTGTTTTTGTGAAGAGTACAGCAGCAAATACAGATGTGCAACAATCACTTCTGTGATAGAATACAGAATCCTTTGCTATCCTGGGTCATATGGTAGTTGGAATTGGGTATTTTAAGAAACCTTGATACTGACTTCCATAATGGTTATACTAGTTTACACTCTTACCAGCAGTGGATAAGGATACGTCTTTCCTCACACTTTCACTAACACTTGTCGTTTGTTTTCATTTTTGATATTCTTTTGTTTTGTTTTTTGTTTGTTTGTTTTGATGGTAGTTGTCAGATGTAAATGAATTTTAATCCATCAACATGGCTGCTCTCCAACAGATCACATACAAAGACCTTCTAGGTCTGTGTGATCTGACTGGAATGACACACCTTTAATCCTGCTGGATGGAATGCCGACACTCCATTAATACCTTTAATCTCTAACAATTAGGTAAGGTTTATTTGTAGAAGGAAGCACTGGTATTTGAAAGTGATGTCTAATTAACGGACAGACAAAGTGGTGAATCAGAGAAATATTTGACAGAATGAGTCAGAGATAGGATATGTACAACTATCACAAGACAGGCAGTGAAGAGAGCAGTGCAGAGAGAGGGAAAGAAGGAGGGGGGCAGTTTTACAGAGACAGGTTGCAGAGAGAGAACAAGCTAAACACAAGTGAAGAGAGAATAAGCCAGAAAATATGAAGGAGCCAGAAGATTAAAACATATTGACAGAGTTAGTTTGAGGCCAAACAGAGCAATTCAGTCAGAAGCCAAGAGAAACCAGTTTGAATCAGTCACCTTAAAAAGGAGTCAGACACCTAATTTGAACCAGCAAGCCACATTCAGAAAGAACTAGACAGGGTGAGTTTATTGAGGAGCAAGCCTCTGAGAAAACAATTACATCTGGTGAATAAAAGTTACTTTGACAGTCCTAACTGGGTTTTTGTCAACATAAGATAAAGTCATTTTGGAAGAGAGGGCCTCAACTGAGGATATGTCCTCCACTAGATTAGTCTGTTGATGTTGGCAAGCCTGTGGTGTATTTTCTTGATTGATAACTGATATGAGAGAACTAGAGGACCTTACTCATCGTAAGTATGCAACTCCTGGGCAGAAGGCACTGTGAGCCATGAGAAAGCAGATTGAGCAAGCCATGGGAAGCAAAGTAAGCAGCACAGCACCACCACCACCCAGCCCCTCCTTCAGTTCTTGCTTCATGTGCCAGCCTCGAGTTCTTACCCTAACTACCCTTCATGATGGTCTGTGATCCTCATGGGGACTTACCTCCTCAAGCTGTTAGGGTTTTTGTTTTGTTTTGTTTTCTTTGTCATAATATTTCATCACAGCAATAGAAAGCCAAACTAAAACAGTAATCATTCCAATAGGGTTGAGATAGAATATTAGAATGGTTTTAATTTACATTTATCTGATAGATGAGGATGTTAAACTGTTCTGAAAACATTTATTGACCATTTGTGTTTCCTTTGAGAACTGGCTAGTTTCATTAGCCCATTTATCTACTAGCAAGCTCGGGTATTTAAATTTACAGTGCTTTATTTATTCTATATATCAACACCCTCCCCCTGTGTGAGTTATAGCTGGCAAAGACTTTCTTCTTAATCTATGGTATATCTTTTGCTCTACTGATAATTTTTTCTTGCTGCATAGAGACTTTTAAATTTCACATAGTCCACTTCTTGACGCATAGGACTATTCTCTGTCATTGGAGTTCTGATAAAAAAAAAAAAAAAAAAGTTTGTGCTATGCCCTTAATTTCAAGTATATTTCTTATGTTTTGCTCAAAGATCTCAGATTTCAATTAAGGTCTTGGGGTGGGAGAGATGGGCAAGTTGTTAAAAACATGCTGTACTCTTACAAAAGACCCAAGTTCAGTTCCCAGTACTATGCCAAGGAGCTCACAACTGTCTGTAATTCCAGCTCCAGAAAGACCTAACACCTTCAGCATCTTTTGGCATGTGCACTCACACACACACACACACACACACACATACACACACACACTCAGAGAGAGAGAGACAGAGACAGACACACAGAGACACAGAGAGAGTTAAAAATAAAATTTATATCTTAATCTTTGACTTTTGTACGCGGATGGAGATATGGATCAAAGTTGACTCTTCTGCATGTAGATATTGCCTTGCCAGTGCCATTTCTTGACTAGGCTGCCATTTTGTAATGTATATTCTCAATGTCCTTTTCCAATTTAGGTAGCCATTGTTGTGTATTTATTAATGGGTTTTTTTTTATCCTATTTTATTGGTGTACATGTCCTTTTATGTGCCAATACCATGCTGTCTTTTTTACTATAGTAGTCCAGGGTTGGATACTATGCTATCTTCAACAGTATTCTTTTGTTTAGAGTTATTTTGTCTAGCCCTGGTCACTTGGGTTTACATTTGATTATTATATTTTTAGATTATTTTATAGTTATTCAAAGAACGTCACTGGAATTTTGATGTGGATTACAGTGAATGTGCAGATTACTTTTTATTTTTATATGACCATTTTCACTAAATTAACTCAGCCAATCCAGAAACATGAAAAGCCTCTTTCCCATCTGACTTGCATTTTATTTCGTTTTCAGTATTCATCATTTGCATGGTACTTTGAACTAATAACTATTGTTCACATTTCTATTGCAGTATTTTTTATAGAATGATAGTTTACACAGTTCATTTATACTATAATGAACATGTATGTCTGTGTTTTGTTTTCTTCTGTTAGGTATTGTAGAGCCCTCAGTGACATTATTGGTGAAATGACATAAGGACAAACTCTTGGAATGTGTCTTTTCTGGCTCTTTTAAATCATTATTAGTATTTTTATGTTATAAAACATGCATTCAAAAATCAGGGGCCTGAGTGATACCTCATCCTACAAATTTCCTACCTTGTAAGCATGAAGACAAGACTTTAATATTCCAAAGTCATGCAAAAAATCTGGGTCTCATGGCACATAGTTGTAACCTCAGTACTGGAGAGGGATAGTCAGGAAGACCCCTAAGGTTAACTAGCCAGATAAGCTGGCCTCCTTGGCAAATTCCAGGCCAATGAAAGACCCTGTCTAAAGAATAAGATGGATATCAACCAAGGAATGTCAACCTATATTGTCTTCTGACCTCCAGTACTTGTGCACACATATGTACACAAACAAAACTGTACACACACATGCATATAAAAATGCACGCAAAAGGCTTACTCTCTTATATGTAAATTTGCAAAAGCAATCTTTCTACAATTAAAAAATAAGGTTGTGTTTTGAAGTTCTGTACAAATTAAATATATGATCTGAAATACTTTATTCTACTTAGTATCTTCTTAATCAAATCTATAAATGCAACTTGTAATTTACCTTTAAGGACACACTGAACATGGCTTAGGGTTATGTGCAATTCTTGAATGTCAGTTGATGTAATGACTCCTGTTAAATTTTCACTGTCCCTTTTGGGCTGCTCAACTTTTCTGCACAGTTTATCAGTGGAGAAAGGATTGCAGGACTAAGCCTCTTCTGCCTTCAGGTTGTTATTTGAGAATGACATCAGCACATGTCCTTTTCTTTTCATTGCAAGGGCTACAACTCTGCCCCCTGTACAACTTCCTCTTCATCGGAATGTTTTTGATATTTGAAGAACTCATCATTGGGCAGAATATTGGTTCTCCCTTCATGGGAACATTCAAAAATAGAACGATCTTTACAGTTTTATTTAGAAACCACTTCAAGACCACTTATGGATACTTACCAGCTTTTGTGATAGAATGATTCTGGAACTTTCTAAGATCTATTGTTACTTCTAAAACAATTGTTTCTAAAACTATTGAGAGAGAGAGAGAGAGAGAGAAAGAGAGAAAGAGAGAGAGAGAGAGAGAGCGCCACAGTACTGAAGACATTCTCAGCAATTAAGAGTAATGACTACTTTTGCTGAACGTTCAATTCCAACCACACACATGGCAGCTCACAACCATCCAACTTCAGGTCCAGGGAATCTAATATCCTTTGCTGACCTGTTCAGGCACCAGGTGTACATGTGATGCACAGATATACAAGAGAGCAAAACCCTCATAGACACAAAATAAAAATTGAAAAATCTTTTTAGAAATGTAAAAATGGAATCATCGAGATGGGAACAGGAATGTTTGTAGCTCTTTATCTCCCCGGCCAGTGGTTTGGTGAGGTGGCCCCGCCCATTTCTGAGAAGTTTCTGTCTCAGGGCAGGTTTTCATCTGCATGATTGATCTCTTGAACTGAGAAGATGGTCAAGTGGGGTCTCATGTAATGAGACTCATCTGTTTGGACATCAAAGCAAAGCTCCATTTTCAAAGGAAAGATTCTCTAATAGACTTTGATCTCGTAGTGTAAACAGCCATGGGTTCAAAGTAACCTTCGTTCTGAGAGGCCACAGGAACGTATTGCTCTCTACAGTGTGCGGCGCAAAGATAAAAGTAGCAGCTGAGTAACTGTAACACAATCAAGCTGTTCCCGTGTTGTACTTATTGGCACATCTTTCTAAGATCTATCAATGTTCATGAGATTATAATTAAGAAAATATTATACTTGGCAGAACTTTCTGATATTATCAACCAACAGAAAAATCAAGGGAAACGCCCGCTGTGTAATGTAATTGCTGCAAATCTGGCTATTTGAAATATTAGTGTAAGGCCCGGAAGGAGTCTCTGTGTATTCGTGTGCTTTCCAAAAGGGAAAATTGCAAAAGTAGTTTCAGGCAATTTTGTAAGTGCGAACAGTAAATCACGGAGAATAGTTTTTGTTCCTTCTACATATAGATTTGCTTTGTCTCAACAGGAGACAAAAAAAAAAAAAACAAAAAACAAAAAAAAAAAAAAACAAACCTCATAAAAACCAATAGCTGGTTAGGTGCCGTGTCTCTACGCGACAGCAGATGGCAGTATCGATGCATCAAAATTTCACTTAAGTTTTTTGTTGTTTTTCAACGTGTGCGGAGGTGGGGGTGGGGGGTCCTGTTATCTGATGAGTGTTTAAATTTAGGCGACATCTGAATTTAGAATTTATAATGAAATCTTATAATCTGAATTTTCATAGCATTCTTTTCTCTTCATTATTCTCTTCAGACCTTGACAAAGATTATCCTTTTTTAACACAAAAATAACGTAAGCTTGTTTCTAACTTTTCCCCAGACAAATACTTACTAGGCGTTTGACTAAATGAGTGCTAAGAACATACTCTGCCTAGCTAGTGCTCTGGAAAGACGGACATTTCAAACTCCGAACTTCTGTTTCTTAATCTTTATTAGTGGTTACATCTTCTTTGTAGAACTTTGCTAAGTACCAATGAGGGATCCCATCTCCTTTCAGATTCCCGGAACTTCTTCTGTGGTTCAGAGAAAATGGAAGCAGCCGCAGCCGGTTTCTCAGCCCCGGGGATCCGGACAGCAGAGCAAGGCCCGGATTAGCACTGTTGCTGCTGAAATAAAGCAGATCCGAGCACGAAGGAAAACAGCCCGGATGCTCATGGTTGTACTTCTGGTCTTTGCAATTTGCTATCTACCAATCAGCATCCTCAATGTGCTAAAGAGGTAAAACACGTGCATTTATTTAAAATGAAGCAGCTTGGCATTTTAATTAAGAACTCTTTTCTTTCTAAACAGACAAAACCCTCTCTCCCTAGGCACTTTGTCTGGCCAATCAACTCAGTTGTTTGAGCTGATGGAGTTCTTTGAGCACTTAAGGCAATACCAGTGGTCAAGCACAGTCAGGAAATACACTCTTTCTGTCGATGAAGAGTCTCAGTTGAATAGCAGATAAAATGGTTGTTTTCCTCCTGATGTTGACTGCTAAGGTTTAGATGTGAAAATATTTTAATAAAAATTGTTTCAATATCTAATTTCATAAGTAAATAAAAGTCAATTGTGCTTCTAAATTATTTTGGAAAAGAGTAAATGAGTTTTACAAAACTTTTTTCTCAAATATATAAACAACCATATTTTTCCAGTGAGTGCAAGCACAAGAGACAGAACTCCTGAAGTCGAAATGATTTTGACCAGTGACATGAGCAGCAGATGCTGAGAGGCAAGTCCAGTGCAGTACATGAATAGCAAGCTTTTGTGGAAACATCAAAGCTGTTACACATACACACACTGGTCCCAAGGCAGCCTTATTTCTGTTTATAAGAGGCTTTGAATTTAGCCTGAAATTGCTCATGTCCTTGTTCCCAAAGTCAGAGTCAGTATCATATTCCTCACAGCTGGGGACCTGGGAGACAGGTAAGTTTGGCCAAAATCAGACAAAAAGTAGTACAAACCAACTGGGAAGATCTCTCCTCTTTGGCCTTTGTTTTGATTCTTTAAAAGCTTCCTCAATGACAAAGTAGAAAATGAACGTTTGTTCAGAAAGAATATAGCCTTGTATGTTTAAGGGTTTTTGAAAACTGGTGTTCTTGAAATATGTGTTCATTCACAAAACATAGTTTACCCTCAGCATCAGCCAAGGTTCCCTCTCATTTTCTTCCTCGCGGAAATCATACACAAATGTATTAAGTGTGTAGCTAGTTTGCGAGTTTTCCACTACTGAGAATACTATAAACCAGGCAGTCCCTCTAGCAGAAGGGAATCCAGTGGCAGGCAACTCCCAGGGTGGGGCGGTGCCTAAGGAGGATTTCCTCTTCTCCTCAGGAAAGGTGAAGGGGTAGCAAGGATAGGAGCTTGTAAGAGTGGGACTTCGGATGGGATGCCGTCCAGACGTAAAGTGAACAGATAAATTAACGGAAAAAACGGCACCGTAAACATGAATGATACTGAATAGATTCATCGCTCTTTTCCCATCCCTGTTTTCCCTGCTCTCCTTCCTCTCCTCTCCTCCCCTTCCTCCTCCTTCCTGTTATTTTCTCTCCTCCTCCTCCTCCTCCTCCTCCTCCTCCTCCTCCTCCTCCTCCTCCTCCTCCTCTCCTCCTCCTCTTCTTTCCTTCTCCTCTTCTTTCTTCACCAATCCAGATCAAATATTTTGAAAATGGATTTAGCATTCTGTGGGATGCACATTTGAGTTTCTTACGTCTGCACTTGCACCTCTTCTTCTAGTTATTTCCAGATGCCCTCTGTCAATGATATTCATCTTATTATTCTGAATTAAATAGTTTCCCTTTTCAGGGTGGGTAAGAAATCTAGGTATAATTTAAAACTCTTTTAAAGTTTTTTGAGCAATCTGCGTGTTTGTACCCCCAACACAAACATTTTAAAATAATTTTGAAAATGTTTTTACTGAAGACAGCTTTTTAAAAGGAGAAGGAAAGAAGAGGAGGGATGGGATAAAGGAGGGATGCATCAATTCAGTTTCATTCTTGTTTATGGTGTCCATGGATGGCTCTCAATTTGGGGCAGTCATTGGTTGGCCATTCCCTCTGTTTCTGCTCTAGCTTTGTCCCTGTACTTCTTGTAGGCAGGACACACTTTGGGTCAAAAGTTTTGCGGGTGGGTGGCTGTCCTTACTCCTCTACTGAGAGTCTTGCCTAGCTACAGGAAGTGGCCACTTCAGGATTCATATCCCCTACTGCTAGGAGTCTCAGCTAGAGTCACCCCCATAGACTCTCTAGGACCACTCCCCATGCCAGGTCTCTGACATGCTCCTCCCCACCCCACACAGATTGCCTTCTCTTTACCCCTACATTTGACACCCCGCCCTTCTCCCTCCTTATTCCCTCTTTCAATGTGATTTTTATTGGTCTAGTATTTCAGAGATTTTGAGCCAGCAATTGCATCTTATTGTATATTTAATTTATCTACATTCTTTCACTCTGTTTATTTGTGAGCTTCTAGTATGTTTGTTTGTGAACTTCTACCACTCTATAGAGCATCACTTCTTCCCTGAAATTGATTTCTATTGTGTACCTTCTCATTAGAAAAGCATAAGACATAAATCACATAAGCAGGGTTGGGGCCTCCAGGAGGGAACACAATGTCTCTTCATCCTAGGACTTACTGAGTAGTTACTGAATATAATCATCAAATAATACAAAAGATAAATGGGAATTTCTAAGAATAAAATACAATGAGTTAGTTTTATTTTCTTTTTAGTGGTTTGTGTGTGTGTGTGTGTGTGTGTGTGTGTGTGTGTGTGTGTGTGTGTGTTGCTGCTGTTGTACACATGTTATAGCATAGGTTAGAGGGAAAGAGGAAACCCTATGAGGGCCAGTTCTGGCTTTCCATGTCTTTTGAAGCAGGGTTACTCTTGTTTATGTAGCTGTGCTATATGCCCCAGGCTAGCTGGCCTAGGAGCTTCCAGGAGATTCTCCTGTCTCCATCTCCTAGCTCACAATATGATTGCTGGGATTACAGATAGACACTATTCTATCAGGATTTGTGAGTGTTCCGACAATCTGAACTCAGGTCATCAAGTCTTCACAGGACTTGCTTCTACCCACTGTCTAGTCTCTCCACACCAAAGAACGCAAAATTTAGATGCCTTTAAGGCAGACAGCAAGATTGTTCAGTGGGTAAGACACTTGTTATGAAGCCTGCAGACTTCTGAGACTCGCCTGGTGGAAGGAAGCGAGAACCAATTCTTGACAGTTAGTCTCTGAACTTCACACATGTGCTCTGCCTGATGCCCACATCCCAGAAAATCAATGTTAAAATTGCTTTAAAATGGACTTTAAGGATACTGTGATACATTTTCTTTTAGTTTGACATAATATATGAAAACCTGAAACTCATGTAGACTCTTACCTATTGAAAACCAGTTATTGCCTGCATACATCGAAGTCTCATTTCAACAAGGCTAGGATCATTGAAGTTGAAGATATATAATGCATTGATCCATGCATAGGTGAAAGTGGGAAGAATCTAACAGTGCAATTTTGGAGTGCTAATTAAAATATGTGCAATGGGGCTGCTAGATGGCTCAGTGGTGAAGAGCACTTGCTGCTCTTTCAGAGGACCATGGTTCGATTCTCATCATCTCCTTGGAAGCTCATTGTTATCTGTAATTCCAGTTAAAGGAAATCCAGCACCCTCTTCTTATCTCTGTGGGTACCTGGCATGTTCACACATGGTACCCAGACCTGTAGGCATACCACCCATACTCTTAAAACAAGCAAATAAACAAATGAAAACATGCACATGGTGGAATACCAACAGACAGTTACTCAGTCACATTCAAAAACAAAATAACAGAAGGGAAATATTCAGCTTCTTTCTTCTTGACAAGAGATTTGCATTTCCTGATTGCAAGACACAGAGACTTTTTCTCTGAGCTGGGGTTTCTGATAGGTACAGGAAACCATTCTAAAGAGGCTGTGCTGTCGGTACCTTTGCAGAGGACCGGGTCAGGCTACTTCTGTGATGCTTTGGATTCAATTCTTTAAGACTCTTGATGTTCTGTTTCTGTTTCTTCTCCTATAGAGTGTTTGGGATGTTCACACACACTGAGGACAGAGAGACTGTCTACGCTTGGTTCACGTTTTCACATTGGCTTGTATATGCCAACAGTGCTGCAAACCCAATTATTTATAATTTTCTTAGTGGTAAGTTTTCAATGTTTCTTTGTTGAGCCGCTACTCAAGGGCAGAGCTTCTAGGGCTGCCCTGGAGCAGTTCTGAAGTAGACACAGAACTTAGTTTCTGTTTGAGCTTGGTTTGTCCCTGAGTAGATTTCTATAGAATGTCTTCATTTTGAAAGTGAATATATGCCATCTAGCTCATCAGAGAAAATGATCTAATCTTTTTCATTGGAAAACATAAAATAAATGTTAAACGGATAATGGGCATCTTGCATGCCTTACACCAAACTTATGATTGAAACACACACACATACACACATACACACGAATATACTATAAGATTTGATCTCATTTACCCTATTTCTTCCCTTCAAATTCTTCTCATGATCGGGCAAACAAACACCTACCAATTACATGTTTGTTTTATTTATAGAATTACCTGTAATACAGGGGAGGGCCATACACCAGCACTTGGAAAACCAATAAGTAGCTATATCAGAATTGTGCTGTGATTAGCCACATCTTTGTACTGTCTTATTCCCAAATATTTGGCTATTTGTTTCTTATTTTCATTTCTAACAAATCAGTCATTTTATATGTATATTTTTGTTGTATTTATTTTTAATTTTTTGTTATATATTTAATAAACAGTGCTTGTCTTCCAAGTTCATATTGTCATTTATTTATTTATTTATTTATTTATTTATTTATTTAATTTATTTATTTTGCTTGATTTGTTTAAGTACTTAGAACAGCCAGACAGGGATAGACTTTCTAGAAAGATAACTACAAATAGAAGGTTCTATTATAGGTCTCAAAATTTAAAAAACAAAAAAGGATTTTAAGTGTTTCTACCACGAATACACATCAAATATTTTCATCCATTTAATTCCACTCAAGCCTTGAAATTTACATACATTTACTAAAATATCTCAGTCTAGAAATATAACGTCTATAATATTATGAATTAAAAAGTTTTAATTAGTAAAAAGAAAAGCGCAACCAATTGTATTTCTGAAAAGGGACTTTGTCACTTTTGAAATAATCATGGCACCCTGACTAGTGCTCTGACCTTGCACTAAGTAGGTGAGACCCACAAAGAAATGGGGAGACAAGTGTTTGAAATAGAAGGTACAGAGCAAGGCAGAGTGCTGGTATGAGGTCAAGAGGAGTTAGGGAGGCCACCGACAACCCCCTGCTGTGTGCCTGCCATTGTCCCAGGCCTGTGAACTATCACCTCAGCAGCCTAGTGCAAGGGGTGACCTAGGCACAAAGAGAAAGAACAGTTTCCTATCTTGCCCTTTGCTCGCTAATAATGGCGATCATTTCATTTTCTCAACTACCTAGAATCTCATTCATAGTTTAAAGATAACTATCTCCTCAGATTTTTCCAGTTTCTTTATTTACTTAATTTACCACACTTGGATTATGAAACTTTTTTTTCATAAATATTTCAATGTATTTTTTCTTGTTTTGTTGAACTCTTATGATACCAACGTCCTTAGAATATAATGTATCTGTGTTCTTGCTTAAACAGAAGGTAGATTTCATTGCTCTTTGAAGCCATTGAAAGTCTAGGCAAACTTTTCCTAAGAGCCATTTGGTATTATTACAGGGTTAAAAACTAACTTGAGAAACACAGTGGGGGTTGACTTTAAAGAAAGAAAACAAATGCCAAGTATTACATATGAAAATACTTCATCGTTTAATTTCCTTTTTCTATTTCCTTTACTGATGCAAAATGCTCCACCTCACTGTTGCCTTGGCTCAAGGGAAGGACTCATTTGTACCCTGTGCATTAGGTGTTGAGCTGTTTATGTATAATTCACTTTCCTTTCATTCTTTCTGGTCTGCCAGGAAAGTTTCGAGAGGAATTTAAAGCTGCCTTTTCTTGTTGTCTTGGGGTTCGTCATCGCCAAGGAGATCGCCTCGCCAGGGGATGCACGAGCACAGAGAGCAGGAAGTCCCTGACCACGCAGATCAGCAACTTTGATAATGTATCAAAACTCTCAGAGCACGTGGTGCTCACCAGCATAAGCACACTCCCAGCAGCCAACGGGGCAGGACCGCTTCAAAACTGGTAGAATATTTATTGCTATGATGAGGATACCGACTCAAACTATTCTTTTATACAAACTCTGTGAACGGAAGTTTTAGTATCCAGTTGATCTAAACCTAAAATTACCTGTCAATGCATTTTTTTTAATAGGTCACTCTTTGGAAATAAAAATCAAATTTGAAATATTTCCTGAACCATTTACTCAAACATGTTTTAAGTTTAAATTCAGCTAAATTTATTTCAAGCTATTTTTCTTAGTTCTGTGTATTGAAGTTTGTGGCAACTAAGGGTTTGAACATTTCTAATTCTTTAAATAAACCCTTGTTATTTTAATTTAACCATTTAAATTAATTGCTAAAAATCACCAAAATTTAATCATTTCCTTTCAGCATATAAAGAAAGTAACAATTATTAATTCTTAGTTAACAGCAAGCATAATTAGCTCACTTAATTTAAAAAACATTACAAAAACTATCATTACAATGTGCTACCTGGGAGAATACTAATTAAAAGCATATAATTTGTATATATTCAAAGTATACCTTTCCAAATCACATAAAATATATACGATTAAGCTTAATTTTCCACTGATTTTATTTTCCATTTATTAAATGTTCTCAGGTTTATAACCTTACAATATCTAAGATTTTTGTGTGTGTTTGTGTAATACAGAATCAAAATGACTGAATTAAAGTAAAAAAATTGGAGCAACTACTAATACACAATCATTTTCATCTCTAGGGAAGGATTTAAGATTTAAATTAAGAGAGAAAAATTAGATTATTCTTCTAGTTAAGGATAATGAGTTAGTCACCCTTGCTGGATTAAGAACGTGACTATGTGCTAGGTAATAAGTAGAGCAAAGAGGTTGCAGACGGGGCTCAAGAAGGGCTGTACTCTAGGTCTGGGATGGGGTAAGTGACTGATCTTTTCCCCAGCAGTTTACACTAGCCTTGGGGTCAGTCTTCATCACTGAAAATGAATGACATCAAATAAAGGAACCAAGGCTTACTGTAGTCTAGTGAGAGAGGAAGGCTGAAGATTCCCAGGCATGGCAGAGAGGTCACACAACCAAAGACAGTGGTCCCCACCACAACACTGGCAGGACTGTTACAACCCTCCCCACCCCTATTTAATTATATTACACTCTCTGTGTTACTAAGTTTAGCATGCCCGAGGCTAAGAGACTGGAAGCTAGGAAAGTGAAAACATGGTTACCAATTCACATACAAATAGAAACTCTAGAGTATATTTTGTATAAATTTAAATTATGGGATTGAAATGATTGTTTCAAATTCGTTCTTTGCAAAATTCTGATGATGTAAGTATCCACTTCTAAATTAAGAATTTGAAAGTGTACCTATTAAATAGTTCTTCATCTCATAGTGTAGTCATAGTATGTAGGCACTCTGGTTATAAAGAAACAGTACATATTTAATATTTGAGAGAGACTTTATTTGGAAATACCTATATTGTCATTTTGCCTTTTCCCCAACTCTTTATTCTCAGAGAAAAATAACACAACCAAATTATCCATACTTTCTTTTCAAGAGTTTAGGGTTTTGTTACCATGTGCCTTTTAGTATTCTAAGCCAGGACTACCCTCTGCTATGAGGTTTATCAAAATTATATGGCTGAATATCATGAGGTTCTGTATCTATGAACACAATCACTTTCAATGTCTCCTTTCTCCCTTTTGAGAACTCCGTCTACCATATACTACATGCAAGGAGAGCTGTAATTTTCTGATTGTGATGACCGTTAGCACTTTAAGATTTGAAGTTATCTTCAAATCTTCTTGGTAATAAGCCTTAATAGCCTTGCAGCTCACTAAGCATGGTACAATGATTTTCTCCAATATAACTGAGTTCATTAACTCTAAAGCTGTGAGGCAGTATTAGATCCCAAGACGATAGTTCATGTTATATAAATAAGAGGAGAGGCCTTAAGAGGGAAAGATGGAGAGAGATGGAGAGAGACATGGGGAGAGGAAAGGAGGAGAGAGAGAGAGAGAGAGAGAGAGGAGAGAGAGAGAGAGAGAGAGAGAGTGATATTGGCATCAGAAGTCAGAATTTCTGTGTTCTAAATTAGTGATTCTCAGTGCAGTGTGGTCCCTGTAACCAGCAACACCCACATTTAGCAGAAGTTAGTATTAAACACGTACCTTAAACTTCCTGAACCTGAATCTTTTGGGTTTGGTACCCAGGAATGTAGGCATTTACAAATCCTACGGGTGATTATGAAGCACATTAGCATTGACAACCACTGCTCTAAATGGGGTCTCCTGGCCTCAATTTATTAGCCCATGTGAAATAAAGTCTTTTACTGCACAGGTATCTACAACAGGGAGTACCATCTTCACTCCTGTCCACCTGGCTGGAGGTCTGAGAGAAGATGCCGGAGCATCCTTATGGAATCTCACCCATGTCTTCTCAAAGAGATAACGGTTTACAAAACAATTGTCACTGTGTTCTTAGTGTGATGTTAAAGAAGATGGACTTTAAGGCACTTACGTGCTTTATACATGACCCGGATGACTTGAGTTTTTATTTACTAAAGTTTCTGTTTTGTCGAAGCCATTCATGTTCAAGAATAATTGTTGCCTGGAAGAAAACTGATAAATAAAATGCAAACATAAATGATGTGCAGGAGATGGAATCATGAAGTGTGTATATATTTCTCAGCATTAGGGCCCATGAATCCTGAGAGATCTGGATTAATATGGTGACCTTCATAGGATAAATGGTTAAAAAATAAAACAGGAGGCCCCCAAACATAGCAATGTTGTTGGGGTGCTTAACTACTTACTTCATTATGTGCTAACAATCCAAATGAGAAGACTTCATAAGAAAGTTTTCTTTTGGAACTGAGCTATGCTGAACATTGGACATTGACCTACCTTTATTTACTTTGTATTTCAAGCCTTCGATGTGAGATGTCAACGTCATTAGTTTTGTTGCTAATAAGGTGGTGTAATAAGTTTGCCAAATATATTTGAGATGAATGAATTTTTATAATATCATGAAAGCCTTGATATTTTGAGTTGATTCCTTTGGAGTTAAATATTACCAAGTTTGTGTGAGAGAGAAAAAAACATGAGTTCTAAGTTTTCCACAATGTGGAATAATTAAGTGGTTATAAATTATTGATAAGTTCAGTGTAAAAATGTTAGGTGTAGTAATACCCAGTTTCACCTCAGTGTACATTGATTAATTCAGGAAGAATAATTATCTATGTTTATAAGTGACAATCTGAATGTGTCTAAAGTTGTTACTAATCGTAACTGAAATGAGGGCTACTAGCACTTTGATACAATGTAACAATATCAGCTTTGCATTAGCTATGAATTGTAACAGGAATTAACTGCATTTCAAGAAACATGGCTAGTCCTTACAATTAGAAACCTTTCAGTGAAACTTAACTTTCAACAGCTCGCTCTTTTACTTCATGTTGTGGGCAAAAGCATAAATTCCATTAGATTCTTTTCAAATAACTTCCACATTGCTTGAAGCAAAACAATGGAAGTTTAGTGTCATTATATAAGTAGAAAAATATTCATTTACAATCCTTGTTATTACTTTGTGCACAGAAGAATACAACAGAAACATGAAAAGCACTATTAGTTCTCAAAGTTCAAAGGGAATGCTTTTCTATACTCTTCTGCTATTGAAAAGGAGGAGAAAAGACTTCCCTAACTTGCCACATATTTCTATTCTTTTAAATTTTCTTTATAGACTTTGGAGTCATGAAATATGTTGTTATTATTGTATCCATGTATGTACGTATCAGCATGCCAGTTGCTCAATAATTATTTATTTAAAATAATTATATCTTTATGCTTGATTGTACTGTGTCTTCGTGAAAATCTTTTTTATATAAAAATGTGATTATATGTCTCCCAGTGTGAAGGTTGAATTATGTAATTTTTAAGTAAAATATCACTGAGAAGTTCATAATCACATCCACATTGTCCTGCTGTCCTATGTGAAAAATTATGATGTTGTTCAATACATAAATTGGATATTTGCTCATAATTATTGTCAAATCTTTGCAGTTAAGGATTGAATTAACCCTGGTGCAGTACTTGATGACCAAAATATTTTTCCAATAAGTTTATATAACCAGGGATAATTATGATATAAAAGATTTTTAATATTATTTCTAAGAGGAGGTACTATAATAAAGGTTAATATTAAACACACAGATATTTCATAAAAGTTATATAAAACCACACATTTATAGAAGCAAAAATCAAAGATTTTATCTGAGTCAGAATTTTCCTATGCTTGTGACTTAGAATAATAACCCCTTAGTTTACAAATAATTATCATAGTCTGCAAACATATGAGTTAGCCTTCTCTAAATTATTAAACTTTTAAACTATACCTTTAGTTGGCTCTTTTTGTTTTACTTACCCAGCTGATTATCAAGGACTTTAGAATCTAGTGTAAATGATTTAAATTCTTAAAATCAATTCTTATTCAGAACATTTTTTTCTATTAACAAGGGTAAACATTTGACTCATAAGGAGGTATAATCAAAGATTATTTGGCTTTCCTGGAGGAAAAGAGACATTTTGCAATGAAGTTCAAGGAGGAGGTTCTCAGTGAGGAGAATGTTGAGGGAGTAGTCCACAGTCACGTGCTAGACACCTACCTGCCTTCCATTCCAGCCTATGACCAATCACCAGGAGTGTAACAGAGGAGAACTTGTTGAGGTATTCTCTGGTTCTATCCTCTTCATCTGATTCTGATTGTTCACCTGTTCCACTTTTCTCCAAATTAACCTTTGTCCTACCCTCCAATATTACAAGACTAATATTACTCAACTCTATTAGATTTTCCTTGTTTCCTGAAGTGAGCAAGTAACACATTCCAGAGCAAATGAATCTAAGCTCAAGAAAAAAGAGAAAGGAAGAGGAAGAGGCACTTCACAGTTTATACCCAAGAAATAAACTTGGAACTACTAGTATGTCCATGATAGGACCAACAGACCTCTGTGTATCTGTCCAGAAAAGGCATAGCAGTGTCTTCTGTTCATTCTATTTTTAGATATTTGAGGAATCTCCATACAAATAGTTACATCGGTGGCACCAGTTTACATTCATATCAGAAGAGAAAGAGAATTACTATTTTCCTATATCCCTGCTAAGATTTGCTGTTTGTTTTCTTGGTGGTGGAAATTCTAATTGGATAAGATAAGATATCAAAGTAGTTTCCAACTGTATTTCTCTCATGGCTAATGATATGAACACTTTTTTAAATATCTGTTGGTCATTCGTGTTTCTTCTTTTGAGAACTGGAAGGTGTGTTTTGCTAGTGTTCCATTTTTTTGCTGAGGTATATGTGTGTGTGCGTATATATGTATATGATGACATCATATTATATACACATGTATGTCAAATTTGTAATTGAGACATTTTTCTCTGATTCTGTCTCTTATTTTGGTGGTTGGTTGCTTTCTGTGCTGTACAGAAGATTTGGATTCTATGAAGTCCCATTTATCTGTTTTAAGAAGTCCTTGTTCATGTTTATAGCATGAAATGTTGGCCGTCTTTTGCCCTAGAAATGTCAGAGTGAGAGGATTTGGGCTAAGCTGTTTTATCCATTATGGGATTTTGTTCAGGATGAGATATACGGAGACAATTTCCACATAAATACCCATTGTCACAGCAGCATTTTATAAAGAAGTTTTCTTTTTTCAGTATCTTTTTGACACATCACTTTTCTTCTTTTCTGAAGGTAAGCAGTGACTCCATTGGGTCTTGCCATTTTCTTTATGCTGTGACATTTAATCACCTGTCCTATTGCCTATCGTGAACCCACTTGAGCTGTTTACATCCTTTTGATTTAATTTCAGGAGGGCAGATGTGCTTAGAGATTTATCCATTTCTTTCTGATTTTCCTTTTTTAAGGCGATATAAATAAGTTTGCAAGATAATTCTTCTTTAATGAATCTTGGCACTTTACTAGAGCCTGTTAGAGAAATTTTCTTCATTTCTAATCTTTTCTTTTGGTCCTTTCTCTTATTTTGTGATTAGTATGCCTAGGGCTTTGTCAAATTCATTTATCTCTTCAAATAATTAACTCCTGGAAAGAGTCTGTGAGTTGTTCTCTTGGTTTCCATTTCATTAAAACTTCCCCCAATCTTTAATAGTTCTTGCTGTCTGTTGTGTTTATAGCAGGCTTGTTACTGTTTTCTGGGACCATGTGACACATCATTAGAGTATTTGTTTCATGTCTTTCTGACTTTTTAATGGCAGTACTTACAATTGGCAACTTTCCTTTTAGAACTAACTGCATAAGTCACATCTCAGACACCTGAAGAAGTTATACCATTATTTTCTATGCTTTTAGGATTTTTAGAATGTCCTCACTGGTTCTTCAATGGCCCACAGTTCTTTCTGAAGTATATTGTTTTATTTCCAGTCACTTGTGTTGCTTCTGTGTGTATTCACTGTGTTTCTCACTGCTGTATTAATATGAAGCAACATAAAAGGATATCCTTTATTTTAACTTATTGTTCAAGAAGATTGAGTCACTCATGGCTGGGATGAATTACAATGTATCTACAGTCAGCAAGCAGAGAAAGAAAGACTGATGCTCAGGTTCCTTTGTCTTTTTCTAAAGGTTTTTCATTGTTTCATGTGCATGTATGTAAATACATACCATATGTGTGGTTGTCTATGGAAGAGGGCCACTTGAAGAGAGCACTGATTTCCTGGAGCTGGAATTAAAGGTGGTTGTGAGCCACCTGATGTAGGGGTGGAACTCTGGTATCTGGGAAAACAATAAGCACTCTTAACCATGGGACATCCTTCCAGGCCATCCTTTTGTCTTTTCTGTTCAGTACAGGTCCTCTGCCCACAGAATGATACTGTTCACACTGGAGTGGCTCTTCCACTCACATTTAACCTAATAAAAAACACATTCTCAGAGACAGCAGGGAGGAGAGCTTACATCTCAAGTGGGAAGGATTAACCTGCACACTGTGGCTTTTCTAATGTTGATTTCCTCTTTCATTCCTCTAGAATCTGGTAAGAGGGGTTATTTGATTCTTTTGTAGTTTTAAACACTTGCTTGGCAATCTATAATATAATTAATTTTAGGGAGGGTTCTATGAGCCATTATGAATAGTATATATTTCCTATGTGTCAGATGAAATATGCTATAAATACCTATTAAGTACAATTGAGTTATGTTATAAATTTTGTTTTTCAGTCTTTGGGTTTAGAAGACCTATCTAATAATAAGTATGAAATGTAGAAGTCTCTGGCCATTACTATAATTATTATAGTAAGATTTAGTTGAATCTCAATTAGGCATTTTAGTGTTTGTCCTATGAAAAATTAGGATCCCTGAGATTCAGTGCATAAATATTTGCATTTGTTTACTTTTTTTTATTGGAAATTTTTTTACATTTCAGATGTTCTCTCCTTACCCATTTTCCCCCCTCCCTCCCAGGAACTCACTATCCCTTCCCTATCCTCCTGCCTCCATGTTGGTGTACCCCACCCACCCTCCCCCGTACCTCACCTCCCCACCCTCGAGTATCCCCCCCCACGACTTCAGCCTTCATGGGACCAAGGATCTCTTCTCCCACTTATATATAGCTCCCTTGCATATATAGCTGGAGCCATGGGTCCCTCCCTAAGCACTCCCAGGCTGGTGGTTTAGACCCTGGGGGCTCTGGTTGGTTGGTATTGTTGCTTTCCTCATGGTGTCCCGAATCCTCTCAACTCCTTCAGCCTTCACTCTATCTTCTCCATTGGGAACCCCATGCTCAGTTTAATGGTTAGCTGTGAGCATCTGCCTCTGAGTACGTCAGACTCTTGCAGACTAATAAGGAGACAGCTATATCAGGCTCCTGTCAGCATGTACATCCTGACATCCACATCAACCTCTACCTTTGGTAACTGCACATAGGATGGATATCCAGGTGGAATGGTCTGTAGACGGTCCCTCCTTCAGTTTCTGTCCTGCACTGTGTCTCCATATTTGCACCATTGAGTATTTGTTACTCCTTCTAAGAAGGACTGAAGCCTCCCCTACTTGGTCATCATTCTTCATGAGCTTTATGTGGTCTGTGAGTTGAATCTTGGGTATTTCAGGCTTCTGGGCTAAAAATCCAATAATCAGTGAGTGAATACCATGTATGTTCTTTTGTGATTGGGTTACTTCACTCAGGATAATATTTTCTAGTTCCATCCATTTATATAAGAATTTATCAAATTCATTGTTTTTAATAGCTGAGTAATATTCCATTGTATAAATGTACCACATTTTTTGTATCCATTCCTCTGTTGAAGGGCATCTGGGTTCTTTCCAGTTTCTGGCTATTATAAATAAAGCTGCTATGAACATAGTGGAGCATATGTCCTTGTTATGTGTTAGAGCATCTTCTGGATATATACCCAGGAGTGGTATAGCTGGGTCCTCAGGTAGTGATATGTCCAATTTTCTGAGGAAGTGCCAGACTGTTTTCCATAGTGGTTGCACCATCTTACAATCCCACCAACAATGGAGGAGTGTTCCTTTCTCCACATCCTCGCCAGCACCTGCTATCACCTGAGTTTTTTATTTTAGCCATTCTGACTGGTGTGAAGTGGAATCTCAGGGTTGTTTTGATTTGCATTTCCTGATGACCAAGGATGCTGAACATTTCTTTAGGTGCTTCTCGGCCATTCGCATTTCCTCAGTTGAGAATTCTTTGTTTAGCTCCTTACTCCATTTTTAATAGGGTTATTTGGTTGCCTAGAGTCTAATTTCTTGAGATCTTTGTATATATTGGATATTAGTCCTCTATCGGATGTGGGATTGGTAAAGATCTTTTCCCAATCTGTTGGTTGCTGTTTTGTCCTATTGACAGTGTCCTTTGCCTTACAGAAACTTTGCAATTTTATGAGGTCCCATTTGTCAATTCTTGACCTTAGAGCATAGGCCATTGGTGTTCTATTCAGGAACTTTTCCCTGTGCCTAGGTATTCGAGGGTCTTCCCCACTTTCTCTTCTATTAGTTTCAGTGTGTCTGGTTTTATGTGAAGGTCCTTTATCCACTTGGACTTGAGCTTTGTACAAGGAGATAGGAATGGATAGATTTGCATTCTTCTGCATGCTGTCCTCCAGTTGAACCAGCACCATTTGTTGAAAATGCTGTCCTTGTTCCACTGGATGGTTTTAGCTCCTTTGTCAAAGATTAAATGACCATAGTTGTGTGGGTTCATTTCTGGGTCTTCAACTCTATTCCACTGATCTTCCTGTCTGTCTCTGTACCAATACCAGGCCGTTTTTATCACTACTGCTCTGTAGTAAAGCTTGAGGTCAGGGATGGCGATTCCTCCAGAAGTTCTTTTATTGTTGAGAATGGTTTTCGCTATCCTGGGTTTTT
Source organism: Mastomys natalensis (assembly GCA_021653895.1). Taxonomy (NCBI): domain Eukaryota; kingdom Metazoa; phylum Chordata; class Mammalia; order Rodentia; family Muridae; genus Mastomys; species Mastomys natalensis. The sequence continues at coordinate 47,966 of JAJTUV010002263.1, read as the reverse complement.
TGTTGTTCCAAATAAATTTCAGAATTTCTCTTTCTAGTTCTGTAAATAATTGAGTTGGTATTTTAATGGGGATTGCATTGAATCTGTAGATTGCTTTTGGCAAGATGGCCATTTTTACTATATTAATCCTGTCAATCCATGAGCATGGGAGATCTTACAATTTCCTGAGATCTTCTTCAATTTCTTTCTTCAGAGACTTGAAGTTCTTGTCATACAGATCTTTCATTTGCTTGGTTAGATTCACCCTGAGATATTTTATATTATGTGTGACTATTGTGAAGGGTGTCATTTCCCTAATTTCTTTTTCAGCCTGTTTATCTTTCATGTAGAGGAAGGCTACTGATTTGTTCGAGTTGATTTTATAACCTGCCACCTTGCTGAAGTCGTTTATCAGGTTTAGGAGTTCTCTGGTGGACTTTTTGGGGTCACTTAAGTATACTATCATATCATCTGCAAATAGTGATATTTTGACTTCTTCCTTTCCTATTTGTATTCCTTTGACTTCTTTTTGTTGTCTAATTGCTCTGGCTAGGACTTCCAGTACTATATTGAATAGGTAGGAGAGAGAGTGGGCAGCCTTGTCTAGTCACTGATTTTAGTCGGAATGCTTCAAGTTGCTCTAAATTTAGTTTGATGTTGGCTACTGGTTTGCTGTATATTGCTTTTACTATGTTTAGGTATAGGCCTTGAATTCCTGATCTTTCCAAGGCTTTTACCATAAAGGGATGTTGAATTTTGTCAAATGCTTTCTCAGCATCTAATGATATGATCATGTAGTTTTTTTCTTTGAGTTTGTTTATATAGTGGACTACATTGATGGATTTCTGAATATTGAACCATCCCTGCATTCTTGGAATAAAGTCTACTTGATCATGATGGATAACTGTTTTGATGTGTTTTTGGATTCGGTTTGCAAGAATTTTATTGAGTATTTTTTGCATCGATATTCATAAGGGAGATTGGTCTGAAATTCTCTTTCTTTGTTGGGTCTTTGTGAGGTTTAGGTATGAGCTTAATTGTGGCTTCATAGAACGAATTGGGTAGTGTTCCTTCTGTTTCTATTTTGTGGAATAGTTTGAAGAGAATTGGTATTAGGTCTTCCTTGAAGGTCTGATAGAATTCTCCACTAAAACCATCTGGTCCTGGGCTTTTTTTGGTGGGGAGACTTTTAATGACTGCTGCTATTTCTTTAGGGGTTATGGGACTGTTTAGATGGTTTATTTGCTCCTCATTTAACTTTGGTACCTGGTATCTGTCTAGAAAATTGTCCATTTCATCCAGATTTTCCAGTTTTGTTGAGTATAGACCTTTGTAGTAGGATCTGATGATTTTTTTAATTTCCTCTGTTTCCGTTGTTATGTCTCCCTTTTCAGATCTGATTTTATTAATTTGGATACTGTCTCTGTGCCCTCTGGTTAATCTGGCTAAAGGTTTATCTATCTTGTTGATTTTCTCAAAGAACCAACTCCTGGTTTTGTTGATATTTTGTATAGTTCTTTCTGTTTCTACTTGGTTGATTTCAGCCCTGAGTTTGATTATTTCCTGATGCCTACTCCTCTTGGGTGTATTTGCTTCTTTTTGTTCTAGAGCTTTCAGGTGTGCTGTCAAGTTGTTAATGTGTGCTCTCTCCACTTTCTTTTTGTAGGCACTTAGAGCTATGAGTTTTCCTCTTAGCACTGCTTTCATGGAGTCCCACAAGTTCTGGTATGATGTTTCCTCATTTTCATTAAATTCTAGAAAGTCTTTAATTTCTTTCCTTATTTCTTCCTTGACAAAGTCATCATTGAGTAGAGCATTGTTCAGTTTCCACATGGATATGGGTTTTCCCTTGGTTCTGTCATTATTAAAGACCAGCCTTAGTCCGTGGTGATCTGATAGGATGCAGGGGATTATTTCAATGTTTTTGTATCTGTTGAGGACTGTTTTGTGACTAATTATATAGTCTATTTTGGAGAAGGTACCATGAGGTGCTGAGAAAAAGGTATATTCTTTTACTTTAGGATGAAATGTTCTATAGATATCTGTTAAATCCATTTGGTCCATAACTTCTGTTAATTTCAATGTGTCTTTGTTTAGTTTCTGTTTCCACGATCTGTCCATTGGAGAGAGCGGGGTGTTAAAATCCGCCACTATTATTGTGTAAAGTGCAGTATGTGCTTTGAGCTTCAGTAAAGTTTCTTTTATGTATGTAGGTGCCCTTGCATTTGGAGCATAGATGTTTAGAATTGAGAGTTCATCTTGGTAGATTTTTCCTTTGATGAGTATGAAGTGTCCTTCCTTATCTTTTTTGATTACTTTTGGTTGAAAGTCGATTTTATTTGATATTAGAATGCCTACTCCAGCTTGTTTCTTGGGACCATTTGCTTGGAAAATTGTTTTCCAGCCTTTTACTCTGAGGTAATGTCTGTCTTTGTCACTGAGGTGCGTTTCTTGTATGCAACAAAATTCTGGGTCCTGTTTATGTATCCAGTCTGATAGTCTACGTCTTTTTATTGGAGAATTGAGTCCATTGATGTTAAGGGATATTAAGGAAAAATGATTGTTGCTTCCTGTTATTTTTGTTATTAGAGGTGCAATTATGTTTGTGTAGCTACCCTTTTTTGGGGGGTTGTTAGAAGATTACTTCCATGCTTCTTCTAGGTTGTAGTTTCCTTCCTTGTATTGGCATTTTCCATCAATTTTTCTTTGAAGTGCTGGGTTTGTGGGAAGATATTGTGCAAATTTGGTTTTGTCATGGAATATCTTGGTTTCTCCATCTATAGTGATTGAGAGTTTTGCTGGGTATAGCAGTCTGGGCTGGCATTGTGTTCCCTTAGGGTCTGTATGATATCAGACCAGGATCTTCTGGCTTTTATAGTCTCTGGTGAAAAGTCTGGCTGTAATTCTTATAGGTCTGCCTTTATATGTTACTTGACCTTTTTCCCTTACTGCTTTTAGTATTTTTTTCTTTGTTTTGTGCATTTGGTGTTTTGATTATTATGTGATGGGAGGTATTTCTTTTCTGGTCTAGTCTGTTTGGTGTCCTGTAGGCTTCTTGTATGTTTATGGATGTCTCGTTCTTTAGGTTAGGGAAATTCTCCTCTATAATTTTGTTGAAGATATTTACTGGCCCTTTAGATTGGGAATCTTCACTCTCATCTATACCTATTATCCTTAGGTTTGGTCTTCTCATTGTATCTTGGATTTCCTGGATGTTCTGTGTTAGGAGCTTTTTGCATTTTGCATTTTCTTTGACTGTTGTGTCGAGGTTTTCCATGGTATCTTCTATGCATGAGATTCTCTCTTCTATCTCTTGTATTCTGTTGGTGATGCTTGCATCTATGACTCCTGATCTCTTTCCTACGTTTTCTATCTCCAGAGTAGTCTCCCTTGAGATTTCTTTATTGTTTCTATTTCCAGTTTTAGATCCTGGATGGTTTTGTTCAATTCCTTCACCTGTTTGGTTGTGTTTTCTTGAAATTCTTTAAAGGATTTTTGTGTTTCCTCTTTAAGGGCTTCTACCTGTTTACCTGTGTTCTCTTTCAATTCTTTAAAGGATTTTTGTGCTTCCTCTTTGAGGGCTTCTACTATTTACCTGTGTTCTCCTGTATTTCTTTAAGGGAGTTACTTATGTCCTTCTTAAAATCCTCCATCATCATCATGAGAAGTGATTTTAATTCTGAGTCCTGTTTTTCCTGTGTGATGGAGTATCCAGGGCTTGCTATGGTGGGAGAACTGGGTTCTGATGATGTCAGGTAGCTTTGGTTTCTGTTGCTTGTGTTCTTGTGTTTGCCTTTCGCCATCTGGTTGACTCTAGTGTTACCTGTGCTCACTGTGTCTGACTGGAGTCTGTCTTTCCAGTTATCTTGCCTGTGTCTGATCTCCTTGGATTCCAGATGTCTCTGTGTTCCTGTGATCCTAAGCTCCCTCTGCTCTGGATGCAGACCAGCTAAGCGTCCTCTGCTCCTCAGCTCTAGGTGCAGTGGGTCCCTCTAGGATGTCTCAGGATCTGGTGTTTCCACAGGAGCAGACCAGCTACGGGTCTGCCCCAGGCCAAAGGACCAAGGTCCGGGCACAAGGGAAGTTATAGTCCGGAGGGGCGGGCTTTGGGTGCCTGCTAGTTCCTTAAGCCCACCTGGCTCCCGGTTGTAACTCTGGGGTTTGGGGGTAGTAGGCAAGTTGTCTTACCCTCTGCTCTGAGTGCAGTGGGTCCTCAAGGATGTCTCAGGATCCGGTGTTTCCACAGGAGCAGATCAGCTACGGGTCCGCCCCAGGCCAAAGGCGCATTTGTTTACTTTTTAAATATGTAGTGGTCTTCATATTTTTCTGATGATTTTGTGTTTGATATCATTTCTATCAAATATTTTAATAGTCATACCAGCTTTTTCTTGGCTTCTGTTGGCTGCATAGATATTTTCCCTTCCTCTCCTATCCATCTAAGTTTGTGCCTATCTGTGCCTCAAGGGACCAACAATTCCCTTATTCCCTTATTCATTTTAGAGCATTTGTCATTGGTCTCAAGGAGAATACCTGTGGCTCCTGCTTCCCATGTCTAACTGAGGTTGCAAGGATGCCTCTCTAGCCCTTTCAGTTTTTCGTTTCTTAATATTCAGGAAATTTCAACATACTCTCACCATCACATGACCTAAATTATACAGCTCTGCACCTCTCTGATAACATGGCCACATTCAAGCCTTATATACAGATTCATAGAGGTTCTTCCTGCTATAAATTTTCAACTTAAAATAGTTTATTTTATAAAATTATATGTCAAAATTAAACTTCTCACCACTATCAGATGGTGTCACTTCTGGTTATAATAGCAATGGACTTCCAGGTAGGCTTTTAGAAGCTAACCATAAATACAAAATACTCAAAGAACTTATGTCTGTCTTTTGTCATCTCAAGACCTATCTCAGAAAATGGTATCTTTAGAAAGTTTTCTATAGGGTTTAGCAATAATTTTGTTACTCTTCAGTATTTTGAATCCATCCTAATATTAACCATAGGTATATCTGTCTTCTGTTGCAGAAGGAGTGTGTGTGTGCGTGTGTGTGTGTGTTTATACACCCTAATAGCACTCTAGAGAAGCATTCCTAGAGCTGGAGAGATAACAAGTAAATCTGTAGCCTGATCTATCCCACTTTTGTAAATATACAAAATGCCATGGCCAGTAATATGTATAATTATCTCCATTCAGCTCTTTACTTTCTTCTAATAGCTTTCTTTATTGCCCCATTTCTTTATTTGCCTCCACTTTGTTCTATGTTGCTTTTTTAAGATTGCATTTGGCACTAAAATGACAGTTTGAATAAATAATAAAAAGTCATTTAGAAATCCAGGAATTTAAAAATACTAGAAAATTCAAAGAGATATATATGCATATAGTTTCATGAAATAATATTTTATCGTTTATTTATTTATTTTTCTTTTTTTTTTACACTCTAGATTTTATTATCATATAATCTGCCAATAGTGATCCTTTTATTTCTTATTTGCCAATTTTCTTTGTATCCCCCAATCTCTCAGGGTGGAAATCAACCAAAGAGAAACAAAGAGAACAATACAAAGCTGGTTCTTGGAGAGAATCAACAAGATAGATAAACCTCTAGCCAAACTAACTAAAGGGCCCAGAGGCAGTATCCAAATTAACAAAGTCAGAAATGAAAAGGAGACATAACAACAGAAAAGAGGAAATTCAAAAACTCAACATGTCCTACTATAAAAGCCTATACTCAACAAAACGGGAAAATCTAGATGAAATAGATGTTTTTCAAGACAGATACCACATACCAAAGTTAAATCAAGAGCAGGTAAACTATCTAAACAGGCACATATCTTATAAGGAAATAGAAGAAGTCATTAAAAACCTCCCAACCTAAAGAAACCCAGGGCTAGAGTGGATTTAGTGCAGAGTTCTACCAGACCTTCAAAGAAGACCTGATACCAATATTCCTCAAACTATTCCATAAAATAAAAACAGAAGGAACACTGCCTAATTTATTCTATGAAGCTATAATAACTCTGATACCTAAAACATACAAGTACTCACCCAAAAAAGGGAACTTCAGACCAATCTCACTTATGAATATCGATGCAAAAATCCTCAATAAAATTCTTGCAAATCGAATCCAAGAACACATCAAAACCATCATTCACTATGATCAAGTAGACTTCATCCCAGGGTTGCAAGGTTGGTTCAATATATGAAAACCTATTAATGTAATCCACTATATAAACAAACTCAGAGGGGAAAAAAAGCACATGATCATCTCCTTAGATGCAGAAAAAGCATTTGACAAAATACAACACCCCTTCATGTTAAAAGTATTGGAAAGATCAGGAATTCACGGCCCACGTCTAAACATAATAAAAGCAATTTACTGTAAAACAACAGCCAATATCAAATTAAATGGAGAGACACTAAAATAGGGGACAAGATAAGGATGCCCACTCTTCCCATATCTATTCAATATAGTACTCTATAGTTCTATAGCTAGAACAGTAAGACAACAAAAAGAATTAAAGTAAATTAATTTTTTAGAGTTACTCAACCTATATCACAGATATAAAATTTTAACTTATAAGATACAGAAAACTAACAAATGCATATCTAGGGTCTCCATCTCAAAGATTATGCCCTGTGCTTTTAAGAGCTGCCAAACCTAAATTTCTCTGAGAATAGGATAGGTTATTTTTGTCCAGGCCTCAGCTGAAGTGTGAGTCACTTTGGTTTATGTATCTTGGGACTCCCAGGTATGCTCTAAAAATCCAATACACTTCTGTAGAGCATACAGATAACTTTTATTCAGAAAAAAATTTTTTCCAAAATCTGTTTTTGAGATTTTATGCCTATTTAGTGCTCTCACAAGTCTTGATGTACATCTCGGTCATTGTAATGGTTACAATTAATTGTCAACTTGAATAATCTGAGTGAAGAGTCTCTAGGAAACTGCCTTAACTTTGTTAACTGATACAGAAAGACACATCTACTCTAGGCAACACCATTTCATGCCCCTGCTCCTGAACTATGTTTGTGGACAAAATGGTCTGTGAAACAACACACACTCAGTCTCCAGTCTTGTGGATGTTTCCAGCTACTTCAAGCTCCTGTCATCTTGGCTTCCTCCATCATAATAGACCATAATCTTGAACTTTATGCCCCATAAGCCCCTTCTCCCTTAAGTTATGTCTGTCCTATGCCTATCAGGAAAAGAAAGCAACAAGGCAAGAAACCAATGCAGATACAATAATTTTATTAAGGTTAAAAGGTAAACATTTTGAAGTATAATTGTCTTTTTAATGTTACTAATTCATTAGTCTCTTTAGTGTCCTGTAAGTACATTATAGTGCCAGTTTTCTTCTCAAGTCAATGTAAAATTGGGCCTTTTTCCATTCCTGTTAAGATATAGTTATTTGCAGAGAGGGACCATGTTATATTCAAATGATTTTTGTGTCAGTCTCTGCCTAGTTCACTGTCTTGCAAATGTAGCCTTTTAAAAATTGGTTCCTTATTAACTAAGGAAGTGAAAGATCTCTGTTCAGCACTTTATTTCATTTAATTTTTTAGGAGTTAGGAGCAAGGTAAGATGAGGCTAATGTCCCAATAAGTATTATTTTAAAGACTTATTTCTATTTTTCACATATGTGTATATGTCTATGTGTGCATGGCACCTGGGAGTGAGTGCCAACAGAGGTCAGAAGATGGCATTGAATCCCCTCGAGCTGGAGTTACAGGTGGCTGTAAGACACCTAATGTGGCTGTTGGAAACTAAATATAGGTCCTATGGAAAAGCATCAAATCCTCTTAACCATTGAACCACCTCTCCAGAAACCCTTGGTTGCACTCACTGCTGTTAACTTCACATAGCCTAGAATTTCTTTAAAAGCATCTTGGAGTAATTGTCTATCAGGTTGCTCCATGGACATATCTGTGATGCATTGTTTTGATTGGCTTAATTGGTGCAGAAGGGCCTAGCCAACTATGGGAAGTATAATCCCCAGGCGGTCCTGGATTGTATAAGAAAGCTAACTGAACATGAGTCTGAAAGCAAGCCAGGGAGTGAGCCAACAAATGGCGTTCCTCCTTATGCTTTAAATTCTAGCCTTGAATTTGCCCTGATTACCTCTCTACAATGAATTATAACCTGGAAATGTGAGCCAAATATTCCCTTTTCTCTCCAAATTGCTTTGGCCAGAGGGTTTTATCAGTACCTTAAACTAAAATTAGAATTAGTACCAAAAATACTTTACAGTGTTTCCTATTTAGCTAGACATTATTTGAAAATGCTTATGATCAAGAGGATTCGATTTTTATCCATATCCACCCAATGCAAAGAATATTTTAAGTTTAAAAATTAAGTTAAAAAATAAACAAATGTCTTGTTATGGTTAGAAACACTTCTTTGAGTTTACAAGCAAATGGAAGGAAGGCTGGTCTGGGCTGAAGTAACACATTCACACTGAGAAGAAGAGGGTATCCTCTTGCCAGGAGTTGCACATCATTTAAAGAGAAAATAGGCTCTCACAGGAAATGACATTGGACATGTGAAAACTGATGGACAGCAAAAGGAAATTTGAAACTCATGCTATGAAATAAGTGGCAAACAGCCAAAGGACTGGCAAGGAAGATTCGCATCCTAGAGCAAGCATTAGTATCTCTGTCACCTGTGAATTTGAGACTTAAACATTTTAGTTTAGATAGACATTGGATACAACAAAAAGTGTGTGTGTGTGTGTGTGTGTGTGTGTGTGTGTGTGTGTTGCCTAAATGTCTTTCTACACCACATATGAGGTCAGTAGAGGGCATCAGATCCCCTGGAACTATAGGAACTGATAATTTTAAGTGCCCTACAGTGAGAGAAGCAGGTACTCTTAACCATTGAGCCATTTCTGCAGTGTCCTTAACAAGTATAATTTGCATCTAAAACAAAGCGGTGGCAATGAGGCTGGAGAAACACGTAGTAACTTTAATATCTAGGTGGAATTTGGGGAATAAGAGAAACCACATTATGATAAAAATACATTTATCTTAGCCATGATCCACTTTAACAGACGGGACTCTACAAGAGCTGAGAGTGCTAAGAACTTCAAATGCACATAGACATTTGTCACCCTTGTTTACAGTCATTCTTGGGGCCTGTGTGAACAGTGAAACTAAGTTATGAGCACATGTAGTTTACTCCATTGAAATGCCTCTGTCCTCTTTCCTCCCAACTGATAATGCAACCTAACCTTCTTCTAGCATGTGCTGGCACAAGCAGCAGAAGCTAGCCAGTTTGCTAGTCTTTTAGCCAAACGTGTTAGTGTCTGACTCACAGCTGCCTGCTCTGCTTGTTGCTCTCAGTAACAGTGGTGTTGCTCTAGCAGTGTAGTGAATGGATGAGGCACTTATAGTCTCCCTCTCCCCCTCCCTCCGCCCTCTCTCCGCCTGCCTGTCTCTGTGTCTCTATGCCTCTTTCTCTGTGTCTATGTCTCTCTTTCTCCCTCCCCTCTCCCTTTCTTCCCCCTCTCTTTCCCCCTTCTTCCTTTTATGAATTCGTACTCAAGACATCTTACATCAAAATCTTAAGAGTGTGTAGGTCTACTACTATCAATAAAAGGAAATCAGACACATTTCTTCCTTTTATGAATTCGTACTCAAGACATCTTACATCAAAAATCTGTCCCTGTGTCTAGTCTCTGAAGCTCTTTAGCAGGGCATCATGTTCCTCAGTTGCTATCTCTCAATAGGCCACACCTGTCTGCTGATGTGTTACAACACACTATATAGCCTATCCTATAATCCTTAAATCCTTCTTACAGTTTGTGTCTGAGTGAGAAAAGAAACCATGAGTCTGTGGTCTCTGAATCATAATATATCAAAGGTTGACAATTTAGAGATAGTCACTCTAAAAGAAAACATTCAGGAGGATATTTCAAAAATACTACTAAATACTGCAAAGCAAGATCTAAAACCAATAGAAAACAAAGATGATAAATACATTGAGTGCCAAATCTTCATATGCACATTCACATTTCAAACTGAAATTCAGTATTTACTGGGTAGGATTCACGTTAAATGCAGAACACAAAGTTGAGTGAATGGCTTACAGAAGCTGAAGTTTGTGCATCTTTCTCCTTTTTGCAATACAGAGAGTCCAGAGAAGAGGATGTGCTTTCGCATCCTGCAGGGTGGGACTGAAGATTTCACCTCCAAGACGGAAAAGGCATCACTCTGCAGCCTGCAGAGGATACAGACCTAGGATTCCAATTACAACCTGAACGTTCCCAGGCCAGAGACTATCTCAGTGCCATTGAAACTATGTCTGTTACTCACAAATTACAGTAAAAAAGAACAAAAAGAGGAGGAGGAGGAAGAAAAAGAGACTGGATGAACCAGGATATCTGTATTTGTCCTTCTCAGGGCCTTTGGGGGAGAGTGGCTGCCAGCTTTAACTCTCAAGAATGCCACAGGACAAAGTGTCTAACTGGTACTTCAAGTGAGATTTGGGGAGAAAAGCTACATAGGTAAACTCTGGGAAACCAACCCTTCTACAGTAACACACTTCAACAAATGTTTAAAATATGTGTTGATCCTTGACAGGAAGGAGTGATAGGTCAAAAGAGTTGCCAGACAGTTGGATAATTAGAGCCATAGAATTCAAGGAGTTGGAGATATGGTGCAGCTGTTAAGAGCTCATTGAGAGCACCCAAATTCAGGTCCCAGAACCCACATCAACTCATTATGGCTCCAATTCCAGATCTAGGCGATTTGATGGTACTGGTCTTCCCTAAGTCATGTGTTCTTATGCACACAGCTACACAAAGACATCTAATGAAACAAATAAAAATAAATATTAAAAAATAATTTGAAGAAAACCAACAAAAGTAAGAAAATGTCAACAAAAGCATAAAACAAATGTATATTATTATAATAAAACAAAATACTAAAACTCAAGATATACCAGTCATTTATAACAAATGTACTGAAATTAATAAGAAAAATTTTAAGCTAAATTTGTGAGCAAAGATACTCTGGGTATGGCATATACAAAAAAAATATAGTTAGTGTTAACTTGGCAAAGTAAACATTAAGGTAAAAATACGATTAAAGGGAAATTGTGCCAGGATATACATTTGGATAAAATTCAAATGTTAAATATGAACCTAAAATAATTGTCTCTATAGATCTATTGATATTTATACATAATACATTTGTATAGAGCACAGTTTATTCTTAAAATATTGAAATATCTACAAAAAATGTTAATTTCTTTGGTCATCTAGAAAACCTTAATAAATGTAGGCAGAGATATGATCAGATATTTTAACACTAATTGACTAATGTTATTTCATAAATGGCAGCAAAGTTCTACAGTGACTATGATCATGAACTACAGAGCTAACTTGTTTGCAGTCTTGGAAAGTTAAATATCTTCTATATCTGTTTGACCATCAAAAATATTAGTAAAATAAGTTTTTTGTGTGTGCTTGAGTGTGTGTATGTATGTGTATGCAGAGTATGTACATATGTGTATGTGGATATACATGTGTGTGCAGTAGTACGTGACATGTTTGATAGTGTGTGTGTGTGCGTGTGTGTGTGTGTGTGTGTGTAGGAGGTCAAAGATCCACCTCAAGGCTCTTCTTTGGATGCTTTTTTGTTTTGTTTTGTTTAAAAAACTATTACTTACCTTGGCATTCATCAAATTGGTCAAATTGTGTGGCCTATTAACTCCAGGTATCTGTTTCCAAAACTCCATAGCCCTCAAGTCCTGGGGTTATGGGTGGATTCCACTATTCTCACTTTTTCTTGGATGCTGGGATTCAAGAAAAACTCAGATCCCCAAGCTTGCACAATAGACATCTTATTGACTCAGCCTACTCTCCCGTCATAAAAATACTATTTTCTATGTCATAAGCAATCTGGAAAAGTAAATGATGAAGCATAAACCAAATGTTTACACAAATAAGTATAAATATTAGTTCAAAAATTAAAATGCATTCTGTTAGTTTATTTATTTTAGAGTTGATTTTATATTTGATCCTTTGAAACCAAAGGCCACTTTACAAGTTCCATTCAGATACACCCAACTTGTGTGTAGTTTTCTTATCAGGTAGCATAAAGAGATATTCTCACCTAAATTCTATTATAGTATATCAAGATTAGTATTTTGCAGAATCATCTGAGAATATGTTTTTTCCCTTTCAATTAAAATAGATTTTCTCAATACAATATATTCTGATTATAATTTCCCCTCCCTCTATTCCTCCTAGTACTTCCCTACTGTTTTGTTTTTATAACACAGTATAATTCAGAGGGGAGAATATCTTGGTGAGCCCACGCTGAGTTGTCCCCCTAATGAATCCTGCTATGCAACAGGCCTACTATAAAGATTTATTATGGGGGGAAAGGAGGGAAGCAGGGATATGGAAAGGGGTAGAGACAGAGAAAATGGAAGGCAGAGAAGGACAGAGAGAGAAAGAGGAGAGAGGAAGAGAGGAAGAGACTGGGAACATGTGGGGAGAGAGGAAGAGAGAATGAAGATGGGAGAGAGAGTGGGATAGGGAGAGCAGTCTTCTTCTAAGCTGCCATGCCTGGCTAGTTGGTACCTGGTGGCTATTGCTAGGTCTCTGTTGCTAGGTTCCAGGGAGGAGCCTCGTGGAAATTACTGTAAACCAATATTCACCTCCCCTCCCATCTGGATATACTCCATTTCTGTCTCTCATTAGAAAAGAACAGGCTTCTAAAAGATAAAAATAAAATATAACAGAATAAAATATAGTAAGATCAAACTAAAGCCTTCACATCGAAGTTGGACAAGATAAACCAATAGATAGAAAAGAGGCCAAGAGAAGGCACAAGAATCAGAGACCCACCCATTCATACATTCAAGAATTATATGAAAGCAATAAACTAAAAGCCTCAATGTATATGCAGAGGACGTGACATGGTGCAGACCCATGCAGACCCTGTGCATGCTGCTTTAGTTTCTGTGAGTTCATGAGAGCTTTGGTCATGCTCATTTAGGGGCTTTGTTTATTGGTGTTCTCTATTCTCTCTGCCTTTTACAATGGTCTTCCTCCTCTTCCTCAGGTTTTCACCTGAGTTCTGATGGGAATGAAAAAGTGCATACTTTTTAATGCTACTTGATTATAAACAAACAAAATATGAAGAAGTGACATTAATTCAAAATAACTTCTTGCATTTACTTGCTTTGTGTGAGCTCATGTGTGTGGAAGAGAGTATAGAATTTCTTGGACTCAGTTTTCTTATTCTACCACATGAATCCCTAGGACTGAACTCAGATCATCAAGATTGGCAACAAATGCCTGAAAACTCTGAACAAGAGTATGTATATAAAGTGGGAAGGAAGAAGGGGAGATAATGAAAATAGAGTAGCATAGAGAGGCAGACAGAACATGACAGATAGAGAGAGAGGATGGTGAGGGTGGAAGAGAGTGAAAGATACATGACGAGTCACTGAGAAGAATAGAGTACTTTAAAATCAATAGATGAAAAGCAGCTATGCATACAAACAAGAAAAAAATGAAGAATTATGTTCTTATTTCCATGATAATAGAACTGAACATTCATTTTAGAAATTAAAGACTGGAGGCACTGTCAAAAATTGAAAGATTTCTGTAACAAGGAGCTAAATGTTTGCCAAGTAGGGAAAGCTGCATTGAGGCAGATTTCAATTGCATGTAAATGTTTGTAGGAATCATTGCAGAGAGTACAGGTGAGAAAGTGCTACTGGTGTCAAAATTCCTGGTCGAGGCAAAAATTAAAGCAATGTGATTACAAAAATCACAAGTGTGATGGTTATTCTTTCTTGTCAACTTGACTACTTCTGGAATTAACTTAAATCCAAAGCAGAAGGGGTGTGGGACTGCGTAAGGGTATCTTGGTTCTTGACTGGGCATGGGCCTGGAACCCTGAGACTCCAAGGAAGAAATGGCAGGAGTTCGGCCACATCCCCAGAACCCAGGGTCCTGACAAGCTGTCTAATCTCCATGGACCTACATTGTTCAGTCACATAGGTCATTACAACCCCTCCCAAAGTGCACAGGTAGAGGGTGTGAGTATAGGCCTCAGTCTCTTGAGAGATTTACATACTAATGAAGGCCAGAGGGCAGAGCCAATTAAGCCTTCCCCAGAACCTCCCCCTTTCTCCCTCCCTATTTATCTCAGGTCTGCCCTAAGTTTCTTTGATGTGGGAAGACATCTTTAATTCAGATCTTTTGAGGTAGGAAGGGTCGCCTCTAATCTGACCCATTCCTTCTGCTCTAGGTTTATATAAGGACATAGAAGAAGGAAGCAGTTGCTCTTTGCCTGCTTGCTCTTGCTTTCACTGGCAAATCCGTTTTCTTCACTGGCATTGAAGCCTACTTCTTTAGGATTCTAGTGTATAATGAAGATCAGATGATATATCCAGCCTTCTGGACTAAACAACTACTGGGTTCTTGAACCTTCCATAGAAGCCATTGTTGGATTAGCTGGACCATAGTCTGTAAATTACACACACACACACACACACACAACACACACACACACACACACACAAGAGTGAGAGAGAGAGAGAGACAGAGAGAGAGACAGAGAGACAGAGACAGAGAGACAGAGACAGAAACAGAGACACAAAGAGACACAGAGAGACACAGAAAGAAACACACACAGATTCTATAACTCTTCATACTCTAGAAAACCCTGTCTATTGATCTTCCTGTGCAGTTCCTATCTCCTTAGGGTCCACAATCCTTCCCCCTATTCTTCTATAAGAGTCTTCAAGCTCCATCCACTGTTTGGCTCTGGATGTCTGTATCTGTCTGAGTCAGCTGCTGGTTAGAGCCTCTCAGAGGACAGCTTGCCCCTGTCTGTTCTCAGGCTGGAGGTTTAGATCCTGGGCTCTGGTTGAATCTTTTGATACTCTGAACCCTTGGAGCTCTCAGAGACTGAATCACCAACCGTGGAGCATACTAGTCTGCACAGATCACCCCATGGCTGGACCTAGGCCTCCCTGCACATATGTGTAAATGTGCAGCTTGGTTTTCATGCAGGTCTCAAACATCGAGGGGGGCTATCCAAAACATGCAGCCTGTAATGAGTAGGTCTTCTACTGGTGCTCACTGCTAAATGGAGAGAAGCACCTAGCCTCTCAGAGACTTAAAGTGCAGGGGGATACAGGAGGAGGGTACTCAGAAAACAAGAGATGGGAAGGATTGTGGAGGGTGACCGGACGGTTTAAGTGATAAGCAAAAAAAAATAAAATTAAAAAAAGGAAAAAAAAAAAAAAAGAAAACCCTGTCTAATACAGCCAGTAAATTGAGAAATACTATTTCTCAATTACTGAGTGTGATTACTTAGATGAGAAGGAAATTAAACTTAGAGGTTGATATATTTACTGTATTTGGGGATCACAATGAGTACCAGAAGGGAAAATTTGAACAATTGTGTAACACAGAGTCAAACTGGGAGAGAAAGTAATGAAACCAGCAGGAGCCTGATGGAAATTATGGTAGGTATTATATTGAAGTATAATCACATAACAATGAGCCAGCATGAGTCAATGAGGAAATCTGTTGGTGCTTAAAAGGTATGTCAGGTTTTATCTTCTAATTATTAACTCACCAAGATATATCTCATTTCATACACTGTGTTTGCAATGTTGTGCTGGTACCTCCCCATCAGGAGGTGGAATCTAGGTCTTGAAACTCAGCAAAATTTAGCAATTGCCTCTCACAAAACATTGCAGTGAATTATGTATCCTGATTCTGGAGGCTCCTCACAAAAGTCACTGTTATACTTTGTGTATCATCGGGATTTGTCCACTCTGATTTAATTCTTGCCTTCAGAAAGACAAGAGGTTAATTTTTATGGTTCTATATTTCTCCTATTAAATAAAACTCTGGGTATAATGTTGCCATAGCAGATTTCTATTATAAAAAATATACATCCAAGCATAATGTGATTTACAACCATGATATAATCAATCCATTTTCAGAGAAGTAATGTCTGATATTAAGTCGTTTAATAAACTTACAGAGATAATTTATGTTATAGTTTCAGTTCACTGGGTTTTAGGAAACCATGCATTCTGAAAACAAACTCTAATTTCTCTCTTTCTGTAAAACGAACATTAACCACATAATCAAAGCAATAAATCATGTGGCTGTGGGAACAGATACTTCTCATTCATTTGCCCGTTTTTATCTTATGTTCTTGCCAAACATACTACTTTCTATTTACTAGACACAGATTTACAAAGGAATCAGAGTAACTGTCTCATCATTCCTTCTTCAAAGGAAGTTGTAGACTTAAGGGAGGAACTACAGCATCAAGACAGCGCGAGGAAGAGATGGTGGATAGTTAACTTCCTGTGAAGAAGTTATACATCCCTGACAGGAGTAATTTTTTGAACCCCGAGTTTTGAAGAACTAAAGACATGTCACATATCATTTTTAGTCATCTTGGAGTCTGATGAATTTGTAAACATGAGACATAATCAGTTTCTTATTTGAATGTAACTTGATTTGAAATAATTATTCTTGGTTGCTTCTTTTCTGTATTCTTAAATTGCTTACATTATATGCAATTGACTTAATGAGAACTATTCATGAATAGGGGACTTCATGGTCAAATTTCTTGGAAGACTGTTACATTCAGGAGGCAAAGCTTAGTGTTCTAGTCGAGTGCCAAGAATGTATTATTTCCCATGTTATTTGGTTTGTAAGCTCTCATGGAAGCATAATATCCTGGGTTCACACACTGAAAACAATTGAATTTGAATATAATTAGGAAAGTTCACAGCTCAAAACAAATTGATAAGGAAACGGTGTGACATCAGAAGCTGACTCTAGTTGGCTGTGCTCTTAGGAAGCAAAAGCAGAAACTGAAAACTCGGTTCAGAAATTTCAGTTGGGATGTTGGTTGGTGTCAATTCATCTGCCTTTCCCTCAGGTGACCAGCTCCAGTTGTCCAACATGCTAGTGTTTGTTTTCCTGGGTAAGTGAAATGTGCTGCTAGTTCTGCATTTGTTGCAATATTAACTCTTTATAAACTGAATTCTGTAACATCTAGCCTAAGCTTATGGGGGTATGTAATAAGAAATGCCAATTATGTTACTAACTTGTACTTCAATATCATTTAGTGCTTTTGAGAAGTGTACATTTACCTGCAGTCACTTTTTTCTTACTAGATAGAATAACAAAATGTAACTATTTCATTGCTCATCATGTTGCTCCTAAATAACTTTGAGCTATTTATTAAGATCTATGCAGTTTCTAGATGTGCAAGAATATCTTGAAAATAGAACTGTCCTGTATAGACTTACAAGTTAAAGGATGGCAGAGTTTTGACTATCTGTTTAGCCTCAAAAGCAGATTATAAAAACTAGAGTTTTTATACACAGACTGACCCAGCTAATTTTCAACCTTAATATTCAGGATCAGCTGAGTAGACCAAAGATTCTGAGCTCAAATTCTCTGCCTCTTGAGTAACATTCATGGCCCACAGGTAAAATGTGAGTTTAGCTCTCTTGTGTTGGATTGTTATAAAAGGTTGGTCCAAATAATTTTCACTTAACAGGGAACCCACAAAAATCTACTTGGTAGATGTGTGATTGATGAAAGTTAATATTTTCTTCATGATACTTTAGAGTCTCTGTCTCAATTCAGGATGAGGGATAATTGTGATCAGACTGGATATTAATAAACAAAACCAGAATATTTTCTTTACTATTGGCTACAGTGGTTGATGAATGGGGCTAAATAAGAGCTCAGGAAATAATGTAGGTTATTCCAAATTATATTTTTTTTTAAAAAGGGAAAACAAAATAAATCAAATCCAAGAAAATTAGCCAGGAAGTAAAAGATCCTTTGCACATTTTCAGCGTCTCTATGGAAATTCTTGTGTTGAGAGGTTTTGCTTCTTCTCATTCCTGTAATGTTTCCTTATTTCTTTATTAGTTTCTAGTATTTATAGCTTTGTTATAAAGATAAATCTAGAAGTTTTCAATTTTTGCAGCAATATATCAGGTTACACAAACGATATCGCTTCCTCTTCAAGGTTTTCAGTGAAAAGGCTGTGGCCATTTGCTTTCATCTTTTCTAAACCAAGTTGCATAGAAAAAAGGAAATTATTCCTAACATTGTTAGGATTGAAAATCTCTGCATACTACAAAGCTCTTCTTCAGCATTAAATAATTACATGTTATGATAAAGTCAATTCCTGTTGCCCAAAACCATGGGGAAACGGTGACTTTATTAATGAGCTTCGATATCCTTAAGAGGATGATATAGTTTACAACATTCTTTGTCTTCCTATTTTTAACATAAAATTTATTTTTCACTTAACAACAGTAGAATTTTTGACAAATCTCATTTCAAATATTGAGCCATAAATTGTAGCTTGGAACAAGCAAGGCAGAGTAAGGAAGAGAAAGCTGTGTTTTGGATTCTTGTGGGCCAAATCATTAAGATAACTTCTTTAGTCCATTAAGTATTTCATTAAGTGTAGAGAATGGTATCAAATTCAAATGGAATTTTTAACAAGAAGTAGAGAATGAGAAAGGAAGTAAGGTATATGTAGGGGAGAGATCACACAGGATCACCACTCTTTGGAGCTGGGAGGGTGATGTGAGTTTTCTAAGTAAGTTGTTCACAAGATGGCATGTGACTGCAATAACAGCATTGGAAAATCCGAGACAGGGATCATGAGTTTAAAACTAGTCTGGGGTAAATGATGAGTTTATTACTAGGTTATGCTATATATGGAAACATTGTATTCAAAACAAATAAATCACCAAAAGATGAAGTAAAAATAGCCAATAAATGTCATTTCCTTATAAGTCAAGCATTAACCATGAATCCCTAATTTAGTCTTCGGAGCTCTGAATTAGTACAAGCTACCTTGTACTTTCATTGAAAATCTAGCTGTCTTGAAATGTGTTTACCAACTTGGAGTTCAGGAGATCCAAAATCTATTCTCAGAACCAACATGGTAGCTTACAATCATCTGTAACTCCAGTTCCAGAAGATGCAATTCCTCCTTCTGCCCACTACAGGCACCAGGCTTGTACACGGGTACACATTCATACATGTAGGCAAAACACTAACAAAGGTAAAAATAGAACTTTGAAAAAGAAAACTACCAATGAACTAAACACATGGGCCTAGCCTCCCAGTGTAGAAACTCAAGAAGTAGTACATATGGCCCAGTCAATTTTCTTGGATTCTTCTTAGAAAACGGGTTTAGAAGAGGTAACACAGTGATTAACTTAATGCCTTACTGTTCTACATTGTCCCTGGTGATTCACAATTACCACCCTCTTTGAAATAATAAAATGATGTTGCTCAAACAAAGCTTGTAGTTCATATTCCTGACTAAATTGTGATTCTTAGATTTTCTAAGTGTCTGTTTTTTTGTCTCAAGCAAGTGTCTGTTTTGCATGTTTGAAAAGAGAAAACGATTAGATTGTAAAATAGACTCATTTGGATTTCTCTTTCCTTGATTGTTTTCAGAAAACTCTGAAGATAACTTGTAAATATCTGGATGGAGTATTAGTTATTTATGTAGATCTTATCTATTAAGAGCTATGTCTGATGTAAATCAACATATATTAGTTGGCTGCCCATAGCATGGATTTATATGTTGAGAGTACAATCCTGAATAGCCCCTGTAAACCTGGTCAGTAAACCTATAGAACATAGTGTAGTATGCGAGCCTATGAACACACACAGCAGGGCGAGCAATTCTACACCCTAAGGGATTTCTAAGCTCCTAGGGAGACAAAAGAGGGATGTTTGCCCATTTTGGTTCTAGAGAAAACAAAGTGTGAAGTTAAGAGTTCCTTGAACCATTGATAGTGATCATAACCATTTAAATCCTAGAGGACAAGAATTGGAGTGTTTACTGTAGACTAGAGAGTGGTCCACATAGAGCATAGAGCTCTAAGACTTCTGGGTTGTATGTGATAAGGAGTATGAAAGCCATTTTCTATGGAGTCACGAAAGAGACAAAGCAAAGAAATGGCAGTGCTGAAAGAGCATTACGTAGATATAGTGCCATAAGGAACCACTCAGTCAAACAAACCAGAGGGCAAGCAATTGGACAGAAAAGGACGTTCAATGACTCAAAGTGCAAAGGCACAAACTTCGCAAGAATAGATATGGGAGAGTGAAGTCGAGGGTGCATTAAAAAGTTCTTCGTGAATTGTTTGGATGCCTATATTAATGCTGTTGCTGCTGATAAAGTATGGTGGTTCACTGTAGAGTAGAGGCACAGAGATTCACCACAGACTTGAGATGATTGGAACAAGGTTAGGTAAATCTGCATCTGGAGTCTTATCTAGAGCATGCAGAGAGAGGAAATAGCTTTTTATCAGGCTTGGCGCTGAAACTATATTAAATTATATATTAGAGGATCCTTAGTCTAGATATTTTACATCAAGCCATGAGAGAGATGGAATTCTCCATGAAGAGTGAAAAAAAAAAAAAAAAAAAAAGATTGAAGAAGGTCTGAAGACAGAATTTAAACAGAGCACCAAAAGGGTGGCAGGAGAGGCGCTCTTCCTCTAATCCTCTACCCCCACCCCCAACTCCTTGTATAAAGTGTGTTAATCAAGATACCTGGAAGAGACCATTTCCAGAGGAAGAGACAGACTCCAAACCAAAGAAATCATCAAAATAGCCAGAGACTGACAGTTGAGACAGTCTTAAAGCGTTGCATTTAATGTTAAGGAAGTGAATAAAGACATTTTTTAGAAAGTAATTTAGGGACGGGCGAGATGACTCAGGGGTTAAAAGTTCCTGCTGCTCGTCATAAGGATGCAAGCTGAGTTCCCAAGGCCCATTTGGGCAGTTTGCCATCAGGGGATCTGACTCCCTCTTCGGGCCTCCATGGGCACCCACAAACATGTGCATAAGTGTACATACACATAAATTAAAATGGATATCCTTTTAGAGGTTGCTCTGATGGAACAATAGTAATAACAATATTGTAAGTCGAGTAATGGAAGGTGAGGAACAGAGCAGGCAAATAAGAATCTTGTTTAAGAAACGTTTTTGAACTTTTAGGGGAGCAGTTTTGAGACAGGGTTTCTCTGTGTAGCTCTGGCTGTCCTGGAACCTACTCTGTAGACCAGGCTGGCCTCCAAATCAGAGATCCACCTGCTTCTCCATCCCAAGTGCTAGGGTTGTAGATAGGCGCTACCACAGTCCGGCATTGCTTAAGAATCTTAACCAGCATAGCAACAAGCATGGATGTGTAAGTATTTCTGTGGTTATAGACCCAGGAATGGTAGAATTCAGTCTAGTTCCAGATGTGGGTTGTTTGTTTGTTTGTTTGTTGTTGACAATTCTCCTCACTGGTGTCCACAAACCGTAACACTGTAAACATGTTGTTTTCTTGTTGTTGTTCTCACTGTTGTTCAAGCTGTGAGACTAAGCTCAGAAAATGAATCGTCTTCCCAAACAAATGATTGTGCATATTTAATGCAGCAATGCTTGATTGATACAAACGGCTGTGAGCAATCGTGGAGCTCAATGGAAGACACCTGTCTTGCTCCAGGTAAAAGCCCAGTGTTAAAAGTCCATCCAAATGATTCCATTTCCCCAAGATAACAATGAGGTTTAATATTATCTTACATACAAGCTACATTGTTTTCACTTTAAATACCTCCACTTAAGCTTGATACTCACTTGGCTCATTGTCAGTAAACGTTGTTGCAAAATTATACTCTTAATTATTAATGGGCCCTTATATAGTGACATTGAGATTAGCTTTCAGCAAAATTTCAAATTATTATTTTTCTCTACAAATATGACTACTTCTCAAAACATGACTAAAATATTACAAATAATGTATCACTTTGATTATGTTAATTTATCATGATGAAATAGAAAAAATATTTGTGATTAAATAATTTTATGTGTACATTTATTTTTGTATACTAATTTCTATTCTTACTGTGTCATGAACAAACTAAAATATTTTAAAAACGTGTATAGTGCAAACATTCAAAGAGAGAATCGGGATTACAGCAAAGACTGTAGTAACTGCAAGAACATGTAAGAAGTGAGTAGACAGAGGGAGATGACAAAATAAAGACTCAGTTCCACCTCAGTCTGAGCAGACTTCTAGTCTGAGAGAAGGCAGCAGAGGCCCAGTCACTGAGCATTCTGGAGGGGGCAGAAGATTAGTGACACTGTGTAGAGTCTGAGAGTTTTTGAGACTAAGAGTTGGGAAGGAGAGGCCATGACTTAGCCACACCCAGAAACTACTTTTCCAGATAAAAAGTGCCAGGTGGGAAATAAATGGAATGGCCTGATTTTTAACTTCTGAGCACAATTGATAGGGTTAGCTGCTCTCAGAATTCCATGAAATCTTGGGCCTGTTTTATGTCCCCCATTTTTGTTTGTTTTGATGTTGGGCATGGATAAGAGTGGTCTCTGAATGTCCAGTATTTGTCAAACAGCAACAAAAGTCATCTAATATTCAAGTAGCTGAGTTAATATTGATGATAATATTTTAGCATTCTCTAAAAGTCAACTCTGCAACAGACTGATAATATAAACATTCCCTTAGTTCTGATATGCCAAAGACATTTTAAAAATTATATTCTCCCATTATGATAAATTTAATTCTCTTGTGCTGTAACTGTTATAATTAAACATTTCATGAATATTGTGCAAATTTCATGAGAGACTAAAAAGGGAGATGAAAATGTATTGCATGACATACTGTTTCTTCATTCTACCTGTAAATATTTGATAACATACTGTTAGTCCACTCACCTATCCCCCACAGAGTGTTCTAAGTGAAAGGCAGTGGCGATATTCTAATGATAGCAGGGTCTCCATCATCAGGATTCTACAGCATGTACCAGAGAGCTTCTCTTCTCTGCCCTGGAGAGAGAATACAAATATTTACATCTACTAGAGAATTACAATTATCAAATCCGGTGCTTATACATTTGCTCAGAACAAAATATTTTAAGAACAGGTCAAATGTTAATTTAAAAACCCTAATTTTTAATGATGAAATGTGTATCTGTGATTGTTAAGGCAACTTTAAATGTGGTCAAGAAACTACAGGAAGCTGATAGGCTGCTGAGAGAGAGAGTTAGTCTCTCCTAGGGATGAGGGGTCTAGTTGGTTGACCAAGTGTCAGCCCTGAAAGCATATTCACACACAACAACAAAGACTCAGCAGGTATATTTATATATCTGTGCAAATATGTACATATACATATATGTAACAATGATATAGATATAGAGTATATAGATATATGTAAAAATAATTAGGGAAGAAGAGGCTATTAATTTGGGAGGGATCACTGAAAGAGTAGGAGGGGGGACTTGAGTGTAGTTTGAGGAAAAAAAGGAAAGAGGAAAATGATATTATTATATTTTAATTAAAATGCATAAAGATTTAAAAGAAGAAAAATAAACCTGGGGTAGGTATATTGCTCCATAGTAGGGCATTGTCCTGCTATGTAAGTTGGCAAATTATATCCCTCTTGGGAAGGTTGAGGGAGGAAATGAATGAGCTGACGTAGGTGGTATGACCAAGCTTCTGATACTTCTTGTTTGATATTTGTAGCTTTATTTTCTGCTTGATATTTGTAATTCCTAAGCATTGGAGGATTCTTAGTAGTTACATTGTCAACTTCTGCCCTAGATCCAGATGCTCTCATATTAAAACTCTCAACAGTAGATTAAGACTAAAGTTTGTAATCTATGTGTATTCAAGGATCCTAACGCATTCTGATTGACTCAATCTTAGGGGGACAAACTATAAGAGCTCTTTGGAGCTCTCTGAGTAAACTAAGGACCAAGGACCTGGTACTTTGAGTATTGTCCTCATAATAAACTTAATATTTACATATTAAAATGCATCCCATAGCCAATAGTATTTTCATTTATGGTTAAAAATCTCGGAGGGAATGGTTACTTTTATGAAGAACCTTTAACAAAACAGGATAATCTCACTAAACTCATTGATTTCTTGGGTTAATGTATTAAGAGTCCTGTAGAAAGAAGAAATAACAATTCATATCCAGATTAATATCTTCAGTGTTATATGTGATTATGAAATCCAGGTAACTCCTGCAAGATAAATAATTCATTGCATTGTAACCAGAGTATCCAGTCTTTGGTGGAAAAAAATTTCCAATTTAAAGAGTGTCTTTGTATGGATGACCTCTACTGTACAGTAAACAAACTTTTTGGAAAAAAGTGCACCAATAAGACAGGTAATATTTGTTGATCCAACTCTTTATTTCAAACCTAGACCCTACTCAGTCAATATGCATTCATTTGTTGTACATTGCTGAATTTAAATTGCTAATTTTTTAGTGATATGTCTAAATTTAAGAAGGATATTGACATATTTTTATATTACTAATTCTGTTATCTGTCTAATGCTGGCTGTTAAAAATAAATTGAATATATATTCTTCTCTATACTTCAGAACAGTATAAAAAGAATTGATAATTTCTCTTGCTTCACTCACTTAGTTAAACAGTATTATATCTGCACAATTTACCGTGGTGTGTGTGTGTGTGTGTGTGTATGTAAATTTGTATGTCTAATGTTATAGAAGTGGCTTAGTTTCTGTGTCACGAGTGAGTTTTTGCAATTTATATTCTACTTGATGTGTAGATATCATAGTTTGTTTGATTGCTTAGTTTCTATGTGACTCTATGACTTCTGTCTTTGGAGATCTCTATAATATGCTGCTCTTAACTTTTCCAATTGTCTTTTTAAATGTCTTTAGGAGTTGTACTGATATTTTCTTTTTCATTCATGTATTGATAGTTTGTTCTCTTGCACGTGCATGTGTGTATTCGTGGTTGTGTGTGTGTGTGTGGTGTCGCGCACATGAAACCACGTGCTTTCTCATAAATTGGCCTTCATTTTCAACTTCCTCTTTTCAATGAAAATGGCAACAAGTGCTCATCTGTGGATGACTTGCCTGTAACAAACCCCTCTTTACATCAAGGCTCAGGGAACACTGAGGAAGAGAGAGGAGAAAGAATGTAAGTGCAGGAGGGTGGGAGGGAGAAGTGTGAAATGCTGTCATCTGGACAAGACTGAGCTGATACTCAAGTCAATCTACACCAGCTATGGGTGCCTGCTCAAGACCCATACAAGACAAAGCTATTCAGCATCCCAGCATGAATGGGAGAGAAGCTCATGAAGCCCCATCCCTAGCACAAGAGTATTGGCATTTGGTGTTAGTAAGGGAGAGAGAATCACCTTTGTTTAGAGATATTGGTACTGGTAGTTTGTCCAGATCCTAGTGGATATTTCCATACCCATTTCCAGATAGCCTTAATTTGACTCCATGAGCTATTAATCATATGAATAAGGAAGAGTATATGGAGTCTAGAGTAAGACACTTTGGTGGGTCTTAGGGGAAGTTAGAGAAACTTATAAGGGGTGGATATGATCAGAATATATTGTAAAATTATACCAAAAGTTCAATGAATAAATAAAATATCATATTTTATAACTATAATAATAAAACATAATGATACAAAAATGAGAAAAAATTGCCTTTGCACTCAGTTTAGGTCATTGACAGCATCATTCTTTTTTCACATTGAATAAATTTGTTTTTGACAACTTTTTTTTCCAAGAGCGAAAAAGCAGGGCACAGCTGCAGTTAGGTCAAAGTAAAACCAAACTCCAACAATGTAACTAACTCAGTGTCTGATGTGTGGACTTATTTGTTATCTTCTGGCCTCCAAAGAGCTTGAGAAGCCCTACATCTTTGCCTTTGCCATCCTCGGGCACACAGCTCACCTTGTAGTCTAGTTCCGATCATACTGCTATCTTTTGATGGGCATCCCATGATCTTAGCATCTCGAATATGCTGGGATGTCTGTTGTAACTGAGGCAGAATATCCACCAATAGACTCCTAGCTTCCTGTAGGGATTTGGACCTGCTACTTGTGGCAAACCTTAGCTTCTCTCCATGACCCCTTCAATCCTCAGACCCCCACCATCAACTAAGCTGAACCTTGACAAATGGCTTCTGGGATTCTCGACAAGACTCCATCCTCGCACATGATGCCAAGTCCTCAACTGTCTCTATGACTGCTTCACTCATTCAAAACAAAACACAAAAACAAACAAACAAATATGTGGTAGTATCTTACACATTACCAAGCTCAGCTGCCAACATGAGATATAGTGCTCCCCTGAACTACGCTTCTGTGCACTGGCCCTGAGGAAATATTTCTCAGAAAGTTTCACCTGAGTGATGCTGGTCTCTTGTTAATAACAGCTGATTTTTCAGTCCCAGAAACCAGCATCCAATGTCCTAGGGAAGCAAAGCTTCTCCTTCAGTAGTGCTGCTCTCTTGTTGCTGCTGATTTATTGGCCCCAGCTGAACAAAACCATGGATTCTTTTTCTTTTAAAAATTTTTTATTGGATATTTTATTTACATTTCAGATGTAATCCCCTTTCCCCCCCACCCAGGAACCTCCTATCCCATCCCCCTCCTCCTGTTCTATGAGGATATGCCCCTCCCTCCACCCACCCCACTCCCCACTGATTTCCCCCACACTGGGAGTATCCAACCTTCACTGAACCAAGGACTTCCTCACCCACCTATGCCTGACACTGTCATCCTCCCCTACATATACAGCTGGAGCCATGAGCCCCTCCCTATATGCTCCCAGGCTGGTAGTTTAGACCCTGGGAGCTCTGGTTGGTTGGATTCATTGCTCTCCTCATGGGGCCGCAAACCCTTTCAGCTCCTTCAGTCTTTCTCTCACTCCTCCATGAGAACCCCTTGATCAGCTCAATGGTTAGCTGTGAGCATCAGCCTCTGTATATTTCAGGTTCTGGCAGACCTCTAAGGAGACAGCTATATCAGGCTCCGGTCAGCATGAACTTCCTGGCATCCACATCAGTGTCTACCTTTGGTGACTGCACATGGGATGGATACCCAGGTGGAGCAGTCTCTGGACAGCCTCTCCTTCAGTTTCTGTCCCATGCTTTGTCTCCATATTTGCTCCCATGAGTATTTTGTTATCCCTTCTAAGAAGGGCCAAAGCACCCACACTTTGGTCTTCCTTGTTCATGAGCTTCATGTGGTCTGTGAGTTGGATCTTAGATATTGCCAGCGTTTAGGCTAATACCCAATTATCATGAGTGCATGTTGTGTGTGTTCTTTTGTGATTGGGTTATCTCACTCAGGTTGATATTTTCTAGCTCCATCCATTTACCTAAGAATTTCTCAAATTCATTGTTTTTAATATCTGAGTAATATTCCATTGTGTAAATGTACCACATTTTCTGTATCCGTTCCTCTGTTGAAGGACATCTGGATTCTTTCAGCTTCTGGCTATTATAAATAAGGCTGCTATGAACATTCTTAACTCAAAATATAACACAAAAGGATCCAATGGAATCTTTGAGGATCACAACTTCTATCTGAAACTTCACAATCCACACTTCGTTGTCTGTATTGTTCTCAGTAGTACATGGAAAGTCCCCACAGAACAGGTCACTAAGCTCTAAGCACTCAATGGCTTTTCCAGCCCCAAATTACAAAGGCTTCTACAATAATCCCCCAAACACATGATCAGATCCATCGCATCAACATCCTGCTCTCTGGAAACAATTTCTCTCCTAGTTTGCTTTCTGCTGCTGTAACAAATACAATAACCAAAACCAACTTGGGGAGGAAAGGTTTATTTGGCTTATACTGTAGAGTCTATCACCAAAAAACGCTCAAAGAAGGAACAGAAGGCAGAAAACAAGAGAGTCCATGGAGGAGTTAGGCTTACTGGCATTGCTATCTCAACATGCTTTCTTGGACAACCCAGGATTATCTGCCTGAGGATGGCACCATTCACAGTAGGCTGGACCTTCCCTCATCAAAGATTACTGAAGAAAGTGTCCTGTTGAGGTGTGGCCTGTTGCTGTGTATTGTAATGCTAAATTACCCGAAGGTCTAGGCCTATATGTGACTTCTCAAGTTTACAAGCTTTTGTAGTGCAAACCTTGTTCCTTGATTTGAAACTATTGGCTAAATAAAAGTGCTACAGCCAATTACTGGAAGGATTAGAGGAAGGTAAGTTTGGAATAACCTTCTTGTGAGAGAAAGAGAGAAGGGAGGAGGAAGAACTAAAGAGAGGAGGAAGCCACCATGAGGGGAGAGGAACCATGAACACATGAACAGGAGAAATAACAAGTATCTGGTACACCACTGGGGAGGTACCCAGGTCAGTAGTTATAAGAGTAGTTACCCCACAGTAATTGTCAAAGCCAAATACAATAACCGTAGTCTGAGTCTCATTTATTTGTAAGTAGTTGGGTATAAGCTTAAACTGGTTGTACTACAGTGTCACACAAACTTCCCTATAGACTCTTCTGATAGAGATATTTTCTCAGCTGAGACTCTCTTTTCCCAGAAGACTAGCTTGTGACAGGTAGACAGAAATTATTCATCATGAGTAGATTCAGATTACTGCAACCTCCACACTATCTAATCAATCTCTCTTCCATCACAGAGAATTAATGTTCTCTGTGAGTTTCTTTCTTCCATTCATTTTCTTTTCCCTTTCTTTTTTTTCTTTCTTTTTCTCCCCCAACTGAGTTTAACCAGAGTCATTTGTGTAACCATGATCTTGGAACCATTTATTGGAGCCTCTCCTCAACATAGAGCCACAACTGAAGACCATGGCCAGCACCTCCCCTGTAATTCCATCATTAGTCAATAGTTCAGCAGGAGGTGGTAACCCCTGAGCCCTCCCCATCCATGACTGACTGTTGATAAGCTTAGGGTTATGGAGGCTCATTGTAGACAACAAGCACTCTTAGGAGATCATATTTGCAGGAGCCGTGACTTCTCCAAAGGCAACATTTCATAGCCCTTTTCCACATCTCTGGTTTGTACACTCTTTCTCTTCTCTCTTCCAAATGTTCCCTAAGCCTTAGGAGGAGGGGTATAAATGCCCTATTTAGGGAATGGAACACTTACTGTCACTTACTCTCAACGGTGCAAGCAGCTGCTTATCTCTGCAGTCAGTCATTAGAAAGAGCAGCTTCTGAAAATAGAGATGAGAGTAGCATTTGTCCGTGGATATAAACAAACATTTGGTAATTACTGATTTGCCATTTTCTTTTTTCTCATACGAACATTCAATATTGTGATTTCCCCCTAAGCACTATCTTAGCTACAACCACAGATTCTAAAGTGCTATTTATAAACGGTCAGTCCTTTCAAACTATTCTTCTCTTCCATTCTATCACTCCTTTACTGTACAGTTCATTAAGAAGGTTTTTAATTCTCAGATACCTGAGATTTCCTAGATACCTTTCTTTGACTTCTAGTTTAATTCTCTTGTTAGGTACCCTACTTAAAATTATCTTAATCCCTAATTAAAGTGAAAAATGCCAAGTATTCCTTGCACACTGTGCTGTGTTCTACATAAGAGCCATGCTCTCATCTGAAATAAACATGAACATAGAGTACTTGACACCATAGCAGAGGAAATAATTCCGACTTCAAACATTTCATAGAATTGGTAGAAGGTGGGTCAACTGGGCTCAGAGACAATAAAACAAAGCAGCAAACATTTGAGGAACAACAAATCCTTTGCCATGCTGGATTGTGAGATGGAGAATCATCACAAGATCTTGGAGAAAAAAACCAGATGCTGTAAAGCAAGGAAGCTGAACTGGTCTTTCAAAGAGTTAGACTTAATGCTTTGCTGTGAGGGGCTTTTGTGTACTTAACAGATAAATGCAGAACTGACTTTTCAAAAAGAAAATAAAAGAAAATGTCACTTCTGGGGATTAGAAGAGAATGTAAAAGAAAAAAAAAAGTGAGAGGTCACGTGTTTAAACTTATGGGAGGTGACCCATTTCCAAGCTAACACAAGTGGGTCTGAGAATTATGAGATATCCTTCAGTGGAATTATGAATTATAATCCTGAAGACTTGGTGACCAGTTGTCTTTGAGTGTGACACCATATTAAAAAAAAAAATCATGAAGAACAACACTTGCTAGAAAAACCTTACAGTTTAATTGAAGAACCCACATGTTGTCAAGCTGATAAAGAACTACTCGGCACAAGTGCATTCTCATACTGTAACGCCCACCCTTTCCAGCCGATCTCCCTTCTCTCCTTCTTCCTGCAAGTTCTTTCCACAGAGTATGTTCTTTCTCTTCCTTTCTTTTCTTTAACAATAGGAGAAAAACTACAAACTATCACATTTCAAAGCCAGAAAAAAAGAAGACAGAGAAAGTAGTAAATAGTTATAAGCATGGGAGGGAATCAGTCCAGCAGGGAGTGAAAATGATCTTAGTTCTCTAATTAGTGTTTTCCTCCCTTGTTTTAGGTTGCAAGTAGACTGAGTTGCAATCATTTGAAACACTTATTCAAATATTGACTCAATTTTTTTTTCAAGACAGTAAACTCTTAACTTAATGACCATCTCATCCCATTTTCGCAAACTAGCATCTGGTAACATGTACACACAAATTTAGAAAGGTTAAACGCACCTCACATGTAAAGACCATTTTCACAGAACAGAAATTCATTCAAAATTACAATGTGAACATGGACAATTCAGGTAACAGAACTCTTCCATCCCATGTGGCCTGAAGGTGCAGGCCTCACTGGTCTCTCAAGTGCATTTCATTATGGACTATTTGAGGGCTGCAGTTCCAAACAGCCCCTAACAAACTGGACAATTCTCTTAAAAAAGTTCATGACAACTGTGATCTCATCATTTGATCTGATTCAGACCCAGCACTCTCCACACACCCTTTGATTACACTGCAGGGAAAAAATAAAACCACCACCACCAACAACAACAACAATGGCCTCTTTCTCTTTCCTTGGTATCATCAAAGCACTCCCCAGTACATACACACATACACACCTGCATTTTTAAGTTTCGGCAATTTTGATAGCTCCAAAAATTCCAGAATAGTACCTGAAACTTGACAAACTATTATCAAATATATACATAAACATTTAATTTTTCAAAAAAAAACCTGAACATTAAAATCATATGTTCATTTATAAAATAGTTATGATTCAGTTAATATAGATAGACATACCTTAAGCCCTGCTGCACATGGACATAAAGCTGAATAAAGCAATTTAGTGGCTTATGTCATAGAGTAAATTAGATGTTTAGTAGGATCATGTAATTTAACCTGGTTTATTTCTCTATATGTGTGTGTGTGTGTGTGTGTGTGTGTGTGTGTATACACATACATAATAGATATATAATCTGATGTGTATATAAAACAGATTGCTATAAGTAGATGTAAAGCTTATTACAAAATATTTAATGACTGATATGAGGAACTAATTGCATGAGGACAGTCTTATTTCCATACATTTCAATGTGCACGCCCAGCCTTACTAGCCAACATCATCCTTGTTCTTATTAAAGGATCTATTTACAGCAATTCATGCTGAGCTCTTATTTCAAAAACGTTTATATGCTACAATAGTGTGTGTTTCAAAACATATTCCAGGGTTATAACTGTGGACAAATGGTATGTACATCCACAATTGAAACTTATTGTCTCAAGTTTTTCCTAAATTACAAGTCGTTTGAAATCAATCCTTTGAAATAAATTTCCAATATTTTTGAAAGATAGTGAAATAATTAAAAACTGTATCTAAAGAGTTTATGAACACATGAAGTGTAAAAGAACTTAATCTTAAACCATTCTCTTACTCTATTCATAGAGGGGTCCCCTTGTCCTCCAATTTGGTGCCAAGGACAAATGTAACCCAATGGTTACCAAGGAGAGATACATCTTTACTGTCTCTAAGGAAGGATGACTGTGTCACAGCTGCAGAGGCTTGCCAGGAATCTGAGCACTGCGCATGCTCCTTGAGAACTTCAAGAAAGCCTGTGGCAGAGAAACAGCCCAATGTCACACTCTTAGCGACCCGACTGATGTGTGTGGGCCTAAGACAGAGCCTGAGACAGACTGTTTTATGGAACTGTCAGTGCAGTCTCCCTTTAGAAAGAGACTGTGTTCAGATTTGGAAAAGCTTGTTTGGAGACACTTGCATACAGGATATTCAAATCAATGAAATTTCCACCTTCAGTCAAGGCAACAGAGATGGATTCACGGAGGATGTGGCTTCAGGTTCGTATTTAAAGAAAGAATTGAGAAACATTAACGAGAACAATAAAAAAGAGTTAACTAAAGAATATTTAATTTCTGATTCTATTTATCATTTCTACCTTGAAGGTTATTATTCAATTTCTCTTGGGAATTAAATGTTTGTAAATCTCCATATCATGACAATGATCAAAGGGTATCAGGAAAAATGAACCAAAGTGAACTTAATACTTTGGCATATTATTGCCAATCTTATTTTTTTCATTTATTCATTGTATAAACAGTTACTAAACATTTCGATGTGTTAGTTCTACATAGTGATGGAAGGAAATCTGTCCTTCATCTAAAACCATTGCTGTTTTAGGGACATTTTAAAATTAAAGGAAGAGGCAGGAGTAGTGGTGCATGCCTTTAATCCCAGGACTCAAGTGAGTTCCAGAAGAGCGAGAAATACACAGTGAGACCCTATCTTGAAAACTGAGACAGACAGAGAGAGAGAGAGAGAGAGAGAGAGAGAGAGAGAGAGAGAGAGAGAGAGGGAGAGAGGGAGCAAGGGAGGAAGAGAGGGAGGAAGAGAGGGAGCAAGGGAGGAAGAGAGGGAGAAAGAGAGGGAGGGAGGAGGAGGGAGGGAGGGAGGGAGGGAGGGAGGGAGGGAGGGAGGGAGGGAGGGAGGGAGGGAACATGTCAAGAGAGTGTGATTTAGAGTACCTTTACTTCCCCATAATAAGTTCTAAACCCTTGAGATAAAGGAGCAAATAAAACAAGCAAAATCACAGCTCTCTAGATTCTTATATTCTCAAGGAAGGAGTTTCTCATGCCATTTCCTCAAAAAACATTGCAAAACAGACTTGCATGCACAACATGCTCTGAGAAAATTGCTTAGCAGAGAAAGCCCTGGAAACAAACACAGAGTTTAATGGAGAAGCTGAAATGCAATGTGACTGCTACAAGAACTTAGGTGTTTGCACAGAACACTGTAGACTTGCAGAATTCTCTTCAATTAAGGCAAGAGACTGATCCGTTGTCCTCCTCTGAGTGAGGATCTCCAAGGGATATGAGTGATGGCCCAGGTAAGTCAGTGACCTGCTGGGTAAACACAATACTTGAAAAAGTACCAGTAAATGTAAGTTCTCACTCAATGGTTCTCTTACTGTTACAAGATTGTAGTGACTGCGCAGCAAAAATATGTTGGATGGTGGAGCAATATAAAAGCTGTTAGATTCTGGGTATATGTTTATATTCATGAACCACATGGGAATGCATGAACAAGAGTTAAAGTTGATCCTACAGGTTTTTCAGGTGTTGTACTTTGTTTAGTTTTTCTGTTTGTTTTTGAGCTTTTTTGTCACTAACTCCAATGATACCATTGACATTCCTTTCAGAAATGTGGGCAGTTCCTGGAAGAAAAGGCTTTAGCACAGGACAGGGATATCCAGCTCCAATGTGTACATGTTTGAGTCTACAGTGTTTACTAGATATGCAAATGATCTCAAGTACTAAGTGTGAACTTTATATGTGATTCCATATATGGAATCGACTGAGATTTTCATAGAAGATGAAAATTGTGTTGAAGATTGCATATAGGAGGGAAAAAAGAAGCATATGGATCTTGTGTGAATAATTTAATTGATAAACAATAAAGTGATTACAAATTGATGGGTCGATGGCAGCTTCTTAAATATGATTTAGTCCATAGCACACATTTGTCAGTTTGCTGCAAGTTGTAGTGTTTAACTGTATTAGTAAGTCTGGGTTTGTATTTTAGAAAATCTGTATGACTCACTAAAATCTGCTTTTTGTTTGTTGTTTGGTTGACTGATTGATTGATTGACTGATTGATTATCATTTTATTTAATATGGTGTGGTAACATATGAATAGATGTCGGCTCTTAGTCAGAAAGATAGGAGGTTGGGGTCAAGAAGAAATGATTTTTGACCTAATCAATAGAAAACTAGAAATGTACAGTAACAATTTGGGGCAATGCAGCGTCTCTGAGGTTGGGATATGCAGCACTAGAAGAACTTGCCTATGATTGTACAACTGTTTCTTTGCCGTGGGCTGATGAGCAAGGAGCAGAGACAGTCCAAGAAGGACAAGTGTAGTCGTGAGAGGATGTTTTTAAAATGAAATTCTGATCACAATGCTTTCTTTAACATTGTTTGCACATGTCTGTTGTTTCTTGATTTTTATGTTGGCTCAGTTACGTTTATTTCCTCTGAAACTGTGGGATGCCAGCAGCAAGGATTGAATACCGCTATTCTCCAGTATGCCACCTGGTACCCAGTAAAAACCCAATTAATGTTTATGGAAGGAAAGATTTTGTCAATTAAAACTTCTAATTCTACAATTATGATTCCTAAGAATTCCTGAGACTATGATAATCAAGAGTAAAAATACTTTTTGAATCGCATTTTTACCTGATTTATGATCCTGTTGATATGAACATTTCTTTCTTTCTTCCTTCTGTTCTTTTTTCGTTAGATTCTATTTTTTTTTTTTTGCTTAATTGTACAATTGTACAAGGCCTAGTGAGCAATATTAATTTATATTTTCAAATAAGTCAATTCACAAAATAAAGCTTTTCAATTTACTTGTGTGATATTTTTCATCTATCACTCATTAATTTTAAATAGCAAGGATTAAATAAGTATAATACAAGTTTGTATGCATTTGTCTGTATTTTTACATATTTGTCATATGTATTCTTAGCTTCTAGGAAATTTAGAAAACTCTTCAATAGTGAAATACTTTCTTTGTTTTCTTTCTAGATAACATGAAAAAGGACAATAAATATAAATGGAATCTAACTACTCCTTTATATCATGGTAATATGTATAAGCTATCATTTTAACCTAATTATAAAAACTGGATATTATGATTTACATGTTGTTGATTCTCAATAATATGCCAATACTAAATAATTTGTATGGCCTAAAAATCACAGAAAATACGCAGCAAAACCATGGTATTCTTTCCAATGATGATTATGAAGCAACTGTTTAGCCCTTCCATCCTCTATTCTGAGAAATAACATATTTACTGAAACCAAAGGTTTGGATAAATCAAAAGGATAGTTTGGTTATACAACCTAAAAGGTTTGAAGCCAACTGGTTTTGTGTGTACACGTAAGTGATGTCTGAGATTTCATCAGGATGTGAGCATCTCCCTAGGCAGCAATAACTGTGTTAACCTTTGTTCAGAATTTCCTATCCATACACTCCCAATTAGCTGTGACAGAACAAGGATGATTTTGACTTAAGACATTGAGCTCACAATAAGGTTCAATTTCTATTTCTGAAGAGTAAATGCTTGTTTTGAGAAACTTAGAGTCAGGGATGTTTACTCCCCTAAAGCTCCACTTTGGTCCTGCCCACTCCTGAACAATCTGGATCACAATATGTATATAGTATTGACGAAAGATGATTCAAACATTGCACCATCAAGCCTTTTAAGAAATCATAGCAGCCTGGTACACTTTTGTACTCAGCTTGTGGAATCCCCATGGTTTTGTTTGCAGGTTCTATATGCACAACCCTGGGCTTATTTTTGTATAACCTGGGCATTTTCTTGCTTTCAGGATTCAAACAGATGCAGTCTTGTTTGGAAGTGACAGAGGCGTGTGTAGGGGATGTGGTTTGTAATGCACAGTTGGCCCTTTACCTTAAAGC
Source organism: Mastomys natalensis (assembly GCA_021653895.1). Lineage (NCBI taxonomy): Eukaryota > Metazoa > Chordata > Mammalia > Rodentia > Muridae > Mastomys > Mastomys natalensis. Next base: position 12,217 of record JAJTUV010002263.1, on the reverse strand, counting down.
ATGCTCAGCAAATGGAAATCTATGTGATGTGAAACACTGCCGAGCAGCCATACGGTTCTTCTATCAAAATATGCCTTTTAACACTGCCCAGATGTTGGCTTTTTGTGACTGTGCTCAATCTGATATACCCTGTCAGCAATCCAAAGAAACTCTTCACAGCAAGCCATGTGCACTGAACATAGTTCCACCCCCCACTTGCCTCAGTGTAATTCACACTTGCCGAAATGATGAATTATGCAGGTGAGTAAAAACACACATACCCTGCTTTCTTATTTCGGCACCTTATTTGTTATAGTCCAACCCTAACATCTGATCTCCTTCCATTGCTAGAGTTCTCACCATCATCCAAAATAGGGTAAATAGAGCCAGACAAATCACATTGTGAATCTGTGGTACATGTGTGGTATCCTTTTTGAAATTCAAATATAAAATACAGAGCAGAGTTTTAGAATAAAAAAAACTCACTATGTGGAACAGTGATGGCTTATATATCATCTTTTTAAAGTTCATATTTGCCGTGTTTGTGTGTGTGTGTGTGTGTGCACTCATATAGACAACAATTTTTATGAGTTGGTTCTCTTCTTTCAACATGTGGGTCCTACGATTTGAACTCAGTTTGTCAGGATTTTTCAAATTATCTTTCATCCCTCATATATCTCGCTGGTCCCCAAACACCTGTGTAATTAGATTTTTTTTCATTGTTGTGATTATAGAATCTTTGTTGTTGTTTGATTTCTGTTCATTTTAGATAAGGTCTTTCTCTATATACCAAGCTGTCTTTGAACTCACAATCTTCCTGCCTCAGCTCTCTGAGTACTGGATTAACAGGCATGAACAATCACACATGGCCTGTTGTGTTGAAAAGGCTGTTAATATTGGCAAGGTAACTCTTTAAACTTCAGAAAAAATAGGTTTTTTTCCTTAAGCTGTGGGCTGAGATGAATAAGGTAGTTTGAGTATGTGCGGATATTCCCTGCATATTTGTGTGCCCATGATATCAGAAACGTACTCCCCACACACCTTTTCCATCCTCATGTTATCTGTTATTGCCTGAGTCAAGGTTTCTACTGTTAAAACAAAACACCATGACAAAACCCATGGGTTTATTCAGCTTATACTTCCATATTGCTGTTTTCCACTAAAGGAAGTCAGAACAAGAGCTCAAACAGGTCAGGATCTTGGAGGCAGGAGCTAGCCCAGAACCATAGAGTGGTACTGCTTACTGCTTGCTTCCTCCAGATTGCTCAGCCTGCTTTCTTATAAAACCCAAGACCACCAGCCCAGGGATGGCACCACTCCCCATTGATTACTAATTTAGAAAATGGCCTTATAGCTGGATCTTATGGAGGCATTTCCTCAACTGAGGCTCCTTCCTCTCTGATGACCCTAGCTATTTCAAGTGGACACACAAAACCAGCCAGTACAGTCATGGAGGAAAGTAAAGCTAGTTGTTTATTTGTTCATTCAAAATATACACTAATCAGGCACCCATCTTGGCATCAGTTAGGAATGTCTGTTTTGCTTGTTTGTTTTTAGTCAAAAAAGACAGATAATAAGAAAATGTATACCATATAAAGTAATGAGTAAATCTTAGATTAAAAGGATCAGAGGGAGAAAAATGGTAAAGTCTAGAGATCTGGAGCAGGATTGTTTTCTCTGCTAGTTAAAGAATTAAAAGGCAGGGTGAACCCAACAGGCAGCACAGCAGAGAAATCTCAGGCACCAAGGATAGAATGGGCATTAAAGAAAGATATTTACTGTGGATGATGAAACACACATATGTAGCAGACACACAGAGAAAAAGACCTTCTGCTAAGCAGAGTGAGGACTCGTGAAGCCAAAGAATACAATCTCCTTGAGGGCTGGGATTTTTTTAAGCCTCTGAAGAGTTTTCCTCACTTAATTTAGGTTTGGTTAGTTTGAAGAAGTCTGTCATCTTGGAAAACTTCCATGGCCCTCTCCTATCTATCTGCCTAGCAAAGAGGGATCCTAGCCTCTCACAGGGGAAGTGGGAAATGTTGTAATTAAGTTATAATATAAAAAACAAACAGTTAAACAACCCCTTTAAGGATACAATAAAGAAGATAAGGATAGACTGAAAATGTTTTAATTTAAGGAATGCTCCCAATAAGGAGTGTTTGACCTAACTGGAGGAAAATTACTGAGTTGGTCTCTTACCAAAAGAACACAAAGCAATCCAACAGGCAAGATATTGCAATGGAGGTGCATGACGTCCTCTGAAGGAACAGTGAAAGAGGAAAGCAACAGAAAAGGAAGCCTGAAATTACACAGGGTGAGGCACCAGGGCTTGAGGGCTATTGCAATGGAGGGGCTCTTGCAGCTTTTGAGTACATTATGAGCAGTCTATGTTCTCAGTTAAAACTTTCATTCTAGCTGCTAGCTGACGTGAAGATGTCATGTGCAGATAGCCATGCTTAGGGACACAACTGAGTCCAGCATGTCTGGCTCTTTCTCTCAATGATGTTTTATTAGCACATGCAAGCTCACGTTTAGGGTGAATTTATCTTTCCATTGGTCAGAAACACATGCTTATGTAGACAGTTTGGAGGCATAGGTAAGCAATGCAGGACATGATGAATCTAGCTGTTCTTATAGGTAGTCATCACTGATCTCACGCTAGGTCCTCTGCTTCAGTCTCCTGAGAGACATGGAATTACAGGTTTGTCATGGGTCCCTATGCCAAGTTTTTGTAGTTGAATTGAGTGGTGGAAACCACCATCTGTGTCCTAGCTGGGTTTGGACAATTGGCCTCAATAAGTCAATTAAAGGAGTCAAATTAATACTAGAAAACAAAAAGGAGACTTAGTCAATGTGGTTGCACTGGGAAGAGGAAAGAGTATACATCTAGTGAAACTTCCCATCTCCAAGTATACCTTGTGGGAGGCTGACATAATATTAAAGTTTAAATAACAGACCAAGATTTGAATGCCTAAGTGGCTTCAATCAAGGCATCTCTCTGCCTACCACTGGCCCTTCATTGTCTGGGTTTCACTCTCACCCTATAAGATGATCTGACAGGTTACTAGAAATTGTGAAATTTCTTTCAGGGAGACATGTTCCCCAGCCTTAGTTCTTGCTATCAAAAAGAAAAAAATATCTCAAAATAATTTTATAAAGTTTATTCGTTATGAAAGCATGGAAACAGAATAAAGAAATGTTTCAGTGGTGGACACTGTCTAAATGTTAGCTCCAAAATTGTATGAGGTTTCAAAAAGTTCATTAACAAATCTCTCAAGTAGTTCATACTGCTAAATGTTGGGATAAAATTAGCATACGGGAAAATCGGTCTCAGGAAAGTAGAGTAATTTACAAAGTTTCATTATTTTGATTTTTGTTTTTCTTCTCCACACTCCCTATGTGATGCTTGAAAATACAAAGTTAGATTTCTGTAATGTCTTGGAACCAACATCTCATTCTGCCCCAGGCCAGTGTTTCATTAGGTAAGAGACCTTCACATGTTAATGTGAAATACTCTATCCATAGACTAAATCCAGTTCTTCACTCGTCTTCTAGGACACACTATCGAACATTCCAGACAGAATGCTGGCCCCATGTGACTGGGAAGTGCCATGAAGATGAGACCTGCATTAGCATGTTAGGCCAACAAGACCTTACTTGTTCTGGGAGTGACAGCTGCAGGACTGCCTACCTAGGAATCTTCGGGACAGTCCTTCAAGTGCCATGTACTTGCAGGAGCATTACACAGAATGAAGAACCATTGTGCATGATTTTCCAGCACATGCTTCATGGCAAATCATGTTTCAGTAAGTTGTCCAATTAAAAGATTGTCTTTTATCTATCTGTTTACCTACATATCTATCATTTTCCACTATATCAAAAAAAGAAAGCCGAGAGAGAGAGAGAGAGAGAGAGAGAAAGATAAAAGAAAAAAGATAATTCAGCCAACCTGAAACAAAAATGTTCATAAGGAATTTGTGTTTGCTATTTTGGTTATGTTTGGTTTTGCTTTTATTTCTCCTGTGTCAGAAAGTGATACACTGTTTAAATTGATAAGTTACTATTCATTATAATTTACTGATTTAAATATGAAAAGCATAAAAGGCTTCATTTACATGCTGAACATATCAATTATTATTTGTTCTGTAAAAACAAATCAACTCCAAAACATTTATGAAAATCATTAACCATTTAGCTACTTAACTGAACAGTTTTATACACTGGCCTTGGGTGAATTGTCTTTTGTCTAGACTCCCTCAAGTATTGACACTCACAGATACCTGAGGCTGGATTGACAAAGTTGGTATATTTAGCAAGCACTGTCAGCCGGTACAGCATATTTCTCCTCTGGTGTCTCCTTCAGCAATAAAGCCTGAGACTGTTACATGGTGAGGCAGAATTTCTAGTGACTAAAACCAAATATACAGGTATTTCTCAAGTATCTCCTGCTGCCATACTGTGAGCAAATCAAGTCATATGCCAATCTCAGGGTGACTTCAGGAGCAAACTACAGAAGGGTGCAGATAGTCAAGATGGGCTCACCAGGATTGATTGATTTTTAAGTCTACGATTGAAAGTGTCCTGCCCCTGTGGTTTATTTTTCTGTCCCTTTGGCCTTTAACAAATCTGCTTATTATCTTTTAGTAATAAGATGTAAATATATTTTAAGTTAATCTTTAATTTAGGGAAAAGAAAACTGAAATTTAGGCACTGGGTTTGTTTGGGAATGAGTACACTGACATCACTTGTCTTGAGATTCTCAAAAGTTTTGTGAAAACATCTCATAGGACAAACCAGAGGAGCTTGGAGCTTCCTTTCGTGTGTGTTTCTGTCTGCTGATATTCCCCTCTTGCCAGTGCCAGGTAGTTTTCCAGAGCCAGCTGTTTCTACTTGTCACCCTTAGCCTTGCATCTGTTCATTCCAAAGGAGTTCCCTGTGTCCCTTGCTTCAGCTCCTTTCCCTTTTATGCACTGACCCATGCGCTTGGTCTGTGCTCTGCTGTCTGAGCATAGATCAGGCTTTTCCGCTGGGCATCCAGCACATCCATGTCAAAATTCTACAAATTCTATTCATTTTTAGATCCCAAGCCAACTTCATGAACAATTTACTGTTTTGTTTTGGTTTAGTTTATTGTTGTTTTGGTTTGTTGCAATGTAGTGTCCCTCAATATTTTGACTTGTATTCTTCTGATGATTTTTCAACATTTGCCTTATAGGCTTATTCAATTAGGCAGTTCATCATGCTCAGGGATGAGTCTCTTCTAATGCAAGTCTGTATTCTCCTACATGATTGTATCCATGATGACTGTGTTATCTTTGAGATGCCAGTACTATGCTGGATGATCTAACCAACAGCAGAAGCTCCATACAGGATGGGTCCCTTTACCTGCAACACAGACTCGTCAGCATTAAAAACAACCGTCTAAGAAAGACTAGGTACTTTTCAGCATGTACATCTGATTTACCATAGGGAACCAAAGTGCTTGTCACTCAGCCTCAGAACAAAGAAAGAATAAGTAGTATGCAGCCTAGCCATACGGGAGTGTTTATTGTTTGATAGTGACAGCAATGAACATCTCTTCCTCACACCTGACAGTAACTAATGGGACCATACCTACCTTCCAGAAGTCTGGACATTATAGTCTAACTATGCATCAGAAGGAAGAACACTAGGATTATCAACCAATAGCTATACAATTACTACCATTTACCATCCCTCTTAACAAATATAAGCTCATTATTGAGTTTACACAGAGAAGATATTTATACCTTTCCTACAAAGACATCTCAAAGTTTTCCAAATTTCCGTTCTGATACTAACTCAAAGTCAATTGTATGATATGCAATCCCATGTCCTGCCTTACAGTAAGCAAAGAACCTATGAAGAGCAAACTTTTCGATGCTATCCCATTTACTATAAATATCAAGTACACACACACACACACACACACACACACAGAGGGGGAGGAGGGGAAAGAGGGAGGAAGGGAAGGAGGGAACATTACTGAGTACAGAATAATGGGATCCAGCTAGAAAGTATAGGAAGCACATTGTAGAGTAGATTTACTAAATTATACCCTGGACCACGCATCTTCAAAGAACCACCTCCCATTTCTTCCAATTTGTTTTTTACAAGGTTCTTCTTGGCCTGATTTTTCCAAAACCATACCTCAGTTGTTTGGAGAATTATGGCTTCCTTGATGACTATGGAACTCAGATCAGACTCAGATTATTCATTTTGAGAGACTAGGTAAAGTTTAACCATCACATGGTTTGGGGTTTTGTTGTTGTTTTACAACCTAATCAGGGGTTTCTTAGGCAATATAAACTCTTAAGCATGTGCTAATTCTCTAATCTATCTTCTTTTACTTAATTTCATGTGCCAAAAGGCAATTTTTAAAAAAGAAGTCATTTTATTTTAATTTAGTTCCACATCTGCCTTATTCCTGACTCCCTTACATCCAAGACTTTCTTATTTAATGGTTTAAGGTAGTCTTAACAGTAGGCTTGAGTGGAAAGGCTACCCCGAATCTAGCCTCAGCCACCTAGCTGAGTCCATTTGACTGGACGTTTGCATCTCTTACTCATTGGGACCTACAGTTATCTTTTTCAATATTAGTTCACATTTTAGTACCTCTCATCTCTGTTTGAAAAACTAATGAGTCCCCACTTCAAGTCTCCATTATTATTAGAAAACCTTACGCAATGCTCATGTAGAATAATCTTTTCATAATGTTTTTTTGTTTTGTTTTGTTTTGGGGTTTGGTTTTTTTTTTTTTTTTTTTTTTTTTGGTTTTGGTTTTCAGGCTGGCCTCAAACTCAGAAATCCACCTGCCTCTGCCTCCCAAGTGCTGGGATTAAAGGCGTGTGCCACCACTGCCTGGCTCATTTCAGAATGTTATTTGTGCTGTCTAATAAAACCACCTGATCTGAGCTATGGGATGTATGGATGCTGGGTCTCCCTTCCTACTTGTACAGTATCACCAGCCTCTTCTCAGACCCCAGTAGGAACTTCTCATCTACCTGACTGCTTCCTATTCCTAAGTATTTCAGGTTTATACTATGGCAACACCACATTATGATATGCACATTTTCATACAGGTATCTATATGGTCAGCTCCTTTTGAGTAATGGCACCAAATATATATCAGTAGATTGACACAAGATTTAATTCCTCACCAACTTAAGATAATTAGAAAGAGAGCAGTTAGGATGGAAATAGATGATTATTGAAATTCAGGTGTCGAAGAGCTGTTTATTAACTCCAAGTTCTCTTCTGGGCTCATAGAACCCATCCAACACATCTGCTCTGCTAATGAAAAATACAACTTGTGCTCCAAACCTAGGTGGGTCAGTCCTAAGTGGCTTGCTCATCACTTTCGTTTACCTGCAAGGGAAACTGGGAAGTTCAGTTCACTTCTGTTAGAAAGGGAAATGAATTTGGTGTATTTCTAGCCAATCTCTGCCATTATATCTCCAAAAAAAAATATAAAGCAGCATCCCCTAATATTGATCTAATTTATTCATTATTATGCTGGGAATATAAATTCATGTCTGAATATATCTGTCACTCATAGAAGAATACAAAGCATAGAGCAATAGATAGTGAGTAGTAGTCTGAGTCCAGTTTTGAAAACAGGAGGAGTCATTAGTTTGTACAAATATATATAGTTTTCTTCTAATACATTGAATTAAAACCCGCTCCTTTTGGATCTCTCTACAATGCTTTGTAAATATATCATGAGACTATGTCATAGAAGAAAAAAGGCAAAATATTCGTCCTTGGAACTTTGTTCCCCATTGTAGTAACCATGATCTCTGGAACTCTTAAATATGTGCATGCAAAATGCTGAATGGAGCTCTGTGCTGGTTAGTTTTTGTCAACTTACCATAAGCCAGAGGCCTCTGGGAAGAGGAAACTTCAGTTGAGAAAATGCCTCTAATCAGATGGTCTTATAGGCAAGTCTGCGAGACATTTTCTTGATTAGTGATTGATGGGAGGGCTGAGGCTACTAGAGTACCACTCTGAGCAGGTGGTCATGGATTGTATCAAGAACCAAGCCAAGGAGCATGAGAGGCATACCTGTGCTCCTGCTTGACTCCCTGTCCTAACTTCTCTCAAAGATAGACTTTTATAGAGATATGTAACCCCAATAACCCTTTCCTTCCCAATTTTTTTTATCATAGACCATATCATAGCAATATAAAGCAAACAACTTTCACAATCAAATTTTACTGCATAAATTGAATTTAGCTGGAGAAGAATGTGGCAAAGGTTGCTGCTGCATCAAGGGAGACTAGTGTTTTATAGGAAGTGTTTTGATTGTAAGAAGGAAAGAAAAACTCTGTACCCAAAGTAAATATACATTTCAGCTATAAGGCATCCCTGACTCCTTTAATATAGGGCAATCATTTCAACAGTTTACTGCTAGTCTGCCAAACTAAGGGCTCCCTCCAGGTCTTTGCTGATGCTGGAAGACTTGCCATTCATCATTAGAAGGATCTCTACTAGCCAGCCTTAGGGAAGAGAAATCCATTCTGTGATACCCAGAGATTAGCTCCCATCCTTACCACTATAGCAACATCATACTTCATCTCATGGCATAGAAAGGTTGTTAAGAGACCCTGCAGACTTACACTGCATAACCTATTAACTTCACCTTTGTATGGAGAGCGTGTTGTGGTGGATGGAGTCTCCCAGAGAAATCTGCCCACTTTTTACCTTCCTTCCACATGCTACTTCCCCTTCCCTTCCATGGTTACAAATTTCCATATTTGTTCTTTTCATCTCATTGATCTAGAAATTAACCACCAACTGTAAGTTTTACGTCTAGCCACTTCTCTTTCTAGACAAAGCAAAATTGAGTACCAGGCATGCCTGCAATAATGGCTTCTCTTTCACCCTGCTCTCTAGGGCCACCTCTGGGTTTGTGGATTGTGGCAGATGTCCATGAAGTACACCCAGTTTTCCTAGAACCAGTTACCTAACTGATCTGATAATATCCAAAGATATATTTCAAACAGCAAACAAGCTTTGTGTGCTGCATGACCTTATTCCAAAGCACAGGAGGTGTGTCCTGTAGCTCTCCTCATGTAGCGTACCAAAGACTGTACATCACACTGAGAAAAAAATTCCATGTATCAAGTGACTATTATATAATAAGTAATGTATGTCTTCTAAACACATTGCTATTAGTAACTTTTTTAAAATGTTAATCAAGGCTTTATAAGTTTGGTAATGCTCAATAACAAGACACCCATACAATCAGAAGCGTAACCCAATACGCAAGCTAGATATACCAACTACCTTTGACTGGCAGAGACACATGCCTCCATGTTCCCCCTCTCTTTCTCATCTCCTACCTCCTCCTTTCCTTCTCCTCCTCCTCTGCTTACTCCTCCCACCTTAGCTTCTCCTACATATCACCCTTCCTGTTAAAATAAAACTTATCTCTCAAAATACAATTAGAGCATAACTATACCAATTTGTATCAGTAAGGTACAAGATAGACCTAATACCCAGTCCATCATTTTGTTGACTAACCAGAACCTCTTTCATCTCTCCTAACTAAAAGACAGTTCTGAACCTGGCTTTTTTCTTGGCTTTAGAATGAATGTCAACTGAAAACCATCCTCTCAAATCTTTTCTCTCAAAGTAAATAGCTGGGATTGGCTATGAGACTATAAGTCTTCAACCCCATCAGAAATCCAGAATGACTGAATTAACTGAAATTATGGGAAGCACAAAGCATAGCTTCTAAAACTTAGCCAATTTATAGAGACCGCTGAACACCTGGACAGTCCCTATACTACAAAATGTTGGAGCATCCAACCTTCAGTCTTCTCGCCCAGGATCATCTGACAGACCTGATGCAGAATTATTAAGGGCTGATTACTCTGTCTTGGCAGATAGAATCAGTCAACTATTCCACAAGTGTGTCCTTTTCTGGACAGTAACTTGTCTGTAGATGAAAAGAGGCAATTCTTGCCTAGTGGCTGTCTCACCACAACTGAAGTAACTCCAAAGATGCTCAAATTCTTCTTAGAATCCAAGACAGGAAGCTCTCAGGGGCAGACAGGTCTCTAATCAAAATGAACATTAATACAGAAATGTTTGTAACATCAATTCTGTGGACTTCTGACATTTTGAAAACCAAATATCCATGTAAGGCAATCTGGATTGTTGTCTGTTAACACCTCTCAGCTATTTCTAAATAAAATATAGAAAACACCCTAACAATAAACTCAGAGCAATGAATTTGCTATAGGCCCTTAATTCACAGGCTAACCATGTCAAATCAGTTAAAAAAGTTAAAAGAAGGACTGAGTCTAAACCTTGTATTCCTAAATGTGTTATATAGGCACAATGTCTATGAGAGTAACAATATTAATCTCACTTCTATATCAATAAGAAACTTGTACCAACGGAAACCTTAAATTTGAAATCAGAGTAAATTTTGTACCATTTAAGAAATTATAACTTCAGCTTAATAACATACAGATTTCTACCAATAGGTTATGGCTAAGCAATAAATCCTAGCTATTCCTCCCTGTTCCAACAAAACCACTAATTTTCCCAAAAAAGACAGCCCAATATTAACCACCTCAGTCCCCAAGCCCAGGGAATAGGGTGCTGACTCTTCATTAACTTCTTCAAGCTGATTACGGGTGTTGAGATATTAGAAGAGGGGTGGGGGGAAGAGTAAATTGATAAGCTTCTGACGTCTGTGTCTTCACTGCATCCAGCTGAAATTCCAGGACATCAGAGGTTAGAGCAGGTCTGCTCAGCTTGCTTGATGAGTAGATACACCAAGGCTGTGTATTCTGCAATATACAATTCTCAAAACAAATTTTAGTATCAATATAATTTTTTGTTTGAATTCTGGAATCCAGTCTTCTGGTGGCCTGTCTCTGTCATGTCTAATCCTTATAATTCTGGGAGTTTCTATGAGGATGTGCTCCCACCATCCTCCCATTCCTATCTCCCTGCTCTCAAATTCTCCAACAATAGGGAATCCAAATATTCAGTCACCAAGGCCCTCCACTTCTACTGTTGCCTGACAAGGCCACCCTCAACTACCTAAACAGGTGGAGCCATGAGTCCCTCCTTTTGTGTTCTCAGGCTGGAGGTTTTAGAATGGCTACACCAGCTTGTTTCTTAGGACCATTTGCTTGAAAAATTGTTTTCCAGTCTTTTACTCTAAGGTAGTGCCTGTCTTTGTCACTGTGGTGGGTTTCCTGTATGCAGCAAAATGCTGGGTCCTGTTTACATATCCAGTCTGTTAGCCTGTGTTTTTTTATTGGAGAATTGAATCCATGATGTTAAGAGATATTAAGGAACAGTGATTTTTGCTTCCTGTTATTTTTGTTATTAGAGGTGGAATTATCTTTGTGTAGCTATCTTCTTTTGGATTTGTTGGAAGAAGATTACATTCTTGCTCTTTCTATGGTATAATTTCCCTTCTTGTATTGGAGCTTTCCCACTATTATCCTTTGTAATGCTGGGTTTGTGGAAAGATATTGTGTAAATTTGGTTTTGTCATGAAATATCTTGGTTTCTCCATCTATGGTAATTGAGAGTTTTGCTGGGTATAGTAGCCTGGGCTGGCAATTTTGTTCTCTTAGGGTTTGTATGACATCTGTCCAGGATCTTCTGGCTTTTATAGTATCTAGTGAGAAGTCTGGTGTAATTCTGATAGGTTGGTCTTTATATGTTACTTGGCCTTTTTCCCTTACTGCTTTTAATATTCTTTCTTTGTTTTGTGCATTTGGTGTTTTTGATTATTATGTGATTGGAGGTATTTCTTTTCTGGTCTAGTCTATTTGGCATTCTGTAGGCTTCTTGTATGTTTATGGGCATCTCATTCTTTAGGTTAGTGAAGTTTTCTTCTATAATTTTGTTGAAGATATTTACTGGCCCTTTAAGTTGGGAATCGTCACTCTCATCTATACCTATTATCCTTAGGTTTGGTCCTCTCATTGTGTCCTGGATTTCCTGGATATTTTGTTTTAAGAACTTTTTGCATTTTGCGTTTTCTTTGACAGTTGTGTCAATGTTTTCTATGGTATCTTCTGCACCTGAGATTCTCTCTTCTATCTCTTGTATTCTGTTGGTGATGCTTCCATCTATGACTCCTGATTTTTTTTCCTACGTTTTTTATCTCCAGGGTAGTCTCCCTTTGTGATTTCTTTATTGTTTCTACTTCCATTTTTATGTCCTGGATGGTTTGTTCAATTCC